>VWZS01008230.1:1531987-1998863 GCA_013397075.1 Rhabdornis inornatus | reverse complement strand
AAAAAAAAAAAGATTACTATCCTGTTCTTCCTGTATTAGCCTCTAGACTTCTCAATACATATTATACAGAGATCTGAGTTACCAAAAGTAAAATCTATTACTTGGACTGAAAACAGTCTTAAGTGAAAATGCCAGCCATTAATTTTATATATTTGTTCTCTACTCAGCAGTACAGATTTCTTGTTCAAGTGAAGACAGAATTCTTATAAAAATTTTAACAAAATTGTACCTTCCATTCTTCCTCTTTGCTAAAGTCATCAAATACTGCTGATTTCAGCCCTGTAAGAAGAAACAGTTTACGACTTAGAGGAATCAAATTGTTACTAAGAAAGAAAAAAATAATTAATCCATCTAGACTCATATGTTCAGAGCCCTAAAAAGAAAAATTAAAAAAAAAAAAATCCATACTGATAAATACCTGCACAGAATTCTTCACCACAAACTGTCCCTGCCTGTTTCTAGGCCCGTACACAGGTGTAATAACAAATTTTTAACCACACAAAAATTTTATTAACATTCATATTTTCTGAGAACACTCTTGTCAACTAGTTAGTTAGCATCACACAGCATTCCTTTTAATAAACGGAGGACCAACAACCTTGTCCAAATTCTCAAATATTATATTTTTTCGACAATATTTGCCCATAAAAGACACCAGAACATACAAATGCATAATTGTCTTCATCTTCATTTCTGCAATTAAAAAGCAGAAGTCAGTTTTCTCCCATAATAAAATGAAAGTTTATTCCAAGCTATCAGTGTACCAGACACTGTGTACTTGTGCCTGCACTATTCCAACTGTTATCTATTCCGCCCTCAACCTGGAGCTTCTTCACCCAAATAACTGGCCTACAATGATCTCAAAATCATTTTTCTCCTGCAAGCATTCTGCACACACCAAAACCAAGCCCAGGTTAATGCTCCATTTTTGTCCAGGCTTTCATTTTCTTCTCACGGATTTTATACCAACCATACACCCTAACTACCTTTTCAGATTTTGTCTTCTCTGAATACATTCAATTAGTTTACAAAGGCTTTTTTTCTTCTTCCTTTACTTCACAATCTAGGAAAAACTATACACAACCCTGACAGAACAGCAGGCTGCCAAAATCCTGTGTGGAAAAAAAAAAAGAAGCAAACCACACCTTGGCCAAATTAATGACCCATTTATAACACACTTCCTGAAGAAACGACTGTTAGGCAAGTGCTACAAAAAACAGAATTGCAAAAATACTGAATCGTTTACAAAAATTCATAGAGCTATCTGTGGCTAGGCTAGAACTTACAATACAAGTCTACAAAACATTTTAAAATTGTGGAAAAAAAATTGGAAGACAGAATTCCTCGTGAAAAGGACTTCATTTAGAGATTAACTATATACAGCAGCTCTCTGTATTTCCTGATTTTATCCACGGAACTACTGTCTCCTAAATACAGGTAGCTTTCTCTGTCCTCATAACTCTGAGCTTCACTGACAATAAACTTGTGTGAATTAACTTTTCCACACACTTCTGCTTCAGTTCCACATACCACAGGTGCAACTTCTACCTCTATTTACAGAGCAGGAACAAGATACACCTTGACACAAGCTGCTACATGAAGCACCAGCATCACTACTTTCAGACAAACCAGTCTTAATGAAAACCCCAATTTAAATATTTGCTGAAACATTAGGAAGAAGCCTATATGGCCTTCAATTACCAATTTAAAAAGTGCCAGACAATGTCTAAAACACAGTTAATCAATTTTCATTGTTGCTGTAGTCTTGGAAAGACAAGAGGAACTAGCTGACTAACAAAGAGTTCATTTCAGAAGTTCCTCTTAACTAAGCCTGCAATATAAATGTTTTATTATTCACTGTCACTCTAATCTTTGTTCCCCACACTGGCAAGACCATTTTCAAAAGTCTTTATGGCCCTTAATAACACACTTATGCTTTGATCATATTATTCCCTTTTATTGTCCAAGTCTTCTATAAAATATCTCAGGATAAAACATTGGCTCTACAGTCAAACGCACAAATAACAGAGCAAGACAGCAGGATAAGCAAAGGAGCCAAAGTGGGGATTTCTAAAGGTCAGGTTTCAAACAAAGGTATCTAATTCATACAGGGTACAGGTGCCAGCAGCTGAGGACTGAACTCCAGAGGGACAGTCTGCTTTCCACTTCTAGTGACACAAACAAACAGCTTTCAGGTGGAAGCAGAGGAGAAAAATGAAAACAAGACGGCAGCAGGACCTTCCTATTTCAGTGGCAGTCGCCAGGCTGGCTGAGCAGCTCATGGAGTCACAACCTCAGTACAATTAAGCTGGGGATGAGGTGGCTGCTAATGCCTTCTCCCCAAAGGTCTCACACTACCTGAAATACCATTAGCCTTTCTACACCAGCAAGGAAGGGAGAAGTTACAACTCCATTTTCTGTAACAAACACCAGCAGAACCTGCTCCAAAACACGGAGATAAAAATCCGCAGTTCATTTGTAAGACTAAATGGGAATATCTTCAGCTTCTTCTACCGAAAACCGTGAAGCCAGACACAAAGTGGGAAGTGCCGCTCCGTGAGGGAGAGCAGAGAGCCCCTCCTGGGGCAGGCGCACGCTCCGAAAGTAGCAGCTCGGAGGTAACAGAGAAGTGCTTGAAGAGCTGGCTTAAGTTTAGGGTCCTCAAGAGCCCGCCAGGCTGGCTGCAACCTGCAGAGGTCAGGGTTTCCCCTTATCTCGGAAAAAGGCACAGGCGTCTCTTTGCAGCGCTGTTTCTGCGGACACCCGCGGCAACGCCGGAGTCGGGGCAGTCACCTTCCACCTGCACGCCCAGCCACCACCTGTAAGAGCCGGCAGGAGCCGCCACCCATGGCCTCCGCCGGACCCGGCTACCCACAGAGCCGCCCGGGCCAGACCCCAACCCCGTCCGAGCCCAACCCCGACCCGCTCGGCCGCCTCAGCTCCCACACGCAGCGCGGCTGCGGCCGCGGCGGGACCGGCCCACGGACCCCACCTGGGCGGGCACTCCCGACCCCACACACCGGGCTACGCGGAGCCGGCGCCTCAGCGGCGGAGGCTCCCGGCCGGCCCGCGCCCACCGAACGGCTCCAGGGCGCTCCCGCCGCCGGGCCAGGGAAGGAGTCCCACAGTCACTCACTCTGCCACACGAAGCTCTTCAGGCCCCGCACCGCCGGCGCCATCTTGCTGCCAGCCCCACCTGGCAGCGCTGCCTTCCCCTCCCTCTTGAGGGGCGGTGGCGGAGGGCGCAGCTCGATCCCGGGCGGGGCGGCTCCTGCAGGCCGGGGTCAGCCCCTCAGGAGCCCGGGCCAGCCTGCCGGGAGTCGGGCGCTGTTGGTCTGCCACCGTGGGGTCCGGAATTTTCACTGGGGAAGTGCCCTGTGACGAGGGCTCGTCCCCTAGAGAAGGAGTCTCTTGCTGCTCCTGTGAGCCTGGGACGGCGGGGGTCGCTCCCGACCCCCGAGGCGGCCCCTGGCCAGGTATGGGGAGCAGGGGGGAGCCGCACACCGCCTGGCCGGGGTGGCTCCCGAAACCTGCCCTGGTCCCGGGTCCCCTCGGGGGAAACCCGGGGCTCCCTCACGACAGTGGCCCCCAGGTTCCCGCTGACATGCGTGGAAACCACCAAGGAAAACACTGTCGTGTATTGACAGACGCCTGTAATCGTCTGTCAGAAGTTACAGTTTGCAGACATAAAGTCGTGTTCTCAAAGGGGAACCAGCAGTTGGAGCAAATACAAAGGAATGCGAGGAAAATGTCAGTTTCCGCAGCGCCAGGTATGAGGAAGAATAGTTAGTTCCCAGTCTGTATGGCGGTGTGCCATTCAAAAGGGAGTACGATGAGGGCATCATTCCCGACAGAAAAGATCCTTGTGAATGGGCAAAAGTGCAATGAGCCGAAGAGCAAATTTAATTTAGCTTATTTTATGAGTCTTGTATAAACCATAGAGAATCTGCACCCTGTAAGAGAAGGGAAGAGACCCCCCAGGCATGCGGCCAGAAGCCGAGTGCTGTGGTGGCCCCGTGTGTCCGGGTTTGGTGGCCGCTGTCCAGCTGCGATCCAGCAGGGAGGAGCCGCCAGCCCCGCGCGACCTCCTGTGCCCCAGGTGTGCCCACAGAGACAGCACCGCTGGGAACAGCGCTGGCCATCGGCCTCAGCTCGCCCCGCGGGAGGTTCTGACAAGATGTGCCGTGCAAAAAGTAAATCATTAGCGTTCACTGGAGTGCTTCTCAGCTGCCTAGAAATGGTGAGTGCGATCTACTTGCTGTAAAGCTTCTCTTAGCGATGATACTGTACTCTTCGGAGAAGTAAACTCAACGTCAGGGTGGAGCACTGTCAGACATCCGCTTCCACATTGGTATTTCGTTACTATCATAGTGTTGCACTGTTTACATATGACTGAAAAGTACTTTCAAAGTGTGTCAACAACTGCAAACGGGATGAATAGGCAGGTTCAGAGGGGAAAATGCAGAAGCAGTACAATCTCATACCTGTACCAAATCTCATTGGTTGCGTACTCTTTCCATGCTTATGCATCTGAGCAAATACATCATATCAGTAAAATATGTTAATAAACATAGTATTTTGGGTTGTTCTTACTAACATTCTTAGATATTTAATTTTCAAAATAAAATATTTCACATTATATTTCTAACTTTGTTACATCTTCCTTTTCAGATATTTTCAGCAAACACAGGTAAATATTCAAAATTATATTTTGGTTTTGCCTGCCTATTTTTGAATGGGTCTGAAGACAGCACCCACTTGTGATTTTTAATAAAATATTCTGTAAGTTCTAGCAGCTTGATAAACAAAAATTGCTTTCATGTTTGATTCAGGCTTAAAAAATTACATTGATATCTTTATAAATTTTAGATCTCATTTTGAGGAGTCACAGTTAAGTTGGACACTCATGTAAATATTCAGACTTGTGCCTTGATACTAGTGTGAACCAAGGACAACACTCAGGTGAACAAATTCTGCTGTTCATTACATAGCTGTGGCACAAAAAATAAGTTCCATATTTGCAACCAAATAATTGTTGTATATTTTAATAATTAAAAAACAAACAAAAGAAACAGCAAAAGAAAATTCCATCACACTCTCACAAAAAACAAACAAAAAACCCAAACCAAAACCAAACAAACCAAAAATACCAAAATAAAAACCACACCAGAAGAAACACAATCTCCTATGCACAAATATTTCCAATATTCTGGAATTTATTGCACAGCTACTCAACTAAGCATTAACATCTGCTCTTAGTCCCAAGCACTTTCTTATCAGTAACAGACACTCTCTTTTGCGCCATTTGTAAAAATGCTTGCAGAGACTCTATCTGACCATGCCTGTAGAACATTTGCAGATGGGCCTTTCACAATTGTGGAGCAAAATACTGCACTATATATATTTTTAGTTTGTTTTAAAATACTGTCTTTCATAACAATTCATAAAAATTTCTGTGCAGGAAACCCTTACCCAGGTCTAAGTCTTGCCTAACAGTAGAGAATATGTAGCACAGAAATGTTAGCTGAGCAGCTGTGTAAAATACTTGCTCAGGTCTCCCAAAGCCCACATGAGCTGCCTTGCTATGAACGAGTTTACTCAAGGTACCCATTTCGTCACAGATACTTCTACATTCCTTTTCTTAAATTCATGTGGGATGTACCTTCATTTTATCTTTTTTCTCTTCTAGTGCATGTTTTGCAGCCTTGCAATATGTGTAATTGCTTTATAAATGCTGCTTTTAGTGTGAAAATCCTGATTTCTGAACATAAATTGCTCGTGGTTAGGAAATACGCTATTGCAGTTAGTTTTGTGTCTGCAGTACACAAGAGTTCTTTCTGAATGGCAGAGCATAACACCAAAGCATTGTTACAATATTTAATTGGTCATGCTATTGAATACCTAAGTATATCTGCTCTGAGTTAGGTGAGTTCCCATGATCCATTCCAGACTAGATTATTGTATGTTGCTTTAATATAGAAGTGCCTGTGGTTCAGTATTCTATTTCAGACTGCTTTGTATATATTACTTTGTATATCACTTTAGTTAGTAATACAGTTAATTTGTTTTAAAGGAGAACCTCTCAGTGCAACCTAGGTTAAATAACGGTCTTACAATAGTGATTTCAGAGCACTAGAGTATTTTTATGGAAAGATAAAATTTAGAATATCACAAGACTGTGTATTTTGTTAATGTTCACTGAAAGTCCATTTAACTTAAATTTTAATCATTCATAGAAAGTGTAGACTATTTGTCCTACATTTTGTCTTTTTGAAATGTTCAGAGCACACAGCATTCCACAGGACTGTGTTTTCCAGCTTCAGTATCTGTCATTATTTCCATTTTAGTTCCAGACATACCTGTTATTGACCAAGCTTATTCAAAACTTAGCGACAGTATCACAGTGGAATGGAGAGCAGTACCTGGGGCTACTAATTATATGCTGACTGCAGAAGATGGAGATTCCTTCATTGAAACGATAGTAAAAAATTCTCCAGGCACAGTGACGGGACTGAAGCCTGCCACCTTGTACCGAATCACTGTCAGATCTATAAATTCAGGAGGAAAAAGCCAGCCTTCACCTTTCAGAAAAGTAAAAACAGGTGGACTTTCAAAATCTTATTTCAAATTCTGTAATGTTATTATAACAAAAAGCATTCATGCATGTACCAGTCCTGAATTATTATAATCTTTATTTTAAATTGTACTGATCACATTCTTCTTTCAGTTTTTGAGGACTAGAATTCAGCCATCTGACTTAATGACCAGGACAAAAGTCTGAATTAATGGTTTACTTTATGATGGTACGGTAAGTTAAAAGTTCAGTTGGGAGTTTCACTAGAATTTGTATGAATATATGTATTTTACTTTAATAAAAGGCATCATTTGGAGGAATAGAAGAAATGAAGAAACAATCAAAAATATAAAATAGTAAGACAATGTGAAACTTAGAGGACAGGAAATGCCATATCTTCTTGGTGATTTTCATTCTTCAACACATGCAGCCCTTCACACTTTCTGTACAACTTTTGTTCATTTCACAAAATGTACAATACAATAATTGATGCAGCAAACCACTTTCCAAATTTCTTCTGTTGACCTTGAATTAATTTATTTTTTCTGGTTTTGTTGTCATTGAATTTGTCACTCAGGGTTAGTGATTGTTTTTTCTGTATATTCATTTCAAATTTGGTCTTTTCAAACTGTACTACTGAAAAACCAAAAATAGTTTTGTTCTTTCTCAACAGTCCTGGCTGCTCCGATTCTGTCTGTTCATTCTCCGAGTTGTGACTCCATTGCAGTGAGCTGGAAATCTGTGCATATGGCAGCTGGGTTCTCTGTGTCACTCATGAGATCAGATGGCTTGGGCAGAATGCTGAAGCAGAACACCACCAATACCTCCTTGATATTTACAAATCTAGATCCAGGAACTCTCTATACTATCAAGGCTTATGCCTGGAATGCCAATGGGATGCCTGGAGATGATTTCACATATAACCAAAGAACAAGTAAGAAATTTTCTTTTCTGAAACCAAGTCAGCATTCCAAAAACAACACAGCAACAATATACCAGAAAGTATTTATGTGTATGGGATTGTATTATGTTTTTCAAAGATCCATTGAGTAAATTTTCAGATCATATTTTTGGCCCATCTCAAAGTTTATGAAAGCTCAGATGACATGGCTGTTTTAGTGAACATGACTGAGGCAAAGATACCATTTACTGTCCACTACAGTTGTACTTAGGACAGGTCTGGATACAGGTTACACGAGGGCAGACTGACTTTGAGGATTTTTCTAATTGTGAAAAGCAAATACTCAAATAATCAGGGAGTTTCAGCAGTGGTCAACTAGAACTATTCCTTTTTAAAAATGTAATTTTAACATGAATGAGGGTAAGGTTTGCACCCCAAAAAATGCATTTAGTTTGCAAGTTGTGAAAGAGATCGTGTCTGTATGCCATAATCTAAGTTATATTTATGTGTTCCAAATTGATACACCATAGGTCCTAATGCACCAGTGGATGTTAAAGTAACTTTCAGTAGTGGTGCTTTAAGAGCTGTTGTCTCTTGGATGCCAACAGAAGGAGCTCTAACTTACAGTGTCACAGTCTTCAGTGGACTCCTGAAACTGAGGTGTAACACATCTTCTGCCTCCTGCGTAGTGCCATCCCTCCAATGTGGCTCTGAATATTACGTGTCTGTCACAGCACACAATGATGCTGGATCCAGTGAACCTACTGATGCAGTGAGCCTAAAAACTGGTATGTGACACTGATTCTTATGTAGCTTAGGGCATTTTAACCTCTGCTTCTTTAATTTCAAAGGTAATTGAGTCCATTGCAATTCACAGGTGATTCTCAAATAGTTCTGCCTCTGACCTTTGTTCATTAATCATGCCATATACTTTTCTATTGCAGGCGTAAGAGCCTAAATATTTTTCGTATTTCTGTGACAAGAACTTGCTGTGGTGGAAGAAATTTGTGAGGAAATGGCATTAAGGACTGCCTGAGCATAGAACTGTTCTGGGCCACAAGCTGTTGGTTAGAAAGGGGGTCAACAAAAGCACATTCAGCCTAAGTAACACCACTAGACTAAATTAAGAAACCATCAACCATATTCAGGACAAGAGCTTGCTCAGTTCAGCTACAGCACCACTGCCATGTCAGAGATTGTTGTTCCCTGACCTGTTAAATGTGCCTGTGTAATCAAAATCTAAACAATTTATTTTTATTATATACTACTTGAAATACACAACATTATTTACTTATTTGATGTAACCTGCCTCATTTTGACTTTTGATAGGAGTTAGGAGATCAGTCATGTGAGCAACTCTGTGGTACACCTAGCAGGATGAGAGAGCCTTATGCAAGAGACAACCATTAATCTGTGGGCTGTAATCTCAGCCAACGCTGCTTCAGCTAGATCATGTACATTCATTCTAATAGCAGCAAGCTGTGCTTTACTGGACTAGAAAGAGAGTAAATGTTATTTAAACAAAAGCCATGGAGTTTGCAGTTTAATAGGGCATTTTGGAATGCCAGCAGAAAGGAAACCTAAGCAAAGGACAGTTCTACTCAGACACAGACAGTAAATTTTATACAAAAATATAAAGGGTTTTATACAGAAATATAGAGGCTTTTGGATGCCAACTGCTATTCATGCTAGTATTCCAATTGTTATCCAAACCTACTATTTGTAAACACAAACTGTGCCAGTTCCTTTTGAAATGTTGCTTGGTACCACTGTTTTGGTTCAGAGGGTTCCTTAAGCAGATGTTTCTGTAAAACATGATGGTAGCATCCATTTTGTTCTGTAAAAATCATATCCACTTGTCATTTAAATATAAGCAGCAACCTCTGTAAAGGCAGCTAAGTTGCTGTTTTCTTGATCAAGACAGAGCAACTGTTCAAGCTGAGTAGAATAATTCTGTATATCCCTGATTTTCCTTTAATCCCAAGAGTATAACTTCAAGAAAGAAAAAAATAACTGTATTGAGAATTTTTTCCTTTTTTAAAATGTTTTTTTCAGTTCCTTGTGCACCAGTAAACATTTCAATTGAGGAGGATGAACCAGGTCACTTGCTGGTATCGTGGTCTAGCGTCAGTTTGGGTCATTATTATGTGGTTTTTGTGAAGAGTGATGATGGCTTGGAAGTGCACTGCAACACATCATATATTCAATGCCATTTCCAGTCTGACTGTGGTTTCACTTACTTCATTAGTGTCTTTGCATATAACAAGGCAGGGCAGAGTCCTTTAGGTGATGTATTCAATTACACTACTGGTAAGTAGCCATGTATTCCTGCAAATTCATTTGGATCCTTTAATTGTATTTATGGTAGAGCTATTTGGACATTTTTATGGGAAGATAATGACTTAAACTTCTATTTTTAATCGGGTTTTCAGCATAACACACAAAGGTTGGCAGAGAAAAAGAAACAATTCATATTGCAATTAAACTTAACTTGCATAGTCAAGTGCAATAACATGCATACAAACTTGAAAACAGTTTAACAATTCACAATCATCAGGCAAAGACATATGAATAATACACAGACCTGGCATAACATTTTGAACTCTAGTCCTGTCTGGGTTTGGTTATTTTTCAGTTTTACCTCAGGAAGAGTGTTCCAAAGACTTCAACTTCCCCGTAGGGAGTTTTCACACTTGGAAAATGAAAAAAATAGTAAGTTCAATGGGAAATTGAGAAGAACATTGTTATTTAACCTCTAGACCTTTAAAATTTTAAACCAAGAATATACATAATTCCTGTGTCTGACCTAAACACTAGTACGTCCTCTATCGATTTGGAAAGAGTAGCACTGAATTAATTTAAGAAGTAAATCTGGAATTCATTAGACTGTTTGCACAGTACTGGTCACCTTTGGAGAAGACATGAAGCACATATGTAAATGAAACAAGGCTCTTATTTGCACCAGTATTCCACTCCCCTTCGGGTTTCCCTGTCTGCCTTTTCTGTTCCCAGCTCCTTGTTGCCCCAGTGACTTCAGGGCTGTGTTCATGTCAAGCGACACGGTGCGGGTCACCTGGGCTGCTGTGCGAGGCGCTGACCTGTACGAGACCCGAGCAGCGGGGGGCAGCGGCGTGGTGCTCTGCAGGGATACGGCCACGGCCTGCACCATGTCGGCTCTGCAGTGCAGTACCCCCTACAACATCACCGTGTACTCCTTCAGCGAGGCCCGGGGCAGCAACACCTCCTGTGCACCTCAGTACGTGGCAACAGGTAGTGTCATCACTCATTTTCCTTCAGCTGAAGAGATCAGTATTATACACCACAGTGATTCGTGCATAAAAAACATTAGTGGAGTGCTAAATTACTGTTTAACTGTTTTACTAAGTTTACTGATAAAATTTTTTTTAAAAGCAAAAAAAAACAGCAACTCCAAAACTGAAAGTCCTTAAGAATACACTGTAAGAAGGATATCAAAGCTGTATTGAAAGCTTCTTATAGCTCCATTATTTTGAGACTCAGAATAAAATTTATACACAGAATCCTTATGTTATCTGTTCTGTCACATATTCTAAATTCTCACCAGGAGTAAAGCATATAAAGATCACATACTTTTCCAAAGTAATTTGTCAGTTCTAACTGGAATTCACTTTTCACATATAACTTATACAGTATGCATAAACGATCTGTTTAAATACTATTAATATGAAATATTTCAGCTCCCTGCAGTCCTGAAATTAAAAATATTTCAAAGGAGGGTCTATCTGTAATCCGTGTGCAGTGGCAACCTAACAATGAAGAAGCTACGTATGTTGTCACTGCCAGAGGAGAGGCTGGGCTTTGGCATTGCACAAGCGCCAGGAATTCCTGTACCCTAAGGGATCTTCCCTGTGGATCTGCTTTCTCTGTAAGTGCTATAGCAAGATCACCAGCAGGACAGAGCTTACCAAGCTACAGTATCCCTTTAGAGACAGGTATGGGGAATTGTATATAGTTCAACATACTTAGCATAAAATTAAATTATTTTGGCTATTTTTTATTTACAATATGTGCACACTGTACTATGTATTGCTGGATGTCTTTTTCGTAAACCTGTCTATGTGTGTGTGACAAGGAAGGGTCATTTGGCACTTGCCTCAGACTGAGAGGGCTTAGTGCAACCAATTATGTTCTGGCACAGCTAACTAAAATGTAATAACATAAGCCACTAATGTAATGCATAACTTCCTTGTCAACATTTTGATATTTAGTATTACCAGGGGAGGCAATGACATAATGTCCATTTCAACAAATAAGCAGTGTAAAGAACAGATTAAAACACATCCTACCCACTACTCCTGCTATTAGTTTGCTGACAGGTTTCTGTCCTCTATCACTTCTCCAGACAATCCCCAGGTCCAGTACACCAAGGTCTATTTTTAACAGGCAGTTTGGCTGCAGTCATATTACATTGTAGAGAAAGAGACTTCAAACCGAGACAGAGCTGGACTGAGATAAATGACTTGAGGGGTAGAGATGGACCCTGCTTAATTAAACTGCAGATATACTCTGTACTCTTGATATTCTGATGAAAAATCTTAATAATTTTTAGAATCTTGGTGAACAATCATTTTAGAATAATTCCAGGGTTCTAACACACAGTTAGAGACAAATTGATCTTATATTGACATTCTGTTTATTAGAGGCTTGCCAGCAGAGACAACTGTTTTTCAGCATGCCTGAAAAGTATGCACTTCTTCATTCCTTTACTCTTGTTCATGTACTATTCTACCTGCAACCCTCCAAATACCTTCCATTTCTCAGGTACAAAACAGAATTCACTTCTCTTGTTCTCTTTCAGCTCCTTGTTGCCCTAATGACCTGATACTAGCCCAAGTGACACAGTCGGTAACCAATATCAGCTGGTCTGTTGGGAGGGGTGCACAGACATATGTAACAACACTGGAGTCTCCAAAAGGACAGGCAAAGTGTCACACACTTCAGGCCTACTGTCTCCTGGGATGCATCACATGTGGCACCAACTATACAGTGTCTCTGAGAGCCATTAGTGAGACGGGTTTGACATCCATCTGCACCTATCAGGGATATTCTTCCAGTACGTAAAGTTTAAATGCAATTGGGAAGAAAAACACTCAATATACAATGTACTTTGTGTGGTGTTCCTCTCATAAAAATAGCACAGCTGAAATTCAACACACAGCTAACACACCAGCTGTCTAACATACCAGCAGTTCCCTCTTTAAATAAATGCACTTCAGAATATTTTCATATAATCAAGATCTGTTCTTATGACAGCCATCAGCTGGCCATATAAAGAAGTCCTAATAATACTGCTCCAGAAACAGTTTTTTAATTTAAATTATGCTATGGCATAATTAAATTTCAGAGACCTCAAAAGGATTCTGTGCATTCTAAGGTAGGTCTTAAGTCAGGGGAGAGCAACAATATTTCAGCATGTGAAACAATGACTGAACTCCAGCCCCATAAAATGACTCT
This sequence comes from Rhabdornis inornatus, assembly GCA_013397075.1. Lineage (NCBI taxonomy): Eukaryota > Metazoa > Chordata > Aves > Passeriformes > Rhabdornithidae > Rhabdornis > Rhabdornis inornatus. Next base: position 1,985,895 of record VWZS01008230.1, on the reverse strand, counting down.
AATAAAACTTTTCTCTCCTAGTTCAGTTCAAGAATTATTTTGGCTTTGTGAAATAATAATTTTCTCCTTGAAATGCCGGTAATCATAGTAATCTGGTTTAAACTGCACTCTAGAAATTTAGAATGCATTGTGAGTTCACAAAATTTGCTCATTAACATTTACTTTCTTAGGTGCTTGCTGCCCTTCTGGGGTGAAGCTCTACAGACTCAGCAACAATGGCATCAGGGTGTTCTGGCGAGCTTCTGATGAAACAATAAACTACAACGCTGACTTACGTGGTTCAAAGGGCAATTTCAGCTGTACCCCCAGCTTGGGTCTGAGTCACTGTGATATCACCAAGATACCTTGTGGGGATGTCTACACTGTGGTGGTAGCTCCAGTGGCTGACAAGGGGCCAAAGCTCACATTTTGTCCTAAGAAAATATATTCAGGTAGAATTTAAATTTCTTTGAATCTTTTTTTTTTTGTCCTTGCATGCTAGATGGCTAAAATGTAGTCCAAAGTTATGCAGGTAAAGGTGGCATGGAATAGAACTTTTCTGCTGACTGCAGAGTATACTTTATGAGTGCAGTCTTGCAGTATCTGTGATGGGAACAACAGAACAGCATTTTGGATCTGGACATAGTTATTTACAGAGGTGCCTCTTAACTGGATCACCCATATCCTGGTGAATACAGAAAAGTTAATGTTCAGGTGGGAGATTAGGAATTGTTAGAATATAGAAGCAAATAAATGAGCTTTTTAAATGTATTTTTAAAATAAAGAAACAAATCCTTAACTGCAATGAATCATTCCTAAGCACATTTTTAAGTGAAAATTGTTTAAAGGGGAAGAAATTACTTTGCCTTTCCCAAGGCATGGATTTAATCCATTATAAAACTACTGCTATCTCATGGATTGCATAGTAGTATAGATGGACTACATACTGCAGACTAAATATTTTCCAGCTTACAACCTGACACCTAACACTTGTACCACTGATTCATGTCATTTCAGTCACCTGTTCTGGAAGCTCTGTTGGAATGGGTAAGAGCAGTACATTCATTAAAAATTCATGAAGTTTATAAACTATTTTTTGCATCATCTTCAAATAAGATGCATACAGCATATAGATGTGATAGTCAAGGCTTCTGGTAGTTTTATGTAGGTTTATCTCATCCCCTCCCCCATCTTATAATGTATAATTTAAAAAAACCCCAAAACCTTACCTATATTATGGCCTGCATACTATCATGCATGGTCACAACACTTACTACTCATTTGATAGCACATAATAAAAGGCAGGTTTATCTTTATAGCCTTCCCACATCCCATTACAAATGAAGATAGGTGGCACTTCTGCTTTCTATTTTCAAAAAGGTAAAAAAAAAGTGTGGCTTATCTCAATCTATTCTACCTTATTTCTTTTGGGTTTCAGCAGGATAGTGCTTTATTTGCTTATGTGAACTGCTAGAAACAACTTCAAAAGCAGCCACTGAAACAAAAATTTCTCAAGACAGTTGGTTTTCCATAACTGAAATTGTCTTAATTTGCAAATTCTTTTATAGTTATTTCTAGAGGAAAGAGCAATGTAAAACACATCTAGATGAAATTCTGGTTCAGATGAGGTAAGTTATAAGAATCGCAATTCATATTACAATGTATGAATCCAACTTTTCCTGATGATTACATGTTTGAGATTGGAGGGAAATGCTTCACCAGTCCTGTATATCATAAGTGGTTTGTTAAAATCCACCATATTTACCTCTGAAATCTCATTGTTTATTTCTACTAGGACTACTGATTTATCCTCTCCTCCATTTATAACCTTCTTTGACTTCATTAAGCCTTCACTTCACTATGCTGTAGAGTTCCCCAAAAAATCCCTTAAAATCCAAACAGATAAAAATATTCTTCAGTACTCATTTACTTTCTGCTGGTGTTCTGGACTATTTTCTGCTCCTGTCTCAGAGGGATGGCAAGAAAGCACTGCTGACTTTTTCCCCCTAAGGCTGATTTCCTTTTTGCTGCTGTTCACTTACTGCTAAACTGGATGTTAAGATTGTTCGTAACACCATTCTCCCTAAATGTTATTTTTCAGTCTTTTTTCTCCTGAAGCTGGAAAGACACATCTGTACCTAACTGCAACATTCACAGCTGCTTGAGGACTGGGAGCAGGAAAGCTGAACATCTATCCATATCTGAGACCTAATCCAGGCAGGACCTTCTCTCATACTCCACAGCGGTTACTTTTTCAGCCGACTTTGAAAGCAAAGTGTAAGGTCAATGGTTCTACAAACACATGTGTAATCTAACAGAGTCTTCAGAAGCTCATGTGTACAAAGGTATCCAAAGACTACATGGTTTTTAGCACTATTTTCAGCTTATAAAACCAGACACTATCCATTCTGGGAACTGCCTTTCTTCAGAGAACACATCAGGTGTTAGGTATCAGCCAATGACTCTGATCTCTTGTGCAAGGTCTCATGGGAATCTCATGCTTCAGTAAGTTGCTTGTAGATGGCACAAGAATTATATGCTGCTTCTTAAAACATGATCTGCATTTAGTCACAACAAGCCTTTAGATCAAACAAGCCTTTCCTTAGGAAACATGATTTAAAACTGCCCTGCATTAGTTAACAGCAAGTTGTTTTTATTCCTCAATAAAAAAAAAATTAAGCAGCCTTCTTGAGGGTTCTATTTCAATATTTCTTTGCAGACATCATTGCCAGACTGTCACCACAGCATGTTTAACTGGGTTTCCAGAGTTGTTAAAACAACTAGTTTCTTTTAGAACCAAATCCAAGCCCCAAACTACTTCTTTACACCTAAGCAATTCTGGTAATTCCAGGCTCTAATAGTAACTCTAATGTACTTTAAGCCATTCTAAACTGTTGGTGTGTGTTTTTTAATTCTCCCTGGCATACAGACCTTAACACCTCAATTACACACTACAACCAACAATGTTGTTGTGCTATTTTCATCAGCTCCTCTCCCTTCTGTCACTGAAAAGAAGTGTAATTGTATCAGAATGTATTACTTATATGTCTGTAGGGGAAAAAAGGGCAAAAAGTTGAGAAGTTATGATTTCAAGAAAAAAACCACACTGATTCAGCTCTAAAAAAGTGGGTAGCAGATGTATACAATCAAAAAACAGGGAGGAAAAGCAACACGAAACTGAGCCAGATACACACCTCCTACTGTGGCACTGTATAACCTCAAGGTGTTGTTATTCAGGCATTAGATACTGTCTAATAACAATTGTCTAATAATTAAGACTGCTGATAAGTGAAACAGCACTGACATTCACTGAGCTGATTAAAAAATTTGGTCAGGTTTGGTTGCAGGTTCTCTCCAGACTGAGGTAAACATACTTTTATGGGTCATGCTGACTTCAGATCACAGGAAAGGACAATTAGATGTCATGTTTTTATAGACGTTGTTTCTGTACTATTTACTTGTATGAAGCTCTGGACTTCAAGAATCACAAAAACCCCGAGCAATAAAATTCTCAACCAATCAAACAACAAAAATCCTACCAAAAACCCCCAAACAACCCAATCCCACAGGCTCTTGAAAGAAGACTTGAGAATCAAGAAAACTCCTGTTGAAGGCTTGGAGATAGGTAGCATATGGGTATGCTAAAATGGGTGCTTTCAGAGCAGTATCTGTGAAGTCATGTGGACTAACAAATCAGGTGATTAAAACCACCTAGGTTATTTCACAGCAGCATTATTTAATGTTTACTTAATAAAAAATTTAAGTGCAATGCATAAAGATGTATTAGTTAGAATTACACAAATATGAACATCAGCAAAAAAATCTGTATATATTATTGTCTTTAATTGCATCTGACACAGAAGTAATAGCTCAAAACTTAGGTTTTCAATCCACTGAAGGAACTAGCAAAAATCTACCTTCAGCTGATTGCAGACTTGGCCCAGTTTTACTGAGATTTAGTGTTCTACCACATCTAACTATTGCTGGTGAAAAGATACAATGACAACCTCATACCAAAACCTCGAGTGGCACTTAAATGCTGTTTTACCCTGCTTAATAGTTGGTGGTCATCCATACCTAAAGCTACATGTGCTTCACAGTGGGGCAAAGGGCTCAGATATCTAAAGCCAGCAGAATTCATCAAATACCTTCAGGTTCCCCTAAAGAGGGGAACTTGTATGCTGTAGGAGGCTATTAATATTATTAATACTATTACAGTACTTAGCATTGGACCCACAGGAAATTTCCAAGACAGATGAAACTTCACAAGGATAACTATTGCAGCTAGGCTATTATGGACATACGGCATTCTATGGAAACTTTGGGTTCATGGTTCTTCGGTCAGTCATTTACCCTGAGAGCTGAAGCGTGAGTGCAGAGACTGTGAGACAACAGCTCTGCAACCACAGCTCCTCCACCAAAAATGGGCAGAAATTTTCCTCTAATGCCCCGAGATTAATGTCCAGTGCAGCTGTACTGCACTGCAACAACCACACCAGAGTGGGCAGCACCAGCACTTCCACTCACCCCTGCTCATCAAAGCTGCTTTCACAGCCCTGCAGCTCCTTCTGCTTTTTAAGGAAGGGCACATGAAATAAAATGGCATCAGAAAGACAAAAAGAAATTAAGAGACCTTGGATACAAACTGAAGAGCTGTATGACAGTAAATCCCAAGGATAATTTTAGACAAGTGTCTTGGTTCAAGTAATTTTCACAGTTCTTGGTTGGCAGTGAATATTGTGCTGTCCATTACACTGCTAACTCAAGTATGTATCAATCATACTAAATTCAGAAGTCAAAAAGGACTACCTATAAAACAGGAAAATAAAAGCAGAGTCCTAAAATTACCACACTTGTAAAGAGATACTGGGATGGGCCAGTCTTTGCACAAGCTGTATCAAAATGTCCACCATCTTTGTTGTAGTGAGACAGTGCTTGTCCACACTCAGGTCAAAGATTGTCTCTCAAATACCTGCATTTTTTCCTGCAAATAAACCATTATTTCACTGTATTACCCAACATCTCAGAAGAGGAGGAAGAGCCCTGAAGGAACAACTGGAAATCAGTAATCCATTTTCCCTGACAAAACACTGGTTCTGCAGCCTCTCTGCCCAAGAACGTGTTTGTTCCAGAAACTGAAGGTTAAAAACAAGGCCAAAAGAAGCCCTCTAGACACAAACAAGATAAATTAAAGTTGTCCTCATTGTTTGGACAGAATCCATGCAATCCCATGGCAGACTGCAGAGACAGTTCTAGTAATCTACTGGACAGGGTATTTATTTTCTTCTCCAATCTTAAATGAAAGCTCAGTGTTTTAGTTTTACGCTGCAAGGGAATGAATTTGTTGAAGCTTAACTTTTGTTACAAGCTCAGATTTAAAATCAGGTAACACAAATATAAGCAGAGAACCATAACAACCTCACTACTAAAAAATGTTGATTACTAAGGATCATGGAGATAAAGAATATTACAGTTCAGAAAACAGGAAGAGCTGGGAGGAAGAAAAGAATTCTGCTTCTTGGAATACTGTGGAATGAAGTATACTGTTGGAAGTCAAAACACTGTTTTCCCTGGATGTTTAAAATGAAATATGCCGAGATGACCTGCATCACACAGAAGCAAAAAAAGGCACAAATATTTTATTTCTACCCTCAGGTTACTTCATGATTAATTCCCACTTCATATTCTTCCTGTCTTGGGGCTGCAGCATTTCTTTTGTTTGCTACATCTTTGTTGTAAATTACTTATTACATAAAATCCCTTATTCATACAAAGTGTCACTTGATCTGAAAATAAAATGTGGAGGAACTAAAGCACTCTTTAACTGGCAATGAACGTGCAGGGAAAAGCTGACACTCAATACAAAGGAATTAATTGAGAGTTTATTCCAGATGGTTCTCCTCACTTAGTATACAAGTCATCAGAATAATCTATGGACTTTAATGATATGATCTTTTTCTATAATGCATTTTGGTTTTTGCTTCTAACAACCTGTTTAAAAAAAAATCTGCCAGATGAAATATTCAGCACAAAATGTGATCTTTACTATTTGTAGAAAATATGAATTAAAAAAGGACACTATCAGTTAATTCTTATTTTAAATGTTTACACTTATAAAAATGCTTTGGAAGCTTGAAACTGAAATCCTTTGTAATATTTTTCTTCTTCCTACCTCCCTCTTCCCATCTTAAATGCCTTTATTAGCCCAGGATTATCATAAATGACAGAGTGCAGCTGCTTAAAAACATTAAAGGACCACAAATGCATAAACTGTGTTCAAAAAAAGAAAAAAAGGAAGCTTACATGGATTTTCTTCAAACAAATAAAATGCATAGATGGCTACGGTACTCATCCATCAACCTTTACAGTGTCCGCTTGAGGTAGCCTTTCTACAGAATTACTAAACAAGCCCCAACATAATCTAAACCCTTGCATCAAAACCACTACCTCTGAAAGTCCACTCAATTTAACACCACTGGTGATCAACATAATACATTTTAAAAGCTTTGGACAAAACAGCAGGTACAGTGGACATAAATGTTAGTTCTAAATCTGCAGCCCTCAATGTACATTGTACGCACATAAATATCTCAGCTATAATACACATTCCAGATCCATCCCTAAAAGCCATACTATTATGGAAAGCACAGCCATGCTAAAACTTCAGGATACAAACCATAATTCCACATCTACAAACAGAAAGTATAATTAGTGGCAGTTTATTGCCTCATACAAATTTAACCAACATGGCAACCATGCCAAAGGAATTAAAACATTTTTCAGGACATATGTACAGACTGTACATTTCAGAAACATCTGAACAATAAAAATGCAAGAACAATCTCCGCATTACAAATTAAACTAAACAAATGGTTTGAAACCGTCAATGCATTGAATGGGTTTACAAAGGCACTTCCCTACCCAAAATAGGAAATGACAATCTGCAGCCTAGAGGGAGGTTGGAGAAGAGTGCTCAACTACTGCACAATCTCAACTTTAAGAAAAAATAAGCAGGATTTAATCAAACATTTATAGGATTCAATGTGATCCACTTCTGAAAGAATTCACACAGTCTCATCTTTGTTTTTCTGTTGCTTTTCTTGGCTCTCTCGTTCTGTACTTTGGCTCCTTCGACGATCATGTTTGTCAGAATGGTCCTTGCTATCACTGTGATCATGTTTGTGGGAACGTTCTTTGCTTCTGCTACGCTTCCTAGATTTTTCTTTGCTGGGACTCTGATCTCGTTTTCTGGACTTCTCAACACTATCTGTTCTTCCTCTGCTCCTGCTTCTACTTCGTTTACTTGACTTCTCCTTATTTTCATTTTTATGTTTACTTGATTTTTCTTTGCTCCTGCTTCTGCTGCGCTTACCTGTGTTCCTGCTTCGGCTCCTACTCCTATGCTTTCTTTCCCGGCTTCGACTTCTACTATGCTTTCTCTCTTTTTTGGAATCCCTCTTGTCATCACGGTGTTTCTTCTCATCTTTGTCATCCTTGTGTCTTCTCTCCTCTGTGTCACCCTTACTTTTCCTTTCTTTTGACCTTTCTCTAGATCGATCTTTTTCCCTCTCACTACCTCTTTCCTTATCATGATCTCTCTCTTTTTTCCGACTCCGTTCATTTTCTTTCTCTCTCTCCCTATCCCTGTCTCTTCTATCTCCTTTCCTGTCACGACTTCGACTCCTGCTTCTGTATCTGTCTCTGCTTCTGCTTCGCCTCCGTTCTAGTGAGCGATCGGTACTTCGAGATCTCCGCCTTTCTTTTTCTCTCTCCTTTGCTTCGCGTTCTAATCTCTGCCGTTCTCTTTCTCTTTCTAGTTCTCTATCAAAACTAGATGATCCATGGCCTTCCCGATGGTGACTTCTGCTTCTGGATCTTCTGGGAGACCTCCTGGGACTGATGGATCTTGGTCTTGGAGACCTTTTAAGATAGAAGATATTATATATGAAACACCTCCTTCAATAGTGAAGATATTTCCAATTTATACTTTACACACAGAGCCTATATTTAATCTTAAATACCAAATATCATCTGATTATTTTAATCCATAAACTGTTGGCTTAAAACCTATCTCAATGAAAAGACAACATATTGCTGGTAATAAGTAGTTCAATATTGAGCATTTAACATTAATTTTTAAAATAATGTGTATGTGACCTTGAACGTCTACGTTCTGCATGCCGGTCTATTTCTTCCATCCCCTCCTTGCCATCTTTCTTGATTTTTCTAGGTCTGCTTTTGATTTGCTGGTCAATGGCTTTCTGGACTGGCACAGGAATTCTTGGAAACAATGTGGAAAACCATTCAAGCTTAGTGAGGAAGGAACGAAGCATCTCCCCTATGGTCATAACGCAACCCCCACCTGCCTTCACGTCCAGGTCCTGCAAAATACAAGCAAAAAATATCCTGATGGTCAAAAATATTCTTTACTGATTAAAAAAAATGCTGCTACATTACTGTCCTATTGAAGTCTCATGATTATGAAAGTTTACTTGTCTCATATTCTAATACATTTCCTTAGAGAAATTCAAACTCTGCACCCTTTGGATTTGGCAAAATGTTACAGATAGGGAATGGGACTTAATATATATGCATGCAGGCACATACTAATCCTGCAGCCATCTGGATGGTAAGGGACTGTTGATGAAGAGATTAATGCAAAATCCCCTTACACAGTCTGGTTATATGGTATGGTCTTGCATTGTATTTAAATGCCACAAAGTTGAGAAGTCCTCTGAAACTACATTTAATACTCCATTTTGTGGATGTACAACTGTGTACCATCATACCCAACCCTGTGGCCTAAATCATTTATGAACTACATCATTGCCTATCTAAAAATGATCATAGAAAAACCTCTAGTACAAAATGGCATCCTAACAGAATTGGAAGCAATAGCAAACCAACTGCCATGAAGCAGTGAGGTTTCTAATTTAGAAATATGTAAAAAAATAAATAAATGAACAAATAATTGGAAACGCATAATCCATGATGACCATTGTCTCTGAAAAGGGTCATTACCGCATGAAGGCCTTCTTGCTATGCCCTCTCACAGCTCAGGACATGTTAGTCAGCTATTGTCAGTCCCAAACCTATAGTGCAAGCACACAAGGAAAGTGAGATTTGTTATCTAAACAGGAAGAGAAAATCTGAACGTAAAACTGCTTGCACTCACACACATTTAAGTGTTCAGATATACAGTTTTTCCAAATATAATCGCTGCAGAGATCTAAAGAAGAAAAAGAGGAGTTAAACGTAGCACCTGGAGAGTACGTACAGTTAAACAAAATAAACATAAGAAGCATTTTGAAAAGTAACTCTGTGTCCTGGGAAGATTTTCACAGCAGCATGACAAAAGATGAACTGCTTCCACATATTTAAGAACTGGAGGAAAAAAAAAATCCTGTAGGTTTAAATAATTCCATATATAAAAATTTGCTTCATCCTACTGAGCTTGACCAGGACTGGTAAGAAACTTAAGCAGCCCCAAGCAGTTTTTCTACATAACACAAGGCTACTGATAGCAGCTGGGAAAGAAACACTAATTCCAAAAATATAGTAGGAGATTTTAAACAACAAGAAATAAACACATCTTGATACCCAGTATCAGCAAGAACTGAAATGTAAAAACTAAAAAATGTACTTTGAATAATGAACCAGTTAAGGCCTGCACAATGAACTGTACTTGTGACTGCTTTAACTGTCCTAGGAATTGACTTTGTGGGACTCTGAGAATGAAGCCACCCCAATCCTTCTCATAAATTACAGTCCAACATTGTGGGGAATTCATTAGCTAGCCCCACCTGGGGGAGAAGGACATTACACTGATTCAAGCAAGAGTCCGATTTGGCTCCATTTTTGTTAAAAATCTACTATAGCATAGGTTTACCTGAAATTACCAGCTGTTTCCTTTGCTCAGCTTTTTTGATACTTAGCACGAGAGAAGCCATTTAAAACACATACACTGCACTGCAGTTAGACACAGGTATAATTAACACTATTTTTAATACCAGTATTTGGACATCGTTTGCAACTAAAACATTTGAAATTTCTTCAAGTAGATGCCTACTGTCACACTGAAGATGGCAAGTGATCCTTCCTGTTCTAGTCTTAAATTCAGGATGTAATTTAAAATCTGCTCATAAATACAAATTGCAGTGGTATGTAGCAAACTGTGTCTTCAACTTCATAGCCCAAGAAACCTCACCCACCAGCTCCCTATTGCCTCTCCAAACAGTAAATCAGGACTAGGATACTAAAGGTATTCTCCTATCTGACTGCATAACAATGCAACCTCTTTCCTGAATTTCTTCAGTTAGCAACTCTTCTCTTTATCTGCTCCATTAACAAAGACATTAAGGTTCCAGAAATAATGCCACCTTATGCAGTAATCAGGCTTTTTGTTTCTCCTCCGAAGAAATCCTGGGTTTAGTTGTTCCAGGCTATGAATAATAACCAGAGAGATTTCTGGCAATATTTTCCAAGGTGAATGTTGGTGTCTACCGTATAGTTCCCACTCTTTTATGTAAGCATCAATTCCTCCATCCCAGTAATAAATAGATAATACAAATTTAGCACTCACATGACTTACTACACCTTAGCTAAAACTAACTATGATTTAAAAAAACACCCAGAAGACACATTCACACAGCCTGCTATCTGCATTCTGATTCAGTACACCTGTTCCACACAGCTTTGTAAATCTGACACAGTAACATCTTAACCAATGAAAAAATCCGTTAGACCTTCAAAATCTAAGAGAAATCACCCAGGTCCCAGCTCAAACCTGCTTCCTGCACTAATTAACGTACATAATGTAATGAAGAACATAACACTGTAACATTCAAACAACAGCAAACCCTATCAAGCAATGTTTAAGCCTAAAGTAGTAATATGAAAAGAAACAAAAGAAAACAAATTATTACCCTCGCCGACATACCTCCTCATCATCAAGAAAGGATTCAAACCAGTCCCACAGATCTGTAGGTGGCTGTGTGTACCTTTAAGCACAAAAACAAGGTAAAATTTTAATACACCTTTCTGCATATTAGATCAGTCATTAGTTGATGATATTGATACTTACCTAATATACATAAATCCAAGAGCCCTAATATATGGGGAGTCTGTATGAGTGATAAGGCCCATCACTTGCTTACGAGTGAGCTTCAGTGTAAATAATTTGTAGAGCAGACAAAAAGCAGTAGACACAATTCCTCCAGTTCCAACACCACGCACCTTTCAAAAGCAGAAAGTTAGGTGAGGGTGCAGAAGTCACAAAAACAATATCCCAAACCTACAAAAGAATATGAGAACTAGACAGGATAAAATCTAAATCGACAAAAGAAGCTATGGGGAAAAAGAAATACTACTTACATCCACAGCTTTGGAAGCAAGAAGCATGTATCTACTCTTTAAAATAAGTATTTTATATCTAGAGCCAACATACAAGCACATTTTATCTATGGTTTGGAAAGTTATTCACCAGACAGAAAAATTTAAGAAGGCACGTACTTCTACTTACCCCTCCACACATCCCTGTCTGGCCTGCTGTTTTTCTGCTGCCCTTCTCCCATGGTTCAACATGTGTAACCTGAAACGGTGAGGTGGGGGACAGGAGGAAAGAAAGAAAATTACAATTACAACCTTCATAATGTTTAGGTGACTACACAAGCCTGATACAACAATGGATATGCTAAACAAATCTTAAAAAACTGTCTTCCAGCAAATTCAAGATCAAGTCTGCTTTGTCATTAAAGCAAAGCACTTGGCTTTTTTAATTACCACATTAAGAAATTACAGCCAAAATCTTCAATGAAATTTAAAACAAATAAATCCGATAACCCCAAAGGAAACATCCATGCTTATACTATACTCCACATACCTTCAAATACTTTATGACTAAATCCCATCACTACTACTTCCTTGTGTGATTAAACAACTACCTTTATTTAAACTATCTCCTTACAAGTTTAGTGGTAACTGCTGATGACAGCTACAAAAGTCAAAATATACAGTCTCATATTCCTAAGTCTCATTTCTGAACTGAACTTAACTAGAGATTTCTTTTCTTTATCACTCACTATTAGGACAAAATAAATATGTTTATCAAGGGTAGTATTTTAGCAAACATAAAGTCCATGTTTTTTCTCTTAGACTGCAGTTATGTTCTTAGATAAAATGATTCCTAAGTACAAACGAGTAAAATTTGCCCAAGACAAATCTTGTGAGATACATTTAGGGATGAGCACACAAACACCGCTAATCAACACCATTCCTGAAACTTGACAATAAGAGTCATAAACGAGCTCAGAACGAAATTCTGAAATTTAGAGAAGCAATATCTGGCTCAATAAACAAGCATATTTCCTAAACACATCAACTTAAAATATATGTAAAAGACAAAAAAGGATGCAAAGGTGTATCCGAAGGATACACTGGATGGGGAATAAAAGTTCATGCTATATGGTACTTCACAAATTAAGATTCTTTAACAATACATGAAATAAAACCAATTATGTCCACAATCACATGAAATCAGAGATACACTAACAGCAGAAGTTGCTGAACTGTTTGGGCTTTTTAAAGTTGCTATTTCCGCCAAACAGGAAATACGAGATATGCCAATACTGTAGAATTCAAAATTCACTGCGACTTCCTGTACTGTTAGCTTGAGAAGTTCACAAATACTACAAAAATAATACTGCATATTCTTCTGGTTATATAGCATTGCCTCTCACAGGAAATGAAAAGTATTTTTTAGTCAAAGGATTGAGTATAACACTACCACAAATGCTAGTCTTCAACTTTGGAAAATTACATTCAATGTAAACATGATAGTTTTGACAGGTGTCAATTAAAACAAACAACAAAACCCTGAACACGACATTCATTTCAAAAATGAGTATTTAAAGTTTTGATCCCACCAAGACTGCTTTGTATGCTTAACTTGTCAGAAATACATAGATGAAATGAAGCTGAGGACATGCACATGGTGTTAAAGGTCAGGGATAAAGAAGGAGGAAGTCCTACACTTTGTACATACAGAACTGAAACAGGAGCCCAGAATTGCAAATTAATTAATACAAACATGTGGACACAATCCACATCTTCAAAGATGGTCCTTATCACTAGCTGCCTGTGTGGCTTACAATCACCATTCCTGATAATCCAGCACCCAGCATTCTAAAATTTTCTAGATGAGCCACTTGTTTCTTAGACAGACAAATACACTTGAAAATACAGCTGCTATGACAGGTACCATGCTCATTAAAAAAAAAGCAAAAAAACACAACAACTAACAAAAAACCCACAGTAAGTATTCAGGAATCTTAAAACACGAAGGGAATTCAAACATTCTTAATATCAATGAAGCAGCTTAACCATCAGGTTATCTTCTCCCGCACAGCCATTACTCAGGAGTGAGTAAGGGGCTGAGTTTTCTCTTTATTTAGCATGCAGTTTTGAGTCACACTGTCAAGTTCAGTAAACAAATCAGATCAATATGAATATTTTTAATGATATGTCAAAATTCTTCCCAAATTTAAGATAAAACCACTTTTGGAATGAAACAGTAAGTCAAGCAAATGAACTATTTGAGCTAATGCTGCCGAGTTCTACCAGGACGAAGATGATGAATTGCACCAAATACTTTTTAGTGCATCTGAAGTGGCTCACTTTAAAAACAGAATAAGCTCTCAAATTTTCTGAGAATATGTTTCTTTCAAAATTTTTCAGCTCTAAAAATCAACTACGTAAGTAAACTCTGCTACTTTCCATTCAGATAGTCATAAGTCTCTCATGCAGCATGTAGTAAATAACTGGAGAGATGCTGCCGACAATGTATGTTACATGAACTATCAGAAGAAATAAATAATCAGCTCCAAATGACAGAGCACATGCAGACAAATGTTATCTTTACGTGAAAAAAACAGCAACATAAGTAAGTGCAAACTGCCAAAAAATCTCAAAATACTGTGATGGAGTTATTTTTAACAATTATAGTGCCTTAAGTAACTTACTTTGGCTTGGATAAATTAAACAAAAAGGCTACCTTTGCTTTTTATTTCATTTATTTCAAATATACTGAAACCCACCAATTGACATAATATCAAGCAAAATGAATTTACCTGAAAAAATACGCCAGTAACGACCAAAACACAGGTGACTAATTGAACTACCTAAGCGTGAATTATCTAAATTTTGGTCTCGCTATCAGAACAAAGAAAGTGGCTGCGTGGATTAGCATTAATTATGCATACCTCTACCTGGGAGAGTGGCTTGATGGAAGCCCCGGTGCAAAACTGATTCAACCCTGCTAACAAAACAAGAACCGAGACATAGGTGCCCTGATACATATCATTCATCTCCCCAGCACATCCTACCTAACGTCAAGAGAAGAACTAAAACCACCTCTTTAAGTTGTAAGCTGAGTTATGGAGGAGGGAATCCTAACCTGGAATCGAGAACGAAAGCCACAGGCAGACACCTACGGTCAGCACCATCCCTCCTGTGCGGTCACACGGCGCGCTGGCGGCTCCGCGCTGCGGGAAGGGCCGGTGCTGGCAGCGGCGGCAGATCCGCGCCCTCCCCGCTCTCTCCGGCTGAAGGCGCAGCCCTCAGACGGCCATTTCGCCCCCACCGCCCCGGCTCACGCTGCCCTCCTCAAACCAAACTTACAGCTCCGCAATTCCAAATCCGACGCGGAACACGCCTCTGGTGAGGGTGAGAAGGCAGAGCCTTGGATTTCCCTCAACTCAGCAATACTAGAGATATTTACTCCCATCCCTCACCGCAAGATAAAGGGCCAAAAGGCGCGGGCCGCAACCAAACCGGGCCCGGCGCCAACGCGGCCCGCGGGCTCACCTTGAAATAGATCTCGTCCACCACTTCGTGGTAGGTCTTGAGCTCGTAGAGCTGCACCTTGAAGTAGGGCGACGAGAGGATGTTGGTGAGGATCATGGGGTTCAGGTTCATGGTCTTTTCGTTGCCCCACAGCGGCAGCACGTTGCCCTGCTTGCCCGAGGCCGCCGGCTTGGGGCCCCCGCTCTGCAGCGGCTGCTGCACGGGCGGGACGGCGCCGGGCGGGTGCTGGGCCGCCTGCTGCCCCTGGCAGTTCGCCACCGCGGGGCTGTTGTTGGCCATGGCGGGTCGGCGCTCGGGGCAGACGGGCCGCGCACACGGAGCGGGGCCGGCGGGCGCTGCCTCAGCCCCGACAAGATGGCGGCCGGGGAAGTGACGATGGCGCCTTCCGGGGCCACGTCACTGACCCGCGGGGAAAGGGCGGGGGAGCTCCGGACCCTCGGCGCGGCCCCTCCCGCTGACACCCCGGCGTTCTCCCGCTGCTCGCCGCGCCTCGCCCCGCCTCGCGGCAGCCTGGGGTCCGGCAGGCGGGACATCACCGCCAGGGAGAGGAGGGGATTCTGTGGCCCGAGTGGGCCAGCTGCTGACACCGTCACACGGAGTTCAGTAGATTAAGACACCGGTTTAACAACGTTGAAAACTGGTCCCCTGTCCTTGGTAACGAGGCCACGGCACAGCTGGCGCTGGCCGCTTCTGCGTCCACAGCAGTGGAGAAGCAAAGAAGTCATAGAATGACTTGGGTTGGAAGGGAACCTTGAAGCCTTACCTGTCTAGTTCCAACCCCCTGCCATGGGCAGGGACGCCTTCCATTAGAGCAGGCTGCTTCAAGCCCTATCCAACCTGGGCTTGAAGGGATGGGACATCCACAGCTTCTCTACTGGGGAAGGGGAAAGGAAGAAATGGGCACGTTCAGTGTGCTGGAGCCCCGGAGGACAATAACACGGGCATTGGGCATGGCCCAGCCTGCTCATTTGATGGCAGTGCTGGGTACGAGGCCAAGACCTGGCTGAGCAGCTTCTGAGAACCCTTCAGACACCCAGAAAACACTAACTGCTCCCTGCTGCTCAATTCCAGCTCAACAGCTCTTTCTAAAACTCATAGTCCTACACACAGACTTGGAACAAGCAGAATTAGGTTAAACAGCTGAGAGAATCACTGTCTACATATAATGACTTACAGAAAAGAGAAAATCATCTGGTTTTGCCTGCAAAAGCAAAAAAACTCAAACCCAATATAACTAGTTACATATGTTGGCATCAGTCTTTAAACCTAAAGTACAAAAGGGAGACTGAAAGCGTGATTTAGAATTGCCAAAATATTTTAAATATCAAATGACCGTGCAAAAATACTCTGAAAGTTCAGTGAAATGACTGCAAGCTGGGTGTAATGTGCTGAAGTACGTTCAGTTGTACACAGAAGGGCTCCTCCCCATTGCTCAGCACATCAGGAAACAGGTATAGGGAAAAGTTGGTATGAAATCATCCATGGGAATAGCATCTCTACATGCTAGAGCTAACCCAGGTTTTTAATTTAGAAAAGAGGAGATAAATACTGTTGGAAGTAACATTAAAATACCTTCTCTCTATTGCACGTTGAAACACTGAGAAACAGTTTATTTTCATTATCCTGGCCCTTCAAGTACATTAGAGCTTGTACTGTAGCAGAGAAGTGTTATCAGGGCCCTGGCAGCTAACACTTTCTCTAAGCTGCCTGTTCTGCTATCAAGGCTTTTCACTCCTCTTTTCTAGCAATAATCACCAGTCTCCTTTTGGCCTCCTCTTCTCATCTTGGCTGATTTCCAAAGACGTTTACAAAATCTTCATTACTTGCATGGCTCTACCATATTGATGGAGTAAATACCCATTTAACAATCTCATATCAAATTGGAGAACTAATCATAAAAACTAATTCCACTCACTAAGAAAGTGTCTTTATAACAGTGATCTTGTTCTGAGGGCAGTTAGTTAGAGTAGTAACTTTTCTTTGAACATAAGTGGTTTCGTTATTATTGTTTGGAGCACTTCCTTAATTTTTATTGTGTAACCACTTCAAGTCAGCCCATACTTCTGTTATAGTTTATACTGCCCTAATTGTGTTTCCATGCATTTACCTTTTCCTGTTGGAATTTAGCCAAATATGTTCCAAACCTCAGTATTTTTTACTATCTGATCACCTTTTTATACTTCTTTCACTCTTTGGTAGTGATGCTGAAACCTCTCATATAGTTGCAATCTATAAATGTATTTGCTCCAAATTAGATTTTCTTCCCTCAGTCATCCCAGCTGGTTTTTATAGAGTACAGCCAAAAAGAAAAACAAAACCAAACCAAAAACCAAACCAAAAAAACTCAAAACGAGGTGATTTTCACTTGCAAACTCCAAGAAACTATATATAATTAGAGTAAGAAGAACATGATTTGTGTGTAATAGCAGCTTCACTTCTCATTCATACAGATGAATTCTTAATTTTTTTAAATGGGCCAAATCTGTTAATTGAAGCTGAGGAGAAAAAGACTAGTACTTCAGTCACTAAACATCCTCTGAATTTAGCTGAGACGACTGGTTGTTAGCTCTTGAATTACAGATTAAGCAGTATTGCTGTATGGATATTCCTGTCAAATATCAATATGGACTAGTGTCTTGTGGCAGCAGTGCTGCGTTGTTTCTTTTGCTATCAGGTTTCATTATACGCACTGCAACTTTATGGGGGAATTACTGGAATTGCATACAGTTGTCTTTCTCATTCCAGTTACTGAAGGAAATAAATGTCAGCAGTTTAGGATTTCTTGATTAATGACTATATTGTGAGATGCTTTTATTCCAGTATAGTCATATCATTTGTTGCTCTGTGTAGGGGGCAAAAGTAGCAGGCTTCTCTAAGAAAAAAACCTGCTTGATTTGTGGCATATTGAGCTAATACAATTTGAGTATTCAGTTTGAAATTATAGAGTGTAATGTGAAAATACCTTGGAACTGAAGCTGCCAAATAACCTCATTGACTTGGACCTCGTTTAAGTAGGGGGTGCACTAGGTAACTTATTAAGGTCCCTTACAACATAAATTATTCTATGATGCCTTGAGACAGTTACATAGATGTACTACTGCATAAGGGAAAAACAAACAAAACAAAAAAAAACACAACTAGACTAAATCAAAGAAATTTTTTTTTTCAGTGAGAAAATAATTTTTAAAAACTCTTTATTTGATTTAATGGGGAAAAATCAGAAGAATTTTTCAATACTTTTTTCAGCAAGTAGATCAGACACCCTGGAGTTAAAGCAGATTTTCCAGCTCAGAACTGCAAATAGTGCTCACCATCTCTTTCATGTTGCCGGTCTTCCAAAAATTGGCTCTCCAATCCAATGTCATCACCTAATATGGAACAATCAGAAAGGATATCTCTGTGATTATGTTGTTCATAGTGGAGAATTATAACAGCTGATAATTCTGAAGGTTTCACTCACAGTGGTACATTTTGGGGTAAATTCTTATGAACTATTAGGACATTGTGTGAATTTACCCTGCGTTATGAATTGAATTTTACTGTAAACTTTACTACTGTTCTTTTCTGTCCTTTTTTGTTCTAAAGAATCCATTATACTGATTTGTAAATAGAATTTCACAGGATACCAGAATCCATAGCATTGGAAGCTGGTAAGTAAAAGAATTCTATTAATAAACCTTTCTCTCAGGTGAAAAAACACACTGGGCAGAAGTTATAGAATGAGATGTAGGACTTAGTTCAGGCTTGAACAATTACTCAACAATCAAAAAGATTAACTGTGTTCTCTGTCTAGGCCACAGAACTTAAAATGTTAGCCAAGAGTTGGCATATACATTCTAGTATATGTTGCAATCTTAAAGGGGATTGAATTATGATCTAATTTATCTAACATGAGCCTCACTGCTACCAGAGTCCTGCCTCCTTCTAGGTGCTAGGCCCACACTATCTTTATTAATAACAGCCCTGCCTGTGATTAGCAAGTGTTTTACATGCTGTTAACAGAAGAAATGGGACATTTAGAGCCATGCTTTCCTTTCTACTTTCACCGTGCAGCTACGCAGCAGCCTGTTCACTGAGAGACAAATTTGCCCCAGTGTGGAAAAGACTTAATGAAACCCTGCAGAAGACATCGATTTTTGATGTTTGTGCTCTCACTCACCCAGGCAGGGCTAGTTCACTGCAAATGGCAGCACAATAGCGCATTTCCCCTCTGCGGCATAGCAAGCACGGCTTTAGACACAGCAGCAGCGCGACGGACTTGCACGAGGAATGCCGAGATTTTTGGAGTTCAGTGTGAAAAAGTAGGGACGCCGCTCACCGCCGCCAATCATCTTTTCATTCCACTGAGGGAGGCTGGCACGGACCAGTACAACAGGAGGGGCTCGGACGGTCTGAGGTGCTGATTTATCGCCTCGTCTTTGCGAACATCCCCCCGCACCGGGGGCTGTCCACTGGAGCTCCCGGCGCTCTCCGGAGGGGCCGCACCCTCGTGGGGGCGGCCGCTTGTGCCAGGCGGGAGAGAAGGTGGAGCGGGAAGCGCAGGGGAGCCCGGCGAGGCGCAGAGATGGCTGGGCCGGGAGGCAGCGGCTTGTCGGTGTCGGGAACCGGGGTGGGTGAGGAGCCGGCGGGGCTGAGGGGCCGGCGGGGGTCGGGAGCCGGCGGGGCTGAGGAGCCGTCGAGGCTGAGGAGCCGTCGGGGCTGAGGCCGTGGGTGCCGCGGGTGGCCCCTCAGGCGGGCGCTGCTGAAGGGAACCCAGCAGGCCCGCTCCGCTCCTGAGGCGGCGGGGGACTGGCCTGGACACCGAGCCGGCTTTTGTGCGTATATATACACAAATACATATTTTTATTTGTGTGTGAAAGACCTCGTAGAGCAATCAAGTTGCTTCGCCCAGATGCGTTTGGTTGTAGTCGTTGTCCAGGTGTGCTGGATGGAGAGTAACAGATTATGAAATTTGCTTTTTTAGATTTGTATATGATTTATAGTTGTTTAAATAAGGTTATTTAGATAATTACATGTAGAGAGAACAGTGTAATCGTGCTTATCCAAATGTTTTTGTCATTCTTTGAATAGAACTCAGATCTGGTCTACCTCTGCTTAATTGGGACTCAAACACCACTAAAACCAGCAAACTGTAACTGGATATTTTATTAAGTGCTTCAGATAATAAGAGTTAACTTTTTATTTTAGCGTTGCCAGAATACTATGGATAAGAACTTTCAAGAAGAGTTTACACAAATTATTAAATTTGAACCTCCTTTGTACAAACAACGCTACCAGTTTGTTAAAGATTTAGTGGAGAAATACAAACCTAAGAAGGTTGGTATGTTTTTTCTCTTCAGGTTATATACACTTGAAAGTAAGTTGACACTTGACATCTCAGGAAGACAAAATGCATAAATAACCTGTTGACCTAATTACCAGAAAACAGTAGTGAAGGAACTGTTAAAACTGAATGGCCTTAGCAGATACCTTGTGATATGTTGTTTTTCAGGGGTGCATAAAATTTATGTTACTTGATGGGAAGAGGAGAATATTTAAACATGAGAAGTGCCTTAGACTGTTTTTGAAAGTAGTGGGCATTCTGTTTTTATTTTAATGCTGTGGAATTAAGTTCAAGTTGCTTTCCTCATAGTTGGGTTTTGCTTTCCAGAGCTGTTAGTTCTGTGTAGTGTGTGAGGTTTATCTCATTGTTTGCATGAATAGTCTCAGATGAGAAGTGACACTGAGAAGTATGGGATTATGTGAGGCTAACTCATCTCCACTTTCTTAATGTCTCCACCTGTGTTGTCATCTGTGTCCCCTAATATACCAGAACTTTTGTTTCACTACTCACTGTGAAAAGTTAAATTATTTACGTAACATTCTGTAGTGTTTGCTCTCTTCTAATGTGTCCTCCCCACTTCCTTCCCCAAAAGATCTTCTCAAGTCTGCAGTGTTTAACCCTTAAGCTGATGTTAATATCTTGGCGGGCATGCAAGAAGCGGATGCACCTGCACTACTTATGTAATCGTACTTCTGGTAGCTAATAAATATCTAATCCAGTCTGTGATACTATGGCACTGTAATCTGCTTTCAAATAGAATGTGTTCACCAGTGTTGCATCTGTCTTTGAAGGTTTGAATTTTCTGAGTTAGGATATGGAAGAGGCGGGAGGGTGAACTTGCTGTTTACACAGACTGTAGATAAAGTGGACAGAAACAACTCAGGATTTTCACACGGGGAGCAGCAGTGTGCTTCAGCCTTGACTGAGCCTGAGAAAGAACAGTGGGGGTTGGTTTACGTACTCAGCTATCTCTTTAGCTTGCAGGAAAGACTGTCTGTTATTTGACTTCATGGTCTGAATATCCCTAGAGTTCCCCACTTAAACATTAGACTGAGCCTAAACTTGTTTTATGCCGATTCTGTGCTGCTAACTTGACTGTTGGTGAGCCTGTTCTCAATGTTTTGGAGGGAGAACAACTCAGTGAAAAGCAGTAGTGAATGTGAAAATAGCTGCAGCTTTTATACTTAAAATCATACCATACTATTACTCATGTGGAAGACATTCTCCAGAGTTAATGGGATGTCCTACATGTACTTGTTTATAGCTGTACTAACAAAAGATTAAAAAATGTATATGAAGATCCTGCAAGATATTTTAAAAAGAATTTTCAAATCTTCGTCTATCCTGCTTGCTTGCAGCTGTAAATTTTAGTTATGATTCTGAAATGCTTTATCATCAAAAAGTTATTTTGGTAAGTATGGAATTTTAATTTTATGCAAGTCTCTGAAATTACTTAGACATATAAAGCATTTATACATTTTTTAATATCTAATTTACAGGTGGCAGATTTAGGATGTGCTGACTGCAGCCTTCTCTGGATGCTGAAATTCTGCAGGTGCATTGAAGTGTTAGCTGGGCTAGATATCTGTGCAAATATAATGAAAGAGAGAATGTAAGCTCTTTGATTGTTTTGAGTTTTGTGTTTGTCTCAACCTAGTGGTATGGTGGGTTGACCCTGGCTGGAACCAGCAGCTCACCAAAAGCTGCTCTATCACTCCCCTTCCGTGGCTGGACAGAGAGAGAAAATAGAACAAAATGTTCATGAGTTAAAGGGCAGGGAGAGATCACCCATCAGGTACCATTGTGGGCAAAACAGACTTGACTTGGGGAAATTAGTTGAATTTATTATCAAAATCAGAGGGTGTTAAGGATGATAAGAAGTAAAGCAAATTGTAAAAACACCTTCTCCCTACCTTTCACTCCTTTATGGGTTTAACTTTATTGCCTATTCTTTACCTCCTCTCCTGCAGTGTTGCAGAGAGGTGAGGAATGGGGACTACAGTCAGTTCATTACATGTTATTTCTGCTGGTGCTTCCTCCTCAGGGAGAGAAGTCCTTCCTCTGCTCCAGCATCTGGTCCGTCCCATGGGGGAGACAGACTTCCATGAGCTTCTCCAGCATGGATCCTTCCCATGGGCTGCAGTTCTTCATGAACTGCTTCAGCCTGGCTTCCTTTCCACAGGGTGCAGTCCTGCAGGAGCAGCTGCTCCAGCATGGGTGCTCCTCTGGATCATGAGTCCTGCCAGCCAAGCTGCTCCAGTGTGGGCTCCTTTCTCCAGAGGTTCCTGCCAGGAGCCTGCTCCAGCATGGGCTTCCCCTCAGAGGAGCCTCTCCTATAGCCCCCAGCCACCTTGCTATGCAAACCAAATACATGGTGCATAAGTGGCATGGTGCAGTAGAGGCTTTCAAAATTAGGATAACTGCAGAAACAGCAGCTTGGCAAATGAAGAACTCTGTTATTGTTGGTTACATTGGATCTGTGCCTGGGTACTCTGGGCTGTAGATGCTCATAACATCACCTAATGTAGCCAAAGGTCTGGGTCATGCAGAGGCCCTCAGGGTGTGCACATCTTAGAAATATGCTGTAAAGGCACTAATGCATGGTGTTAGGTATATCTATGTATGCTATACCTTACCATCTTCAGAAAGATCAGTTTTGGTATTTTTGAAATGCACATGGAACTTTTAGTCACCATGGGGACTTATTCTTGTTTATCATTTCAAAATAGGAAGGTTAGCTCAGTGTGTGGTGTCTGGTTTAGAACCCCTATAAAATGAGAGGTTTATGTATATTTGAAGCATTGGTCTGATGGATGAACGTAGGTTTCTTGAAAGCACATTAATACAATTTCAGTGAATATGTAGGATCGGGATGCTGATGTTATCTCTTGCTCTTTCTCAAGAATGAAGTAACCTTCTATGTTTAATATCTATTGTGTGTTTTGTCTAGTGCTGTATTTCAGAATGAAATTTTCACATGTAGTTTGGTTTGTCGGTGTATTTTACTTGGAAAAAGTAGGTAATATGCTTGCCTAAAACTCTCCCCAAAACCCCACAGAGCTTGTCTAAACCAGACATTGTGTGTCTAGAATTGAACTACTATCAGAATTTACAATTGTCTTTCCAAGTGACTTGAGAGTATAATGGAAATTTTTGTAAACATGAAGGATTAACTTCTGCTCTTTCTGTTCTATCATAGGTAGTTACAAAAAGTGTTTGCATTGCATGTTCTTTTTTATATCCATGTAAAGTAGTTAAACTTTTTGAAATTTATGAGGTATCCATGCAGGGTGTTAGCTAGTTCGTTTGCATGTACTATTTATCTTGCCTTAAGGTCCTTCCTGTAACACCATATATTTGATACTTTTGTAGGCATACATTGTCTCCTCTTCCTGTGGATTATTTGCAGCCATCTGAAAGATCCCTAACTGTTACCTTGCATCATGGTTCAGTTGCCCATAAAGATCCTTGCATGCTTGGTTTTGACCTGGTGACATGTATTGAACTGTAAGTATTAGGACAATACAAAATGTTTTTTTGAGTCCATTAGAATTCAGTTTGGAATTTTGTCCATGCTTCAAACAGGCTTGATCAAACCTTTCAAGCAGAGGAGTAGAATTAGAAAAGTAGAAGGCAGAAGAGTGGCTTCTAACTTGTGTTTAAATTAACCACACTAAGCAATTCAAGTAGTGCTTATGGCAGGAAGAGGGTACTGATGAAAAAGTAAAGAAAGAAACAAGGAGATTTGCTCAGACCAAATCCCCCTGTGCTGCCACTTGGCCGCGGTGCCAGTGCTCATATTGCAGAGGTAGGCATAAAATTCCAAAGTACAGATACGGGTTTGGCGTTATTTTGACTGCTTGCTAAGATGATAGTAGTGTGTCTTTAAACACAAGACATCAACTTATTCTTTTCAGAATAGAACATCTGGAAGAATCAGAGCTGAAGAAGTTTCCTGAAGTGGTGTTCGGTTTCATGGCTCCAAGGATAGTTGTGATCAGCACTCCAAATTCTGAATTTAACGCTTTGCTTCCAGGAGTGAAGTTATACAGGCATCCAGACCACAAATTCGAGTGGAGCCAAGCAGAGTTTCAGAGCTGGTAAGGTACTGAACATCATATGCTGGGTGGATATGATGCAGCTCTGAATGCCCACGAGAGTGAGAAATGAATGGCTGTGCATTTTCAGAATGGTTCACTTATGTAGTTTACTGTCAGTAAAGTATCAGCTCCTGATTTGCTGTTTCTTTGCTGTTGAGAGCAGTTAAGCATATTCTGTGGGTTTTCTGTTTTCTGATGATGGTTATATTGATTTTTACTGTAACTGCTCTGTGAAAAAGATTTAAAACTTTTACTTAAATTTTATATATCTTTATTACAATTAACATAGTTGAAATGTAAGGGATCAATTAATATTTTTGCATAATACCCTGCTATAGAAATTCTTCATAAAATCCAAGAAATGTGCTTCCTATATATGGTGTGTAATCAAAGCACTCAGTAAGAGTATGCAAGCAGATTTATCAGATAACCACAGCAGTGGGGCATGTTGAACACAGGATGGTTTAAGGATTTAAAGCAAATCATATGCACATGACAGAGGGTTACATGAGATCTATCCTACCCTTAATATCAGGAATGTAACAAAAATAAAACAAAGAGAAAGTGAGATGCTGTGATAACATTCAGCTGTCAGGCAGTTGTGGAAGAAAATACATGGTACAGTAAAGAATGCCATATCTCAGTAGCCAACTCTTGGTGTATCTATCATGAAAATTTTGCCCCTTAAACTATGTTCTTTCTGCCATGCACTTTAAAGTATCCAGTGATTTTTGAGTAAATAGTTTTGCAAAGCTGGAAGCATGTATTTTTCCCTACATAATGATACTAAAACCTGCCTGTAATTAGCTACCTTAGAATACCTTAGAGACAATTTCTGTGACTTCAAGTATATTTAGATTTTGCTTCTAGATAGACATGAATTAAAAATATTGTAATCACTGAAGAAATGTGGGGGTTTTTTGAGCTGTAAACATGAGAAAGCTTTTGTGTTGTGAAATAGAAATATTACATTATTCTCTAAAATACATGAGATGTTAATTTCGTTTTCTTCTTTTTCATGGAGAATGAAAATAGGTAGTGCTGTTTGGGTTCCCTGCCCCATTCCTTTGTTCACACTGGCTGATGTACTATAAGATACTTTTCATTTAGATGTTATGTACACCATTATAACCTTGATTAGGTAGATTTTAGTCTTTCTATATTTACAGAAAACCACACTTTCTCTATTAACTGATCTCTTGTGGTTTAACAGTGTGTATGTTTTTTATGGGTTCTTCTCAAATAATTTTGTTCTTGAAAATAATTTTTTAGCTGACTTCCAGGTTGGTGACTAAGCAACTGTAAGCATTAACATTCCATGTACATATTTTAGAAGAAACAGTAATGTTTGGATGGCTAAATTACTGATACTAAGTGATTCAGATTATTATTAGGCATCTTACAGCTCTGGTACAACGAGATGTGACAGTGCTTATCTTCAGGCATGAGAGTATTGTTAGAGAAATTATGTTCAAGCCTTCACAGCCTTAGAGTCTCGTTTCTCCTTAAGAATGGATCTTTATCACATGGAAAGATTAATATTTCATGTAATTGGAATAATTTGTCTCTCTTAGGGCTCTAGAGACTGCTAGATGCTATGATTACTCAGTGGAATTTACTGGTGTCGGGCAACCACCAACAGGAATGGAGAAGATTGGGTTTTGTACCCAGATAGGTGTGTTTGTTAGAAAATATCCTCAAACTGGTGAATCTGTTCAGTCTGAGAAACCCACTGAAGCAGTTTACAAAACAGTAAGTATTATTTTCTTCCTTTAGAGGTATGAATAAAGAGTAAAGTTGTCTCTGACTGCCTGTGAGGTTGTTACCATGAAATACTGGTACTGTCCTGTCTTAGCTCCGATTGTCATCGGAACAAGACAGTCTCGTTCTTTGTGTTTCCTGTTGTACAAAGGCCTTAAACTTTTAGGGTATTTGCTAAATTACAATATGGATAATAATTCTTAAGATACTCCTATCCTTGGAATGAAAATTTTCCTTTCTGGCAGCTATTTTTCCTCTAGTCGTTAGTTTTATTTATTATGTGGCTATTCGCAATGACACAGATACATAAAAAATATAAAAAAGCTTTTCTTACTAAATGCCAAGTGGTATAAATCAAACTTTTTCCCAGAGTTGACATGAAGTAACAATGCAAAAATAAATACACTGTTGGGGTTTTATTCAATTTTATAAGGCCTTAAATTACTTGTTTCAGTGAACATACTTCAATATTTCGGTTATTTATGTAAAAATATGTAAGTATCTTCAAATGACTTGTGACCTGAACTAAAACTAAAGCAGTGTTACAGCTTTATCTTTTATGCTTTCCCAGCTATAAAAATATTTGTAATTTCTGTATTGGAAATTTCTATGCACGTGAAATGTCACCTGTCATCTACTGCCATTAATAGAATCATGAAGTGCTTTTTAATGCTCACCAAACTTGGAAATACATCTAGGTGATGGACATGTACTAGAAATTGTTTTCATTAGCTCCCGTTACAGGGTCATTTTGGAGAGAGTTTTGACATGGGTATCCTTTGAGATTGATCAAGAATGTTAATGTTGTGTGTTTCTTACCAAATTAATTTTTACTAGGTGACTAATTTATAGAAATAATTCAACACTTCAAGATGTATTTGGAAAGTAAGAAATAATTACAGACAGTGGAACTTCATTGGTAGTTTGCTGGTATAAAGCACTTCCTAGTAACCTGGTGGGACTGAGATTGCCTGCTTAGTTTCCTTAATTGCCTTGGAGTATTCCTCAGTGCAGAACACACTACAAGTTCACAGATTTTGATGTTACAATTTATTTGTAGCATTCCCTACAGCTGTGAGAGCATATTTAATGTTTTACTCTGAAAACAAAAAATGACATGCTGTAGTCTTGGTTTCCAGATGACAGTTCAGAAGTAGTTTAGAATCTCCATCACTATGGGACTGTCCCCAGAGCTCCATAATGTGAGAAGTAAGAGAATTATTAAAAAGAGGTAAAGAATTGCAGGGCTTTACCTTTCCTGATCTACAAGTCTAACTTGCAGGTATAACCTGCTGGGTTTTGGTGTGTTTGTTTAAGTTCAGTTAACTGCCAGTGTAGTTGTAATGCAGAAAAACAGCTCATACCGCCTAGTTTTTGTTACCTAAAACCGTTTAATAAGCAAAATAGGATTGAATAAAAAATGATATTCACATTTTAGAAGCTTTTTTGGGCAGCAAATGTTAAAATCTGAGCTTGTGATAGTGATAAGCATTTTATGTATTCTTGTATATTGTAAAGGTCTTCAAAGCAGTGTACCCAAGTCTTAAAGATGAGAAGTACTTGCAGAATGCAGTAATCAGAGAAGTTACTTTCACAGCCCAAATCATTAAGCACCGTTTAGTGTCAAAACGTGAGTACAGTGATGATCCTGAGAGAAAATCCAAATCCCAACCTTCAATGGACTGTTTTTCTGACTATCTTGAAAAACTGGTTGTTGAAAAAAACATGGAACCATTTGTCAGTGGAAATGAGGTTTACATACCTCTTGCAACAATCTTTTCTTTTCCCAAAGTGAATCGACTTTGTGGTACCTTTGAGAAGTTATGCAAGCTTATTGCTGGCAAGGTCACACTGAGCAGTGATGGTTCTGCTGTGATATTCAATATTGAACATGAAAATGAAGAGAATTAGATCACAGATTTCTCACATAAAGTTCAGTTGAAGTAATGAAAGTGTTTATTTTAGAAGCTGTCAAATTGTATGTTCTGTATGCAAACTAGACCACAAAATCTTTTCTAACCTTCCATCAGTGGTATTTATCTGTAAGCACCTCTCATTGAGTGAAGGTGAGAGCTTCTGATAAGGGTAACAGTAACTTATAGGGGTTTCAAGTAGAGTATCAGGGGCTAAAAGGAAATAATTACGTCCCAAGAAGAAAATTAGGTATTTCTGTTTGCTTTCTATTGCTTTATTGTAGCTGTCATTACTAGGTTATTTCTGGTAGTCTCTTGTTAACTTCAAAGATAGTTTGTTTTACCATCTACTGTGTTGTGCTGAATAATATGAGTCAGACATAAGTTTAGGGCAAGCTTTTTCTTAATTTCTATAAAATTTAGAGATGCCTTTTTCAAGATGAGTACATACTTAGCCCCGATGAAAACCAAATGTTGTTCCAGCTGAATTGAGATATGAAACTGGCATCTTTGTTCTGTTTTTGAAAAAAAAATTAAAAATAAAACAACTGCAGTAATTGTGAATGCTAACCTGCGTCTGGTGTACCTGAAAAATTTTCTGTGTTTACAGATGTTGTTCAAAACTGTAAAATCCAAATAGAGTAGATGGAAAAAATTTAACAAGAACAAAACCCCACAACATAACCAAAAATCCCATCCAACACTAACATCAAGAAAAGAGTGCAGTATCCTGAATATAAGGGAAATAATGTGGATATCTATTGTTTGCTTATGGTCAGAATAGTTGAACAGAATACTTCTGATCAGTGTTCTGAAGTAAAAATTTTCCTTCTAGATTAGAAGAAGAATGGGATCTAAATGACACATTTTCCTGATAATATAGATGTCACTTTGTGATAACACAGAAGCAGATAAAAGCAAAGCATTTAAAAAAGAAGTCCTTAACTGGAAGAGAAACTGAAATGGACTCAAACTTACCAGTTAAATTTGTAATTTTTTGCATTTAAAAAAAGAGACAATTGTTTAGGAACAGATCCCAAGCTGAAGACATGAATTTATTGAATGTCTGAGAGATTTGTATTTAAATACAGTTTAAAAAACACATAATCCACCAGTACATCCCAAACAGTTTACAACATTGAAGTCTCTAGTATTCATATAACATAGTTTACGAAAAAGAAAATACAGCACCTAAATGTGAAGGTTATGTTCCACTTATGTGATGAACAATTAGATTATCACTTCATGAAGAGTTGTAAGTCAAGTCAGAAGAATAAATTACTAAGATACAGTTTTATGAAAAGCTGGATTTCTATGTCAACTTCCCTATTATTTAAAAGATCTGCTCAGGCAAGAAAATACTGTTTCTAGTAAACAAATTATCTATGACCATTAGCTGTGTTGTTTAACATAAAATACAATGGGCCATCGAAATTCCCTTGAGAATTACATAAGTAGCTGTACAGTGTTTTTTAAAAGTCTGTTTTCCTCAAAGTCCATGTAGTTTTCCTAGTAAATGCAAGTAAACTACCATTTAAGTACTACTAGTTTTAGTAGATTTGTCAACAAGTATAGCAGCATCAAAGAGTACTGGAAGCAAAGAACGTATTCAAATTTCTGACATCTTTTGCCTGCAATGGGATTTTTTTGGTATGAATTAGTTATGTAACAGGAAAGGAGACTATATAATGTTCTGAGAGAGAGTTGTATACCAGCAGTTGACTAGTTTCTGTTTAAAATTCCTGTGGAGAACAGAAACTGATAATACCACACTTCTATTAAGAGCAGCTAAAATAGAATCTTTGTATTCATTCTTTTACCTAATTAGACAGTCTAAAGAGAGTATAATTAACAGTAGAAATAAAAGTATGCAAGTACCAAAACGGAGAAATAGCTCATATTCATCATATTCAATAACAGCATTCTAACTTTGAAAGCTGAAATTTTGTTAAAAATACAAATAAAAAATTAATAATTCTACTATGATCTCTGGAAAAAAGAAGTCTGCTTTTCCTAATTTAACCTATTAAATATGGCCTACTTTTGCATCAATTAAAAAGGTGTCAAACATCACTCTGAGCAAAATTTGAAGCATTCTGAGCTTTCAAAAGCAGCCACACTATTTTTACTTATTCCAGGCCTTAACTGATAAACAGTACCACTAAATGTAAAAAAAAAAAAGTCATTTGCAGTTGACAATTAATTACACCTACTTGTTACCCAACATATCCCTTTAAAAATTGATTCTTTCATATTCTCAATGAAAATTTAAAGAGCTCTTTCTTGCCTGTCAGGCAAATCACTACTTGTGCAAATTTAAATACAGTACATTGACCTAATGTAACAGTGGACAGATAGCAAAAGAAGAAGTGTTCAACAGAGTTGCACACTAAGACTTTTTCAGTGTGCAGAGTATGTCTACAATAAAGTGCTTCTCTTAACAAGTTATATTAATAATAGTATAGATGTTTACCTAGTTTTAAAGCTTAAATTCCTTAGTAAATGGTTTAATCTCCCTGTACACCCCCAATCCCGCAAGGCACATTCAAAACACAAGCAAAGCACTGACTGTGAAGGATTAAACTACAATTAAAAAAATTAAGTGGTAGTAAACTACTGACTAGGTTTGTAAACAGTACCATCCTATTGCATGTCAATGTCCATGCATTATCAAAGTGAGTTTCTATGGGAGCAGCTGCTGAACTCCAGATTTAACCATCAAGGCAACTTTCTTGATAAAATGCTACTGTGCCCTAGTGTTTTGGTGTGGAACCCCACTTTTTTTCATCAAACAAACAAAAAAAGTCACATTTGATGCATTTAAACCTGTAGCCTTAATTTACAGTTAACACAACTGATTAGTGGCTGGTTTAGATGGTAGGTCTAGATGTATTTCGTTTTGGGGTTTTTTTTAAATGTACATGACATTCACCTCTTCTGTTGAACCTTACAATGAAGTTGTGCTCAGTACTCTTAAGATAAGGTTTTGGTTATGTTAAAATATAGCTGGCCTGTTTTTTGGAGCCCATAACTTTGACCTGATAAAAACTTGACTTGATAGTAGTAATTAGCTTCTGTGAAACTAAAATAGCATGTAGGATCAAATTCAGTAATTACTTTTTCAGGTTCTTTTAAGACCAGCTTTCAGAAGTTTCTTTAGAAACAACGTTACGAACAAAGTCCATCACCACAAGTGATCTCTTTATATAAAATACTGAAATGGGACATGCTTCCACAGATGTTTCACAGAAATTAAATAATTCCACTAACATCAGCGTTTACAAAAACGGTCCAAGTGCTCTCACAAGGTACACATAGCTAAATATTGCCTTCATACCACAGAAGATGATGCTCTATGAGCAAAAGGCATTCCACTGCTTTTCAGAAAAAGATCACATTGAGTTCATTTTGTCTTTCTCAGCTCTTGCAACAGAGCAAACAATACTAGAAGTATCAACACCAGAGCTCCAGGTTTTCCTCATTTGTCATTCCAGTTTAGCGTTTTATCACCACCTGCTCATATGCTCCAGATCCTACTCTGAAAGTGTGAAAAAAGTTAGTTAAATGTCAATTTAAATAGAAGCTAGATAGCAAGTATCACATATCAGCAAGTGTGTTGTTTAAACAACCCAACCAACAGCCCTCCCAAAAAAACCCCAGCAAAACCTCTTCAACCAAACAGCAAATACCAAACCAGCTAAATCTGAAGGGTAAAAAACATTCGTCATTATTACCATGCCATGGAGTCACCTACAGTTTAATGCACTAAAGAGATTTTGTTGTATTACAGTCAAAATGAACAAAAACTAATGTTACTAAATACGAAGTTACTGTTGGACTTAACTAGAATTTCTTAAAATCACATTTAAGGTACCAATGCCCACAGCTACATCATAAGCAGCTAATACTCTTTATATACATTTATACATAAACAGATCAGTGTATCTAAAAAAGCCAGAAACTGATTGTCATCCTACATTAAGATACAAGAAAAATTTCCTCAGTCTTTTGTTCACTCTGAATTGTAAACAAAACTCTCTCACCTCCCACATGACAGCCCATAGTGGGTGGTTTTCCACAGCAACTTGCAGTACTATGTAAAAAATTAATAGGGCAAGTTTTGCCTTAGTACAGTATTGTGCCTGGACTGTTCTGGCAGCTGCACTAGGACAGATTTCTGTGTGCTACCTGTTCATGTGATCCTAGACAGATATTGGTGTGCCCAGTTTGCAGACGAGCCAAGGAATCACCTAACCATTAGTATTACGTGCACATATAAAATGCAATTATTTTATGACTTTCAATATATTATCAACTGCCTTTATACTTAAGTTCATAGTAATTGTGAAATACTGAGGCTATTGTGATTTATTCAGCTAAAAATGTTGAGTTACATTGGTCTGCAGGAACACAGTATTAGAGCATATTCTTGCCTGGCTTTCATGCTTTCTCATCTGAAGATTAACACGTTCAGGTCAAGTCATATATCAGGATATTTGAAGAAGGTTTAGAGAAGAAAAAAAGGTCTCTGGTTCTAAACAAGAAGGTAATCTGAAGCAGATTATCAAAAGAAAGATGAAAACCATTGAAGTAAATAATGTAACAAATGGAAACAGGATTTGTGAGAAAAACTAAACTGAAGAAAATCAGCCTTGTTATCAGGAAGGTCTAACAGTTTGATACTGTAAAGGCAGATGTGTAAAACAATTAAAATTTTCTTCCCACTTAAAAAGAACGTAATAAAGCTGTAGAGCTCCCATTTGAAGCTGGTGTCTGTTTCTTATGTCCATACTGAAACTTGTATCTGAAAACCTTGGAACTGAGACTCTTCAGAAACTCTGAAAGTTACAATTCCTACGGCTGACACATCAGTTCTGTTTTGGAACTAATCTATGTGTCCTATTTTAAAAACTGACAATCTAGCCCTTTCGGTGCTTTTAAATGATACAGAATAGAAAGATACAAAGGATAAGAATGTAGATACAGAATAATTGCTGTGTAAGATGCATTTTTATTTAGTACTGCCTAAGGATTAGTTGTTCAGGCTACATACCTGTTAGGTAGATGGTGGCTTCCAAAAGAAGTGCTTCCACCAGGGCCCACAAATAATCTCAAACCTTCTTCTAAAAGGCAAATGAATTAAAATATGTTAGCTTTCTTTAATGTTGCCCTAGCTAAATCTAAGTAATTTTAAATCTACCAGTTTTGTAGCTGATACTTTCAGATGCAAATACTTCAGGTAAAGAAGAACCAACTCCTACATGGTGTAGGCTGGAGGAAGTATCTTTGTCATAGATTTGCACCTGCTCTTTTAGGCTTAAAGTTGTGATCTGGGAAAGCTCCCTGCGTCATGAACAGGTATTTTCAATTTCTGGTAGATAAGATGAAGTAGAAAATGTAGCACAGTTCTTATGAATACAAACAACAGGGACTGTGAAGAGATGGAGGACCTTTTCCTAAGGTCCGTAATGTACATCAATTTTCCCTAAGCTTCCTTATTTATCTCCATACCTTCTGCACTTGAGTCTAAACTGAAGTCTTGACTCTGGAGTATTTTTTCAACTATATCATCAGCATCAACTCTGGTAGCATCAACCCTCTTCAGCTGTGACTCCACAGAATCTTGCTTTACAGGATGTCTGCAAAAATAAATATATTTAGAGCTCTTACTCATGATAAAGTCATTTACTTCTGCTAGATAAGGCTTTCAAATTAAGTGTACCTGCATTGTTTTTCTGGTGGTGCATCTTCAGTGGATGTATCAATATCAGCTTCAGTTACTTTTGGCTCAGTCTCTTCACATGCCTCTAGAATACTTCCAGTTCCTGTTGAGGTACTTCCTACTGAGGTACTCCCCACTGAGGTGTTTCTCCTGTGGCAGAGTTCAGACAGACTGGATGATCTAGAGTGACATGTGCTATATCCTGTTGGGAAAATGCAGGAGAGGTGGGTTAGGTGTGTTCTTGACAGGCCAGGTCCATCCTGAAAGCAGAATTTGTGTTTTGTCTTCTTAAAAAGGGACTTTCAAAAGCCCTAAGAATGTATGTGCATACATCAACTAGACACTGACTTTGGGTTTTGTATCCTAGCACCTGCCATTTTCTTTCTGTTTTAAGTAACTCCTGTTTATATCATAAAAATCAGAATGACAAATATCATCTCCTTCAGCTTTTAGAGCTAAGTCTCTATTTTTTGCTCATGGAAGAGGTAAAAATCTCATTCAGATATGTTAATTGGAGGGAACAAAGGCAGAAAGTTGTCTTGCTTCTGAAGAGATAATCCAGTGAATCCAGTAAATTTTAAGAGAGAAAAAATGTTACCTTTGCCACACCTGAAACCCCTAGAAAAAAAGCTTTAAATCTAAACCCTTGTTAAAACATAAAGTAAACTTATTTTCCACTGTCTAATCCTGGAAAGAAAAATAATCCCCAACAATTCATAACAAAATTGTGAACAGCTACCTGACAGTTTTGATTGCTGACTTGCATAGCTTGATGTTCTGGAATGTCCACATGCACCAAGTTCATCTGGGACTGAGGCACTCTTTGATGACGCACCTGCAACATGTGCAAGTCAGACAGTGTTCCTAAAGCCAACTTTATTGCTACTTTGCCTGTAATCTTGATTAAATTCAAAAGTCACATTTTCCAGAGGGATTAGAGACTTTACACTGATTTTCTACAAACCTTTTGGAGATTCAAGTGCTGCAAAAATACCATGCATGTTAGTGAATATACATTCCTTAAAAAATAAAAATCATAATATATATCTGAGCAAAACAGAGAGTATCATTGGGTTAGACAGATCTGTATGAAATGTGTAGTTGTAGATTTATCTAGTGTCAATATTAAAGAGATGACCATTCTTTCTCCAGTATCATAGTAGAATGCTGGGCCAGATGTTTTCTGTCTGAAAAGCTAACCTGCTTAAAAACTTCAGCTGTGTTTGAAGCAGAAACTCACAAGCCATGTAAGAAGGTTCCTTTGCAGCCAGCTGTCCTCTTTGAAGTATTTTGAACATCTTGAAACTATGAGGCCAGTTATAAAAGCATTGAAAAATTAAGAACATTATTCTATACCTGCTATACCCAGATGTGCTACTTTTAAGTTTTCTCCACCTTTCCTGTCTTCATGCAAAGACTCCGATTCTCCAGCAATTGCTATAGATGTTGCTGTGGAAGGAGGCCTGTAAGAAAAAGGTGGTTAAGATTTGCTGTACTTCTGTTGTAATCCCTCCAAAATGATCAGCACATAGTTTTCCTTTTAAATATGTTGTCATAATTCATACTGTGCATCAAGTTACCATACCTACAATTCTTTTCTGGAAACATGCTGCCTAGTCCCCTGTTAAGGAAAAGGAGTAAAAAGAAGCTGTTGTTATTGAGCTTAAGAACATTTTACAGAATCAATCTGCTCAGGCATCTAGGGATCCTGGGAAAGGCTTTTCCTTTTATGATGATTGGTAGAGTGGTATTTCTTTAATTTGAAGTTGTTTCTTATTTTTTTAAGTGTATGAATCACAGAACAGTTTACATGCTAAGAATACATGTAATTCAGTACTTCAGTACATGAAAAGGTGGTAAGTTTAAAAAACCCCGAAAGTGCACAACATTTGGCCAACTTGGCTTGTGTGTTGTGACACACTCCTGGCTTTGTTTCATCCCTGTCACAGGGCAGGAAATTATTCTGGGCTGATAACCCTCCCAGCTCATAATAAAGGGACCTCTACAGCACCATCTCCATGTATTATTCTCTAAATTTTACTTTCTACAAAATCAAAAAGCATCATGTATGATATAGTTTAAAATTTAGTTCAATATTAAAAGCTCAAGTGCTTCTTTGAGTTAATACCAAGACGCAAAGAGAGATCTTATTAAATTAATAAAGCTCTTTGTTTGTATTTTGCTAGTGTAAAAGAAACTAATTAGAAAATTACAAAGTACAAGCAATCTCTTGCAAGCAAATACAACCAAAATACATTTCAAGATGTTACCTACAGGTTTTTTTAATGCTTTCTTATTTTCTACTTTGGGAACAGACTGTTGGTCTCCATACAAATGGGTATTTGTTGACATTTTTAGATTTGACATAGTCAATAAGTGAGTCACTGTCTTCATGTAAAGTAACACAGCTCCTCTTAGGTTGTGTTTGAAAGTAAAGAGAGAAAGAAAAAAGCACTTCTAGAAATACAGTGCCTGTGTGATTTAACTGCAAGAACTGAATGGTTTCAGGGATGTCATCCCAGATCAAACACCAAGCCTTCTAGGCTTCTTCATTAAATATGTAGTTGATGCCTACAAAATAAATCTTAAACAGATTGTGAAACTGTTTTAAGATTTATTTTTCCCTCTACAAAGGACATCTGGAATAGATAAATTTTTTGTTCTGTTTGCGTTGAAAGTTTATGTTCCAGGAAATGGTTATATCACCAGTTTGGAAGGAAATGCCAAGTCTGAATAATTTGAGTAAGAGGTTTTTTCCTAGGAATCCAGAAAGCTATTTAGGTACTAATTTCAGCTCCTTCAGTACTAGGCAGTAAAAAACAAATACAGTGCTTTGTTAGTATTGAAGACTAATGGTTGGTTGCCTTTGAGGAATTGTTTATCAGTTCCACTGATGTATTTATTAGTAGGTCTGACTCTAAAGTAAATCTTTTGAAGTTGTTCTGAAGTAAAAGAGATGCTAAGTAACTAGGGATACAGAAAAGTTTTGCCCAATCAGACGAATTCAGATAATACTCTCTTGCTATATATTCAGTAAGCACAAGATGAGATTCTACAGTGTTCAGTGTTCTATTCTTCTCATTAAATTTTAGCAGAAGAGAAAATAAAGGACATTTAGTGGTACAAGGGGACATTGAAGAGTTCTGTGGTGAATCACCTAAGCTAGACTGGTACAAAACCACAGCACAACTATTACACTTCCTTAAGTACAGATTAAGGACAACAAGGCCAAAGGATCCTGGCTTCCTGCCCTTCAGATGGTTACCTCTTGCATCTTTTACTAAGCTGCATAATGTCTTTGCTAAGTAAATATCTGTAAGTGCTTTCTCTTGTACTGAGTCACATTACACTTCTGTTGTTTGTTGGGGTTTTTTTGCAAATGAATATTTCAAAATTGTCTGAGACTTGTGAATAAAAGGTATAGCAGCACATTTTCCAGACACAAGTATTAGTCAGATCACCCCATACCAAGTATATTTATATAAGGCTGCTGCAGGAACAGTTTCCCTGAAGTGGTGGGTTTTTTTTTTACATTACAGATGTACAAATGAGTATTCTGTGCTTGATACTAAGTACTTAACAGTAAGAACTATGACACTTCTACTGGCAGTTTTACCATGCTAGTCATTATTCAGCTACCATTCCATTTTTTGTGGCTTTTTTTTTTTTTAATACTGTTCCCAGATTAGAGAGATGTAAAAACTCAAATTAGAAGTGTAAT
The DNA here is from genome assembly GCA_013397075.1 of Rhabdornis inornatus. Classification (NCBI taxonomy): domain Eukaryota; kingdom Metazoa; phylum Chordata; class Aves; order Passeriformes; family Rhabdornithidae; genus Rhabdornis; species Rhabdornis inornatus. The sequence goes on along the minus strand of VWZS01008230.1, from coordinate 1,948,514 downwards.
TGTCAACATGGAATGTATGACTAAAACACCACTCCACAGAGATTTTTTACAAACTTACGTTTTAAAGCATGGGTCTCCAGACATCAGCTGCATGTTGATCAAAACCTACACAGTAAGAAAACAAAATCCACCATGAGAAAAAAAAATTGTCTGTGACACATACATGGTCATGTAAGTAAGTTATATTTACCATAAATGTTATATTTAAGGAAAATAAAAGCCATCATCACACATGCAAATAAACACAGGCAAATAATGATATCTCTTTTCTTAGGCATACAAACAATACAAAATACCATTTAAAGTAACATCGTTACACATACAAGATTCTGAAAAAGACATATATCAAGGAGAATCTTAGAATTATTAATAATCAAGGAGAATCTTAGAATTATTAATAATTAAGATGGCTTCAAAGGAAAAACAGAGCCAAGGAACCTAAAACCTGAATGAGCAAACAGAACGTTGTTTAGACAGTGGGTGCTGAAGTATGTTCTTTGCTGAGGGTGTTCAGCAAACCGCTGCCTCTCAGGACGGGTTGTGCTAACATCAAAGACAGCAAAAACACACAGGGTAAATAAGCTATAGGACACAGTGCATTGAAGGCTTGTTAGGCAGGTCAAAGCCATCAATTAATTACAAGTGTTCTGGACAGTCTGTGACTGTCAGATCAGAAAATCCATGCACAGACCGTATACTGTGGAAAATTAACCCCAGTGTCTCAGTAGAAAAAGAATTTTTTTTTTAATTACCTGACAATCTCAATGGAATTTTTTCAGGTTTATGGAGCTTATTCAGTTTTTTTAACTCCCTGGACTAAGGGAAGAGAGTGTCAGAGTGGGTGTCCTGCAAGAATTCTCCCCAGCTGTTACCATGACTGCTATCAAATAGAAAACAGGAAAATCCCAGGAGTCATGGAGGTATTGAAGGTGACTTGTACATAAATAAGCCAATTAATAGATTCACTCTCATAAAGATGCACAGAAGGTTGTCCAGTCTTGAAGATACCATATATTAACTTGTTCATTTTTCAGCTCCCCTTAGACTAGGAACACCTTTTAAAAGCTTTTCTTTTACAGCTATCCAGCTCCATTTCAAAGATAGGACAAATTCTATTTTTGACTGTGTAGATTTTAATGATTGTCTCTAAACAACACTTTTGGTTTTACTTCAAATAGCTTTCCTTCCAGAAAGATGTTCAGCAAATCAGTTTTAAATTTCATTAAGTGCTTAATAATAGCACTTGTTCTCTGCTTTATTGCTTTAGGTATGATAAAGGAAAGAAATTACTTTGAGAATGGAGTTGTCTTGTCTTGTATTTTTGGTATCATAACCTTCCAGTAAACAGCGACGAGTGGTATTTCCCGATCCAGCAAACTCTGCTAGATTTAGATCTGCAAATCCCAGCTGTTAAGAGAAAATGACAATTAGTAGTAAGCATTTGGCTAAATGAAGGTACTTGCTAATTACATATTTAGTACCACTCAATAGCAGTTTCTTTCAAATATGTATGAGATGCCCATTAAAGGGAATGGACCGAGGCAAAAAGCAGAAAACAAATCCAGAGTGTGAAATTCAGCATAGTTCTATTTTCAAAAATTTTAAGTGCCCAGAGAGAAAAAGAATGAGGAGAGTTTTCTTTATTTTTAATGTAAAAGTTTACTTTTACTAACCCTTCCCGCATACCAGCCCAAAAGAAAAACATTTTGGTGGTATAACATTCTTATATACTTATTAAACGCACTGATGGAAAGTTCAATCAGCGCTGTGTCACTGCACATTATGAAGTCATGGGTATTAAGTACTATTCTAGAATTACTTTAAAAGGGCATAAAATGACAAGAAAGAAAAGCTTATCTGTTGGCAAAATTAGCTACATCTCAATTTACCTTTGCATATGCCTTTCCTCCTTTTAATTCCTAGGAAGAAAAAAGGACATACCATGAAGCCATTAAATATACTGACTCAGGATTTTTCTTTGAATTTTTTTTTAGAAAAGCAGGTATTAATCTTTATTTTAAAGTATCTCCCCACACATTTACTAGATTATGCTGTAGTCATTTAGACCTTAATATTCATAATGCCTTTGGAGCAGGCCAACAAGACACTGTTGTCTTGGAGAGAGGAATGGCAAGTGCCTGATGCCAGCTGGCATTGGGCTCTTACGAGGTCTAGTCCCAAAGGTAGGATGTGCTGCATGCAAAATTCTGGTATTAGCACAGTTCAAGGCTTCTAAGCTTACTGCTGCTTGCTGGAAGTGTCAATCAAGAGCTAACTTTATAAACACTGAAAAGAAATTCCTTTGCTGCCCTGCTGGAAAAAGAGTTTTCTTCAATAAAAACATAAAATCCCCAAAAATTAAAGTAAGTAATACCCCAAAGTAAAGTAAGTAATAAGATTACTACAAAATTTGACTAAAGGAATACCTGTGTGTATTACCTGCCATGTGATTGCAGCTAAAATTTGCTTTATGAAGTTTATCAGACATTCAAAAATAAAAACAAAACAAAGGAAGAATGAGCAAGGAAGGAGAAGAGGGGGAAAAAGCTGCTTACCTTCCGTACAGACACCCTGCAAGTGCAGGTATCCAAAATCCCTGTTGTGGCACTGGCACTGATCTTACACATAAAGAAGAACTTTTTCTTCCAGCGGACACAATTTGCTTGTACAACTTCCCTGCAAGTAGAGAGCATATGCTCAGTGTTAGTTGCACATACATTCAGAACCATACACTGCACTAAGACAGCTCAAGAACAAACACTGGTTCCACTCTTTGTAGAGTGACCACTCCATGCAAATTCTGGTCCAAGGCCAGAATAATAATAATCCCCCATTCTGCTCTTAACAGTACAGCATGACTAATAACTGTTTCAAACCTTGAACACAGTATTAGACCTCCAGAAGAATTCAACAGTCATGTCTTTTAGCAAATGAATGCAAGTGTAATTTCTGCAGTTTGCCTCAGGAGAGTCTTCCTGAACATCAGCTCCTGGGCACTGTCTCCCAAGTTGCTGAGCTTTGCAATGCGCTCCAGATAGCATCTTCGACAAGTAGTTTTTCAGTTCGGAGGAAAGGAGCATCATACAAGCAACACTACATAAATTTGGGGGCCTGGAAAAGTAGAAGGGAGATGATGTGCAATAACCAGACACAAAGCAATGCACTTGGGGCAAATGAGAATTGCAGCTACATACTGTGAGCTTGACATTTGAGAGCAAAATAAGCTGACACATCTGAAAGGATCTGTTTCTCACAGGAGGATAACAATCTGACAGTATGATGCAGTGAGAAAAAGACAGGATGTAGGATGCTTTCAGTTATGAATGTCATTTTATAAGGCTCAGACAGAACACATTCTGTTTGGGTAGCTCTGACCAAAAACAGATTCCAAATTGAACAGGCATAGGGAGGACAACTAGAAAACCCCTGTATCTTAAAAGAGAAAAAAAACATATAATAATAATACACTGGTGATTCAAATACTTGAGAGACCAAATAACTCTTGAAGTCAAATGAGAACTGGTTAAGACCAAAATAAAGCATAATCAAACATCCATTTAAAACTGAAAGTTAGAAGGCCTCAAACTACAGAGCAAGTTTCTGGAACAGCTTTCAAATAAGACCAGATACATAAAAAGTCTTTACTGTATTTTATTACAAGGTTGGCCAGTTTGTCACTAACGGGGCATAAGGACTGTGATTCTGAGGACTTGCCTCAATAATCAGAAGTTTTTTTCTAGCCCCATGTTTCTAAATTCACAGGTTGTAACTGTGAAGAAATTGGTAATTTCTTCTATCAGTCTAACCACTGAAGTACCATCTTCACATATAAAAATATTTCTCCTTTTCCCCCTTCCATTTTCCTAATACATACATTCCTGTGTTTTATACTAACTTCTGACAGCAGCTTATTACCGAAGAAGCAGTTTGAAGTCTTTAGCAGATAAAATCCTATGGTTCTGCAGAAGCTGGAGCCAGAGTTCATCACATGTATAGAAAAATGAAGAATTACAGGGCACTCACAAAAGTTTTCTTTGCTGTGCTGTGAGACCGCCAGCTCCAGGGCTCACTGGCACTATGACTTCCTAAGGTGGGAATAAATCAGCCAGCCTAAAATGAGTCAGTGGAATGACCACAACAGACTTAACAGATTCTGAGATACAGCACTGAGTCACATTCAAGCATGTGACCTGAAAGGAACATGCTCTGTAAACACCATGATCTGCTCTTTATCTAGGATGTTTTACATTGCCGACTTTCCTGTACTGTGGGGAAAAAGAATCCCATCCTGCTGTCATGTGAGTTATTTAAATAAAAAAAGAACCAGAATTCAAAAAAGGCAAATTACACATTGTTACATCTCTAATGAAACAGGCTCAGACAAGAAGACATCACATAAAATACACCCTTAAAAGGGATAATTGATAACTGGTAACATTTGTGACACATATAAAACAGTGCCACTAAACTGAAGGAGTTCACTTGTCATCCATAAAGATCAGAAAATCCTTTCTAATAACATCTGTTTGTTACAGAAGTAGGACAGCAGTCATCATCATCTTTCCCACCCTTTCCTTGTCACCCAGGACACCACTGGCTATACCAATAAAAGCATTGCTTCTGCTGCTATTCATCATTTAGCTAAGTTCTTGTAGTGTTTTTGCTTCTGTAACATTCCCAGTAGTAATAATGATACTTTTTTCCCCACTGAAAAAGTGTTTTTGTAAACTCAAAAGTCAAAGTGATGTGCCAAAATCTTTGTACTACTCAGTATAATGGTTCAAGTTGTTTCTGCTTCTCAGAACAGACTTCTCTCTCTACAGCAGTCAAAGCAGCTGCACATTCTACAGCTCCAGTGTTCTAGACATCACTCACATTGTAGCAAAAGATAATGCAGTGAATATTAAACACATTTTTGCTTGTAAATGCAAGGTAAATGTAAGTAACATCTGCTTGAGAAATGTAAGCAATCTTAAAACCTTTAAGGATTTTGAATTTATTTCAACATACCAATACTACTATGTGGGTATAATGATTCAAGTAAGGAAGATAGCACAAAACCACTCTGCTTTCAATGGACTCTGTCCACTCATATCACAGGTCAGGATTTGCAAACAAGAAGTAGAAGTGGCAATAAAAAGGCCTCAATTGTGGATGCTGATGGTCTAATTTTTCTAAAAATCAAATGAGGAATTCTGCTTCCTTCTTATAAGGATGTCAGAAAAAAAGTATCAGTAGTTTCTTTTACTGGCATATAAATCATAAGATATTTGAAAAATTTGTACACAATTAAAAAACAAAACAGAAAAAAAACCAAACAAACCAACCAAACAAAAAAAATTAACCAACTGCCCCTATTCCCACAAAACGGTTCTTCTAATTCTACTATATAAAAGAAAAAAGTGATGTAATTTAATTCAGGAATTTTTTTAGTAGAGAGAAGTATCATCTAGCTATTCCCATCATGCTGAAAAAAGGTCAAATAATCAGAACATTTAACTTCAACAGTAACATCTAAGTTTCTGAGACTCTTAGACTTAGTTAAGTGCAAGGCCTTTAGACAATAAACAGCTGTATTGATTGGCTGCTATGGAAATGAACCCAGATAACTCCTGGCAGCCGTGCCGGTGCTGCAGGCACGCTGGGGAGAGAGCTTTCCGTTCTGAGTCACTTTCCTCTGACTGAGTGTGGTCACTTTACCACATGCAAAGCAAAACCAGTTGTTTTCTTAATCAAAATGTATCTTAGTTACCAAAATGCACTGGAATACATAGTAGGCTGTAGTGCTTTGGTGTAATTGAATAAATGCTGTCAATAGTATGTAACCAAGAATACATTCAATAAACACATACTCTAGGATAAAATTACTCCAAAGTACAGATGTTACTATCACTGTTTTTTCTTTAGAGTGACAATTTCACATTGACTTAATTTCAAATGCAAATTTTAAGCTCTAAACAAGTCCTTATTTGTGGATGTTTTATATACTGTACACAACTGCCACTTAAAATGTTGAATAAAAGTATTGGATTTTTCTTCTGACACAACAGAGAAAAAAGTAAACTCAAATTATAGACAATAAGTCCTAATCTAGTCACCTCCTCATCCTAAATTGTTAACAAGTGATGGACTTTTTTTAAGGTGTGTATGTTCATCAGATTGTTTGTTCATTTCCACATGGATAAAATCTTTGAATAGTGGCTTGGTCCAGCAAATAGCTACAAACGCAAAAATGAACACTTCTAAGGACCTTAGTGTCATAAGGAAAATCCCTTCTTGCTAAATGGAAAAGCTTTAGCATGAGAGGCTCTGAAATAAAGAAGCCAAAACTCCTTGTGGACATTTACCAAAAGACTGTGTTCTTTTAATCAGAAAATTTACTCAAGTTTTTATTTGAGTTATTCTAAACAGCCTGTTAGGATCTTTAGCCATATGGGGATGATTATGATAAACTCCTTGTGTTTGTAGTGCAATTATTTTAGATTTTTTGGTCACCAAAGAAACAATAAATTGGGATAATTTGTTTTAAGATGCCATTCAGTCTTTATATCAGACTATGTTCACATGAAAATACTTCCAGAGCAACTTTTGGATTCAACTGGGTCACTACACTTCTTTATGTCAAAGAAAGTGGTGTTTGCTAATGTGTCTCACAGCATGTGAACAGAACGTGAGTTATCTATTCACTATAAATACTGTGAGAAAAATAGTTTTTTCACTACATGAGGTAAATGAGAATATTATTATCTTTTAAAGCTAGTAATTTGATGAGTCACCTATGTTTTGCTTGTTTATTTTAAAAGAAGATCTCTCATGTCGGTAAGATGGCCCTAGAGAGGCTGCAGCAGCTGCACTCAGACACAAGCAGCAGCGAGGTGAAGCAGCAGCAGCAGTGAGGTGAGGAGGTGTTCCCGGGAAGCCCCGCTGGGATCCCAGCACTCACAGGCACACAGGGACTCGGAGCCAGCCTGCAGCCACAGCCTTCCCCAGCCCTCGGGCTGAGCAGGACAGGAGTGCAGGACACATACACAGGTAGAGAGAGACCTGTGCATGGCTCCCAGGCTATCCCACCTGTTCACAGTGCAGCTCCATCCTGAGTGCCTCTGCTCCTGGTGCTGGCACCACAGGGATCTCTGACTGCTGGTGCCACCCCAGGGGCTGGCATTTGCTGGAACCCATCTGGAATCTCCAGCTGCTGGCACCCAGGTGCTGCAGGGCAGCTGCTGGCACAGTGGACACACAGGGCCCTGTGACCCACAGTCCCACTCCCATGGCACAAGGTACTCCCTCTGGCCTCTCCTGTTCTGGCAGCCCTGTGACACTCTTGATTCCAGTTGCTGGCACTCAGACACCCCGCCCCACAATGCACACTGAACAGAGAGCCCTTCCCCAGGAAAGAGTCACAATGTACTTCAACAGGAAGATACAGCAGACATTACTAATTAGATTAGATAAACATATCAACCAGCAAACTATTTACATCCAACTGGTCCTATATCCCCTTAACTCACTATTTTCCCCCACACTTGTTCCTCCTCAAACTCATCCCTTCCTCCACCTTTAGTTTCTCCCTAAATTGTCCCATGATAAGCCTCTTCCCTTGTATCCCATGATGTGTCTCATAAGCTGCAACCCCCCCTCAGTCCAAAACATGCTTTAGTTTTAGCTCAACATGATGTGTTTCCTGCCTGGACAATGGGGTTAAGGGTCTCCTGGGACAGCCCTGGGAGGGAGATCCCTTGTCCAAGCCCATAATTTCAGTTCCCTGCCTGCCTGTGTGTCCCTAGGCTTATATGGATGGGCTTTGATGGGCTGATGGTTCCTGTGACAGGACTGGGAATAGCTGGAGTTGAGTATTATTTTAGGCCCTCCACCCTCCCCTGCCTTTGCTGACTGCAGTCATTTGTGGGTGTGCAAATGCACTTCTATTACCTAAAGCTTCCTTTAATCAATCCCTCTCTGAATAAAGTTAATACAGGTATCTCTGTCCTTCTGATAAAAATACAATATTTAGTAGACTGGAGTTACTTTTAGTGTAGTAAATAGTCTGCTCAGATGGGAGCAATATCCCATTCATACAGATACTTTATATATCTAACATCTTCCTTCTGCAGAAAACTGGAACACCTAACAGAGGCCAGTGTCATGATCCATGTCATTACAGAGACAGGAATTAAGACATTAACCTACAATCTAACAGTGTAACCACACTATCAGTGGCTTCAGGTTCAGGTACTTTAAGATTCAACCTTTCCTACACTATCTTTAGTATTAGGAAGGCATGTTGGGTATAGAGTTCTCATTTATACTATTAACACAGAAGCGTTTGGCATGCAAAAGATTTTCCTGCACTCCTCCTACTCAAAATCTACTTCTGTGGAAAATTCACACAGTGTCATAGTTGAGGGAAAGATACAGGTACCCATACAACAGGGTCCTGCAGCAGTCCTAAACACACTTTAAATTGTTATCTAATAATCAAAATGCTAAATTTAGGCTTCATATAGGAAAGTGCATCACTTGAAGTGCTCAGAGCATGAGCTCCAAAATACATGCTGTAGCAATAAGCTTATGCAAAGCTTTAAAGTATTTCTTCATTCAGGAACAAATTCAGTTTACTTTTCCCTTAATATTGTTTCCCCCATGCCTGAGGCATATAAGATGATGCATTTTCTCCAACAAAAACATTTTTTCCTAAGCATTACTAAAATATCAAACAAAACAAGTAATTTGCAAACAGAGCTTCAATGGTTCACAAATTTCAGGACTAAGCAAACAGCTGGCTCTGCAGGAAGAGCTCCGCTTGTTTACAGTGCACAGCTCCCCAGTTAATTTGCTGTTAGTATGTGCAAAATTTGAACAGAGTAATCATTTTCTATTCCACATGTTTTTACTCATATTCATTTACAGGTTACATTTTTAACTAGCAGCATTTCATGTCAACAACTTCTTATATATGTATAAATTGATCATGGATGAAAAACTGCTGCGAAAAACTGGCAAATGCAGAGACCTAGAAGGGAATTAGCACTGCGAAGGGTAAACTGCATTAGAAGACTGTAGTCAGCAAGTCATAGGAAATTTAACATTTGAGACTGTATCTGCAGCAGTGTGCTTGCTTTGGGGCCTTCTTGGCAGAAGACTGATGAACTGAATCAAGTTTGGGAGGTGTGAATTGGTGGTCTGGAGTCAGGGATGAATTCTTCTCTGATGTAGAAGAATTTGGAAACCTGAGGTTTTTACAGTCTGATGACGAAGTGAAGGAAGATCTAATTGCCATCTACAGCCATTACTACTAATTTAGAAGATGGAGCCAGACATTTATTAGTGGGAGACAGAGAAAGGAAAAGAGGCAAAACCAAGGTAAATTCCAATAAAAGAAGGGGGAAAATGTTCACAATAAAAGTGATGAACAGCAGGGCAGGTTATCCACAAGAATTGGCATCTCCATTATTGCAGATTTTCTAAAGCTGACAGGACAAAGCTCTGAGCTTCCTGATGCAATTGAAATTAGTCTTGCTTTCAGCAGGGAGCTGGATTGTGTGAGCTCTAGCATTCTCCTTCACCCTAAATTACTCCATGAACAGATATAGTCCTTAAAATATGAAGGCAATCAGGTGCTATGGTACTTGCAAATGGCAAGTTTGTGGGAAAAAAATACTGTACTCCATGTACTGTGCTGAGGTCAGGGGAAAAAACAAACCAACAAACCAACACCAGCTCTTTCAAACCCAAGAGCCAGTTCTGCACAAGCCAGGCACCTTAAGCATGAAAGCTTTTCCCACTGCCTCTCCCTCTTTAATAGATGTCTGTCATGTATCTCTTAAACTTTTTTTGTGACAAGTTAGCTGTTGATATATCTCTTATCAGTTCTTACAAGTACAGTAACAGAAGTCTCCCAAGACTGAGCCCTTCTTATATCTGCAATAACCAGTTACACCCCATGCAACGAGCAGGCTGTACAAACATTTTCCTCTACTGTATCCCAAAGATGAACCCCTTCAAAACCTCAAATATTATATTCTTTACTTCTCTGATTAATTCTTTGTTTTTTGTCAACCATATTCTTATAATCAGTTGACTAAACACATTTTACCGTAACTATTAATGAAAGGAGAAGTACAAAGAAACTACATGTTGTAAAATTGTACTTTGCGTAGAGAACTTCTCCTTCTTACCTTTTCCTCCCTACAGAGGACAGTGTCTGAAAGCTGCTTAACCAAGTATCTCTTCACAACTGAGGAAACATTAAGTGGACATTCAAGAATCTGAAAAAAGCAGCTACAATATTGCAAGGTAGGATTTTTATCCCACCACCAACATTCTTCGCAGTAGTTGAAAACTTACTTTGTTTCAAGTTCCCCAACTGTAAATCCAGTTACAGCTGAAAAAGCTATTAGAAGTAGCATTATGCAGCTCTGAAGACTGTCAGCAGGATTCATACATCATGCAGGAAGATTAGAGTGATAGGGACAGTGATTCCATGTGACAGGTATGCTTTTTTAACAAGCACTGTTATTTAAACAGAGTTAGGTAGGCTGTGTTACTATCAGGAGAGTTTTTCAAATGCAATAGCAGCAATCAGGAAAAGAATGGTAAAAAGACAACTTGAAGAATCCAGTGAGGCAGAAAACCTACTTGCTGGTGTCACAAAAAATCGGTGTAGTTTTAGACAGTTGAGAAGGAGGTGGCCATGCATCACTAGAAGTAAGAAGTACTTATCCGGCAGATAAGAAGTCAATTTCTACAGAAAGCAATTACATGCCCTAGCCTGTACCTATTAGGAATAAAAATATATTCATGCATGGTCACCCAAGATTTCCTCTCAGGACTCAAGGGTACATAAAAAAAATGCCACGTTGCTGAAATCTGTTGGAAAATAAAATGATTTGATGAAAAACTTAAAGCTCTTGGCCACCTTGAATCTCTGTCTGTTACATACAGCAATCATAATCAGCTTCTTATTTTAAAACTTTGTTGTGTAAAAGAAATAAGATAGACACATCAGCAGTCTAAATTGTCAGAAATCAGATCTGAAAGGAAGGGGAATATGGCTAAGCTGAAGGCTGCAGTCAGAAGAACACACCAAGCGAGTCCTTTTCTTGAGTGGGGTGCAGCTGGAAACCAAGCTAAAAATGGAACTAGCAGGCTTACAGCTACTGTAGCTTCAGTCGATAGAGTAGAGCATTGAAAGCACACCCTCAAGAAATCAGATCCTTATTCCCGGAGTTTCTTGGATTTCCTCATATTCCATCTGTTCATTTACTGCTGATTGAGCAACAGCTCAGCCTATGAGCCTCAGTTGTCTGCTCTAGGGACCTATTAATTTTTGATCCAGCCTGTTAAAATGAGGGCAGTTGCAGAAAGCCTATACTTGCTATATATTTATATCTACATTAGAATGGCCACAGATAAATATGCTTAGAATTTAGTTAAGTCTGTACCTTAAAATAGTATTTTTTTCTGTTCAAAATATTCATAGATGCAATTTCTGCCCTGAAATAATCTTGTGTCCTCTCATGGTGCATTAGCCATTATGTGCACACTATTTTATGAGCAGGCAGAATATAGACACACAGTATCCTGGAATCTGCACAAGTGTCATGTATTAATGTATCCAATTTCAAAGAGAGATCTAGTGTGTCTGGCCAGGGGAAAGGTAGAAACATGCCTTGCCACACAGGAAACCAGGCTTAAGTGATGAAAGCTTCCTAAACAAAAATGAAGTTTGTTAGCATAACTTTGCATACATCCACAGTCTATTGGCTGAAAATCCAGCCTTTATTCTAACATCTGAAACACAATGGTGAAGATCCAGAAGTCATGCTAGGAAGCAATTTCAAAAACGGGAGGGCAGGAATTACACTGTATGGCTGATTGTCTGTCAGTTTGCTGAAACAACCAAACTGAGCCTCCCCCATTCCACAATGCCCTTCATGGATTTTTCCCTGGTTTATAGTCAAAGCTTATAAGACATTCATTCTTGCCAGAATTCCAGAGTCCTGCTCTTGCAGAAACTCTCCAACACTTTTTCCAGTTTAAATACTGCTGCCATTTGGCTGGTCAATGTTCTTGGAGAAAAAATTTATTTGGCACTACCGGACTACTTTAAAAGTTGAATATTCTTGTCAGGTAATTAAACTTTTAGTGTTATAATCCAGAAATTTCTTTTTCTACAGTAAGGATTCACAGATGTGCATAGGGATGTTTCATATAGAAGTTGTCTAACTGGAGTTCTAAAAAACTGTGCAAACACAAAAATGTAAAGTGATGTGGTTGCTATTTACACACCAGCCAGATCACTGTGTACTGCACTATACACACTAGTTTAACCTGGTCACAGAATTTCTGTACTTTTCAAGCACACATCTGTGGGAGCCAGAAATATAATTCCAAGTTATGTTTTATTGTGACAAGTCTACAATAACATGGCCCATGTCTCTACAACATATTTGTTTGGTAGCTCTTTCTCATCAAAGATCTGAGAAGTGGAAAAAAACCCTATTTTTCAGTAGCTTGAACTTTTATTAGTATTCTTTTCATCTTACTTCAGTGATCAGAAGGATAATGAAGGTACCACATTGCTTGCAGGATGAGGACTTTAATCATTCATACAGCATGATCCATAGAGGGCTGACAAGACAATCACTTGCAACTCTTTTCATGACAACTTGCTAGATACATATGGGCCCCTATTCCAAGGCAACTGCTGCCCTGGGTTTTCATGTCATTCTTCTCTGTGAGCAGGCTTTGGAAATAAAATGCTAATAATGTTAGGGTGATTTATAGACTACAGTGTCAGTTTCCTCCTGTATTATAAAATTTTTGGAATGAGTTTGTCTATTACTTTCTCAAACAATAGAATTCTTTGAAAATCTTTTATAAAGCTAAAAAGATCACTACTTTAGGGATGTAACTGCCAGCTCACAGCAAAACTAACAAATGCATGCAACTAGAAGACTATGGCCACCAGAAAGTGTGCAACTGACAAGTTTTGAAATACTACTACTCTGGTGTAGACTTAATTTCTTCCTTATTTGTTCAGCCCTTTGCTGAATCACCACTCTGAAAATTCATCTGTTAATTCTTAAGCCAGGAGCAAAGGCACTCCCTAAACTGGCACTGAAGGATCACTGCAGAAGAATTCTTTAACTCCCTACCAGCATACCCAAACATTCTCAGTCCAGCAGGAATGAGTTACACTCACAGGGACCTTGACATACCAGCATATGTTCCACTGCTGTTAGTTTTTAAGCCATAGCCCCAGAGAAAGAAAATGAAAGAATTTCTAAGCTTCAGCTCCGACACATTTTGTTACATCAGTTTCCCTATACACACTACATCCTACCGCACACATTTTACTCCAATAATCCATCCATAAAGATATGAATGTAGGCTTTCAAGTGTCTAATTTCAGCATCATGAATAGGCAAGGCAAAAAAGACTTAAGATCACCATAACATGTCAAAACCATCTGCTCAGCTGAAAGCAAGACCTTGAAAATAGACATCCTGTCCAGAAGATGTATGTCAGCCTGTGGAAATGACTTCAGGGCAATAAGGGCTGGAATAGGACAGTAATGGCACATTAGTGCCTGAATCATGATTGTCATCATCATCATCTATTACTTATGAAGTCGGACACAAAAAAACGTTGAAGAAAGACACGAAATGAGAACACAGGACTGATGAGCTGCGCAATTTCCAACCATACAGAAGAAAAATTTATCTTCAATTATACATGCTAATATAATGGAATGGTTAAATAAGGAGGGATGAGGCCAAAGTTCTATTTTTATTCCTTCTCGATTAATTTAATTTACGGAATCAAAAGCAGATAATTTAGAAAGCTCCGTAACAACAGTATTTTAATAAGAAAATAACTGAATATTCATGGATTTGTTACGGTCTTCTCCCAGAATTATATGAGACATTTTCCAGTAAATCCTTTTTGTAATAATATTAAAGTAAAATAATAACTCATACAACAAGAACAAGTGTAATGGGAGGAGAGTCTCCTCCCCAGACCTGAAGCCACACCACACACCGTTCCTATTGACAAGGTTCTGCCTCTGCCTGGTATTTGGAAAAAATAAATACACTGGCACTCTATTTACCCATTGCTACCCGTGGATCGGGGAGCCACTGTCACGACAGATGACTGCTCCATTGCTGAGGCACAACTGAAGGAAAAGAGAGGGAAAAAAAAAGACATCTGCCTTGCTGCACTTGCACTGGCAGAACTGAGCATGAACAAAGTCAGGAACACATGACCCAAGCACTTAGAGGAAAAATTGAGGACTTTTCCATGGAACTTAGCTCTCCATGTAAATATCCGCAGAACGAAACACAGCAAGCCAGTGTTCAGCAATTAAACAATAAGGTAGCGAGCAGGGGACAGCTCAGACTACGTGCGTGGGGACAAGAAAGCCTCTCCCCTGCGGTTGCCGATCCGCTCAGCAGCTCCAGCATTATGGCACAAGAGACCCGTTTGTCTGGGACAACCCTCATCACTCAGGGATTCCTTTCCTCTGTTACTCCGTGTTTAGGAACCTCAGTATTTTATAACGCTACGACTCCAGGCAGCGAGCAGCCACGCAGACGAGGAGTTCCAAGTGCTCCCACATGTGTTCCCTCGCCGTCGATGCTGGCAAGGCAGGCGGGACGAGAAGGCGGCCAGGCTGCCCGGTGCCACGCCGTGCCACAGGAGCTTCCCCTTCGGGGAGGGAACGGCGAGCAGCGCGGCCGCAGCCGCCAGGAGCCCCGGGGCAGCCGCTCCTGCTTTCCCCGGGCCCCCGCGAAGCGGCGGAGCCCCGGGCTCGCCGAGGGAGCCAAGGAGCGGCGGACGGGCTGCGGGGGCGGCCGCGCTTCCCCGGGGACGCGGACTCGAGCGGAGCCCGTGGGACGGGGCGGGGGCGGGCACGGGCAGCCCGGCAGAGCCCGGCTCCCGATCCCGGACGCACCTACCGGGAGGATTCCCCGCTGAAGCTGCCCCCGTCCAGCAGCCGCACCTTGCAGAACAAGATGCCGTTGACGAAGGGCACGGAGGAAAGCTCGTCCAGTTCCAGCTCCACGCGGAACTTGAACTTCTTCTTCTTCATCATGATGAAGGCCATGGGCCAGGCCCTTCCCGGGGGCCGCTCCTACGGCAGCTCCGCTGCGCTCCGGCCACCCCGCTCCGCTCCCATGCCCGGGGCGAGGGCGGCACCGCGGGCCGAGCCGGGCCGGAGCGGCGGGCGCTGCCAGCTCAGCCCCTGCCGGCCGCGGCGCTCCCGGCCAGCGCTTACATGGCAGCCGGCGCCTCCCTTTCAAACCCGCCCGCCTCCGCTCCGCCCGCTGCCGCCACAGGCGGCCGGAGCCACTGGCGAGCGCTGCCGCCAAAGGCTCCAACGCCGCCGGGCGGATTCCCGAAGTTGGCCGGGGCGAGGCTGTTCAGTAAGGGGAGCTCGGCTGCCGCTCCCCACGGCCCGCACGGTGTCCGAACACTGACGTGGCCGAGCGGGGCTGGTGCGGCTCCCCTGCCTCGCAGGGACCCCGCGGGGCGGGGGCGCGTCCCGGGAGCGGAAACCTCCTGTGCTGCTCGCATCTCGTCATTTAGAGAACAGCAACAACAAAGCATCGTTTAGGCGTCGACACTTCAACTCCGAATTTAGGTTCCTTGCGCTGTAATTTAAACCCTACAGGAGTCGTGTACAGCCGTTCAACCTGCAATTTACAACCAGCGCCGCTTCTGCTGCAAGCAACAGATGCTCACGGTCTTGCAGAGAAGGAGGGTGCACACATCTGTGTTTACATCTAAAACAGTCCTGTGGCGTAGATGATTACGGCAACACACGCGCGACGCTCTTGTTTAATGTATAGTTCAAAACCAGCGCGTGCTCTCTAGAGAATAGCTTTGTCTTAAAAAAATCATTCCAGGAGATTTAAACATAAAGCAAGCTCCGAGCAGCCTCCATCAGCAGATCGGTTTCCTCTTTACAGCGTTGCATAAGGAGTACACAGCACGTCTTCCAACAACCAAGTACTTAATAACTCGAAAAGAAAAAGAACTTGTAAGACTACGTATGCAGTGTGATCTGCCCCTGTAATCTTCTTGCAGTTTGTGGAAGTAGTGCTGCCCCTCATTTAGTATAAATATGCAGCTAAGTATATCAGAATGTCCCCAACTGTCCTGTAGCATAATCCTAGGGGGAAAAAAAAAAAAAGTAGTGAAGAGTAAAAACAAAAAACACAAACAAACATAAAAATGGAGTGTCTGGAAAAGAAATGCTCTTGTTTTTTTCCTGTCCTAAAACATATATAGAAAGAATTTATATACAGCTTTCTAGTAAAAAATAAACTACAAGGGTAGTTCTGACGCCATTGTCAGTTTTGCATTCCTAACAAAGAATTCCCTACAAAACTCCTAAATGTCAAGAAATAACTGGCTCTGAAAGAAGTCTTTTACTGGAGTAAAATTAATAGAAAGATACCTTAGAGAGGAGATCTAGGCATTTGGCCTTGACCTGCAGCTTCCCCTTTGAGAACATTTCTTTGGTATGCCCTAAAGTAATCCTGAAAGTCTTTTCTGTCTAACAGACCACAAGCGCCTACAATATATCATACAAAGCAATTCTCTGGGTACTGCACTCATCAGCTCTCTGTTCAGAGAAATGGAAGGTGAAAACCTTTCAGCACCTAAAGGGACTAAATTAGTACTTAGCTGGTATCAAGTTATACCAAGAGCCTCCTTTCTTTTCAAGTAAAAGACCCAGCTCCAGATAAAAGACATCTACGTGGTTGATGAAAGACATTAGTTTATTTAGTGGGAAGGTCCATTGCATTAAGATGTAGAAAGAAAAATACGATTACAGGCCAGATAAATTGTCTGTTAAAGGTCAACAAATACAATTGATCCAGTTATCAATCAATATTTTAAAGCAGAACTGGATTACTTCACTCGATCAAAGAAGTAGATCAGTAACCCTCATAAATTATAAAAGCCTATGTGTACTTTGAGTATTACCCCATGCAAGCAGGGCATAATAATAATTCCCTGTATAACCAAGCTCCTTAGGCAGTTGTAAGAGTTTACCCAACAAAACCCTGGCCAGCCTGACCTGGGCCCTCACCCACCCCTGCTCAGGGACCTGTTTAAGCTCAGCCATGAGCCAGCAGTCCTTACTTGAACCTTGTTTCAGCTCTCTTTGTCTGCTGAATCTTTGTTGTGTTGTCTGTGTCTTGCTGAGGGCCCTGACCCACAGGCTGATTTCTCAGCTGGATTTCAGAGCTTTCTTTCTGCTGTAGGTATGCCTGGCTGTGAGTGCTGCTGCTGGAGCCTGCGGTGCTCCTGGCACAGCCTCGGGGCTGCCTCCTCTCCCTGCTCCGTCCAGCCGGGTGGGCTCTGCCTGGGGGCTCTGCCCTGCTCTCTTGCACTCATCCTGCTGCTTCTGGGGACAGAGCTGGCCCTTGCTGTGCCCTGCATCCTGCAGGGCTGCTGCTGAAAAAAAGACAAGGGAGATGCCAAATGATTTTAGGAGGTTTGAGTCAAAGGCAACCCTTATATGAAAAAGCCCAATCTATTCTAGGGCTGTATTTATGTTCTGAACAGGTGACTAGAAAAGACTCTCTATACTCAGTATAACCTTCTTGACCAAAAGAGTCTGAGTCAAAAGTGTCAGAAGTATAGATTTTAAAATATATTTAGAATCTTTAATCAAAAGCTTCTCAGAATGTTGCTGTAAGGCTAGAGAGCGGCGAAAAAATACAGCAACACACGCTTCATCTAGAAAGCAGAAGAAGTGATTTATTGCAGGAGTAGGCACACTTTTATGGACTGGTTCGCTGAACCAAGGATAGAATAAGCTCATTGGTCCAAGGAAGGCAACACTTCTTGTAAACATGCTCTTACCAAAACATCACGTTCCTCACGAACTCCTCCTGTCCACAACACGAGGTGCTAAACTTTATTATTAATTCTTTCCTTTCTGTTTTCCTTTGAGTAGCTTGGGAAAACTCAAACTGCTGTTTTCCCTGGCTCTCACCAACATCTACATCAGAATAGCAGAAGAGTTTTTTAAAACCAGATAACCACGGTAGGTAATGTAACAATCCTGTGTTGTCACTGATTAAAAAAAAAACAAACCAAACAATTTCTGTAAGATTAAAGCACTGGAAGGTTTTTTTAGGAGAAATTCCTAAATCTTTAAAGAAGTTGGATGTTACAGGTACAAAATCTCAAGTATTCAGGAAAAACATGTTTTACAAAATGCCCCAGTTATGGTAGAATAAAACAAATAATTCAAGAGCTGTTTGCTCTCCTGAAGACTGTAACATTTCAGTTACAAAATTGCAGGAGTTAATAGGCAATGTTCTTTATGGACAGGTGATTCAGTGGACAGCTGAAACACAGGTCTCTGGGATTTTTAAATCCTGAAGAGCATCATCATTGTTAGAGGTTGTGCTAATGTGATCTGTACTCATCCACTTGGCCTGTATGTTTTCTGTGGCATTGTTTTCCTGCTGGGCATGTGATTTCTGAGCTGCAGCTCTTTTTCCTGAGAATAGTAGCATCAGGAAAGCGTTGAAACGCTTCTAGGTTTGGCTTTAGGTGGATCACTGCTCTAGCTCTGATGGAAGGTCTGGGCTCCAGCCTGTACCCAGATCAGTGTTTCCAGCAGCAGCACATTGTAAGCACTTTGTCTTGGTCATGGAAGAGATTCATTTGGATGCCTGAAATGAAATTGAACTAAAAAGTGAGGTTGGTGGGAGCTAAATGCAATGTGTGTAGGTGAACTGTATAATAATGACATTTCTCATGCTGCTGAAGTCTCAGTCCCCCAAATGTGTTTGCACCTAATACAGACCCACAGAGCTGTCCCTGGATTACCTTCTGAGGGATCCCTGCCTTTGTGTGGCTGGGCTGTTTAAAGCTGTGAACAAAGCTCAGGTTCCAGCCCCTGTCCTGGGCTCTTTGGTGCCCTGCAGAATGGGGATGTGTCACAGGAGAAGTCAGAACCCAGCTGAACCTCCACTGATGATTTAAAATCATGATTTCTTAGCTTGTAAATGAGATTTACCTGAATTACAGCACCAGTCTGTCTGAATTAAGACATAATACCTTTTCCATACTAAACCAGTTCAATGTTGTCTACTAGACAAGAACTGGTAAAGAAAAATATGTGAAAATAATAAAATAATCTAAATTTGCTATCATTCATTATATGACAGTAAAATTCCATATGGTTTTTTTTAAGAATTATTTTTAATGTTAGCTTAAAACCGAACAAATTGCATCTATATAATGAAGCAAGTATTCATTTTACCTTAAATAAATTAAAAACATTGAACTTTGTCTGTTGCCTCTTAAATATTTATTGGCTTTGTGTTCTTTAATTATATCCTCCCATGTGTGAACTGAAGACTGCTCCATCTTTTATGCTCCATCATGAAACTTCTGGATGTAATTAACAGGCCATTTTAAATGTGTAGCAGAACTGGGTTTGAGCTCATAATTTAAAAATTACTCACCTTCCCTGCAGTCCTTGGAGTAACGCCAGAAATGATTTCTGGCTCATGCAGTAGATGATTTTCAAAATCTTAGGATTATTATAAAGAACTTCCTTACTCATGGAAAAAGAGCTACAGTATCTAGAGCAGACACCTAATAATGCAATTCAGCTAAGTTATCTTTTGGTCTATTAATAATATATATCAAGTCTGCTTCCAGTCTCTGAGGTTTTGTGATATTTATAGCACTTCATCTAAGTGGATTGTATTGATGTAATTTAAATATTCATTGTATATGTATTGATAATACTAATTAAAAGCTTTTTCTGGTAAGTTAAATGCATTTTTTTGGCTATGTTTTTGCTCTTGTGACAACTTATCAGTGTTGCTATCAAAAAGCCTTATAATAGTAAAATCAATACAAATGGAATAGAATTAAAACAAAACAAAACAACAACAAAAAACAAACCACCACAAAACAAAACAAAACAAAAAAACCCAAAACAAACATTTAAAATAAGATGTATTGGGCAAAAGTATTTATTGACTCAGATGTCCTTTGTAGGTCCTTTGCAGTCCCTTCAAGCAAGGTAAAAATCAGTGTGCAAAGTCATGAACTATTCAAGGCTCCTTTTTAACAAACAGGGACTTTGTAAATGATACATCTCCAAAACAAGGTCATTTGTAGAAGGAATTATAGTAGTGGTAGAGATAGCTTCCAAATAATAGGTGAGACTCATTTTCTTGTTGATGTAAATGAGGCAGATCTCTGGATTTGTGTTTGTGGTCACTGTCTCAGATGTCCCTGTAGGAGGTTCACCAGACCTAAGGAGTGTCTGTATCTTCCAAAGAACAATGGCTTTCTCAGGTGTGTGCCCAATGGTTTATCTATCAACGTGTGTGAAATACCTGAGGCTCTCACCTCCTCATTATTATCAGCCAGTCATACTCAAGTCAAAGCATTTAAGCCTTCTGCACAGCTCTATGCTACTTACTCCATTTTCAGGAAGACCAGTGCAAACCTGAAGAATGAATTTCACTGTTGTGTCTCATCGTGGATAAACAGTTGGATCAACAACACACAGCTGCTACTTCCAACTTCTGCTGTGCATACAAGTCAAAGCAGAATCGATTTGCATGTGTTCATTGTCAAACCAGCAAGATATTATCTGCTTTTTCTCTGTGGCCTCCTCATTCTTCCTACACAACTGAACAGTATGGCACACCATATAAATTATGCCTATGCAGGATGCATTTATGAAAGCCAGGTCTGCCACAAGTAGCTTTTTTTCCTTGTTCAGGAAGAACAAATGCATCTCTTCCTCAATTACCTTGAATTTTGGACTATTGACACAAACTTTACACATGTTTTAATGACAGAGTGTTGGTGTTACTTTTTGAGTGGTTCTAATTGATGTACGGTCTTAATATACACATACAGCACTTAGTATGATACATGAGAAAATAAGCGTAACATTGAGAGCTCAGACAGCAGCAGTGCTGGATATTATTAGGAACCTGTTGGTCAGCAGTGAGAGCACTGTTTTTCATTCCCATGTATGTAATACAATACCTATCTAGGTATTGTATTCAGTAATGAGTACAGATACTACTTGCATACTCTGGTTAGGGATAAAAGAGAATGTTACTTCATTAGACAAAGATGTAAGGATGATGATGTGAGGAGAAACATGGACTTGAAGGCTGTACTACTTAGCACTATTACATTGCTGGGATGCAGTGACCTTCGGCAGTATTCACTTTCTTTATTCCAGGTAGGGGTAAAGTGTGTCCAAGGCTGCCTATCCCAGCGTTTTCCAGTATTTCCCACAAACTGTGGAACACCCCTGGTGTGCTTGCCATTCAGAGAAGCTGGAGGAATGGGGTGACAGAGCCTTTATGAAATTCAACAAGGACAAACATGAAGTATTGCACATAGGAAGGAGTAGTCCCTTGCAATACCAAGGAGCAGCTGTTCTGAGAGGACATAGGGGTCTTGGCAGAGAGCAATCTGGGCATGGGCCAGCACCATCCTGGGCTGTATTAACAGGAGCATGGCCAGGAGATGGAGATTATCCCCTTCTACTCTGCACAGGACTGCATTTATATACTAGGCCAGTACTGGGATTCCTAATACCTGAAGTTCATGGATAAACTGGAGAGTTCAGCAGGTAGCCACCATGATGTCTGGGGGCTGGAGCACTTGCTCTGTAAGGAGGGGCTGAGGAAACTGAACTAGCCAACCAGGACAAAATAAGGCTTTGGGGTGACTTAAAAGGAGGCCTCCACCTTGCTGGTACCTACAGAGAGTTTAGAAAGGAAATAGGATCAGGCTTCTGTAGTGGGAGATGGTGAGATTATAGAAGACAGCAGACACAAAGTGAAACGAGAACAGCTTGTGTTTAGAAGGGAAGAACTTCCTCCCTTTGAGGACAGTCAGGCTCTAGGCCAGGCTGCCTTGAGAGATTATCGAGTTTCCATCCTTGGAGGTCTTCAAGGCTGAAATAAAGACCTGAGTAACCTGGCTGGACTTCATGGATGAGCCACTTTGAGCAGGAGGTCGCTTCCCACACCACTTACTCTGCGATGCAATGAACCTGTAACACAATCCAGCAGTTTTTATACATGCATGTCCTAGTAGCATGTAGCCCTTTTTTAGACACTAGTCCATGGTCAAACACTGTAGCACATTAGCTTTATTAGTTACTCTGTGAGCAAGGTTACAGGGTTTCTGCTGTAAGGATGAAAGGCATTTTCCATGGTTGTGTGTTGGCTGAATATGCACTCGGAAAGCAAGACTCAATTCAGTGGCAGCTGAAGTTCCTTTTCACTGCAACTCTTGTGGAGAGAGAGACTGTTTAGTGACATTTTCTAACCATTTACTCTTAGACCACCTGTGTACTTCTCCATTAACTCCACTTTATTATGGAGTTTATTTATGAAGCCATTATGAAGAAAAAAAACCCAAACCCTAGGCGCTTCCTCTTCTAATGTTTATTCCGTTAGACCAAGTAGCCAAACTTTCAGACTGCCCTTAGGTTGGGATGCTCTTCATACACCTCAATTGAGCCCTCCACCGCTAGACTAGAATGGGGGGGACTCGAATGAGCCCAAGTATCCAAACTAAGTCTTTTCCAGCTTGTGCTGGAAACCTTGTGCTGGTACAAGCGTGCGAGCGCGGGCGGGAGCGCAATGCCGAGCCCGAGGTGCCGCCCTCTTCCCTCAGCGCGCATTTCCCACCCGGCGGGGCTGGAAAGAGGGAGGGCTGGAGGGAGAGAGGGAGGGAGGCACGGGCGGAGCGAACCCCGCTGCTCCCCGCCCTCCCTCCCTGCTTCCCTCCCTCCTCCGGGCCGGCCCTTCCCTCCCCGGCAGCATCGCGGGCGGTGTCTCGTCCGCGCCCAGCTGGCGGGAGCCGAGGGACACTGTCCGTCCCTCCGTCCGTCCGTCCTCCCTGCACGGCCCCGACATGTTCCAGCTCCTGCGAGGCTTCCTGCTGCCCGCGGCCGCCTGCGACGGCAACAGGGATGGCGACTCCCGCTACGCCAACCTCTTCCGAAAACTGGACCTCAACGAAGACGGCAGGGTGGACATTGCCGAGCTCCAGACGGGCCTCCGAGCCATGGGCATCCCTCTGGGGAAGGAGGCGGAGGAGGTGAGCGCGGCCCGCAGGCGCTGCCGAGCGGGCTGTGCCGGCCCTGGGCAGGGAGAGGAAGGCAGGACAGGGAGGGGAAGGCAGGACAGGACAGGGAGGGCGAGGCCGGCCCCGCCGCTCAGCCCCAGGGTCGGGGCGCGGCTGCTGCGCCCCCGGGAGCCGCGTCCGCCGCCTTGGGGCCGCTGCTGGATGAGGCGGCCTCGGGCCTGGCGCTTTCCTTGCCCGGGCCGCTGTTCCAGGCCGGGGGCCGCGTTGTGCGGGCACGCCCGGGTTGTGGGCGAAGGGTCCCGAGCGCGCACCGCTGACGGCGGCTCCTCTGCCGAGTAGGTTTACTCGTCATGGGTGGACTTTTGACGTGCTTTGACTCCTTGATGAGTGATACTCGATAGCGCATTCCTCTTCCAGCACGATAAAGGATGGTAATTTACAGCTTTTGTCCGCCACTCCACCCATGATAATCTAGATCAGAGTAAATTAGGGTTTGCTTTGGGCAGCAGGTACTGTAAACCTGCATAGCCGTAGGTTGCAATTTCAGAACTAGTTATTTAAGCTAAACACATGGAAGTTATTATTCTTGCCATGGACTGTTGTCAGATACCGAGGCCCTTTATTAGAAAATGTGCACTTGTAACAGTGGCCATCAAACCAGGAAACTGACAGGGCTGAAACTCTGTGGTGTGGCTTCTGCAGTGCTCAGCTGGACTATTACCTTCCTTTGTCCCTTGTATCAATGTGGTGACCTCAGAAGTCAGTAAAACTGAAGTCATCAAGCATTCCAGTGTGATGCTGACTTACCCTAGCAGGTGTGATCTGTAACTTGGAAGAGAAACTTCTATTTCCTAATTATTTTCAGTAGTCCCCAGGGATCAGCATATAAAATAATTTAATGTGCAATTCTGTAGGCACGAGTGTTTGTGTGGTAAGGCAAGTCACACACACATAGGTTCATTTAGGCTGAGCAGATGTGGGGGGAGCTACTATTGTAGCAATTCTGCTTGTTTCAGTTTAAAGAATTATTTCTTTGCATTCCACTGCCATGCCTCTGCCAGCTGTTGCATCCTTTCTGAAAGAGGTGCAGGAAAAGAAACTTAAATTTCAACTCCATTGTTAAAAGATGTGTTTGGTCAATAATTCAGTGTGTGTGACAGTTTTTACCTGTGGTCTTGTTATTTGGTCTCTGTTTTGCTTCCTTCTATTATATTTAATTTTCTGTCTCCTATACTTAAGAGAAAAGTATCCAACAGGCCTCTTGAGTTGAATGGTGTTTATGCAAGAGTATAAATGAAAGCACACTTTCACTTCAGTATTGCTGCTGGTCAAAGCCATCTTTACAATAGGCACGTTTGGTGTTCTTAGGTTTTTTGTAATTAAAGGAGGGACAGGTTGGCCTTTCTGGTTATCCATGAGAGTTGTCAGTGTTCAGAGCATGCTCGCTATGAACTTCAGTCACACATTATACACACATTGTTGTAAACCTGTTGTACCAGTTTGACTGTAACAATTTGGGGGTTTTACTCACATTGAACAATGGGGAAACAGGTGATCAGCTAATTTTCTGGTGTTTTACAAGGGTGGTCTTCCCACATAATTCACTGAAAGCCCTGTTGTGCTGCTGAAGATTTGAGCAACTTAGAATTGAAGCTGCAAGTTCTTTTTCAAAATCAGTGATCTTCATTAATAGTGCACATCTGAGTGGGTGTCTGATTACTCTCACTTGCTTCAGTATAAACTGAAAGGGATACCCATGAAATAGATAGACATAAACTAGACATACCTGGATGTAACAGAGAGCAGAAACTGCTGCCTTAGTTGTTAAAGACACACAGAGTAAACAGTATGAGTCATCTTCTCATTTGGGACGGGTGGAGGAATTGTTGGAGTGCAGGGGAACTTCTGTGTGCTCACTGTTTAAACTGTGGTGGGCACAGTTAGAACTAGAAACTAGACTAGTGCTGTGTACCTGTTAATAACTAGGCTTCTTGTAATATGAGAGCCTTAGTAAGTCTTGCCTTCTGCTTCTTTCCTGCCTTTATGTGGCTCATCTGCTTCCTGTGCCTTCTTGCAGCTCGAAGCTTCCTTCTCCCACTTCAAGCTCTACTACAAACTCTAAAGTGATGTTGAATTCACTTTTCTTACTGCTTGGCAAAAAGGTATTTTATTAATGAAGTCAGATATTGAGTCATCATATTTGGAGAGGCAGAAGTAGTCTTATAATTACTGATAACTAATGAGTAAAGAATTGAGACATGAAAATATTACACGATGGGGCAAAGTGTTGTCTGCTGAATAATATCTGCTCAGCCCTGCCAGCATAGTGGCACCATGGCACAAGCAGAGCTTGGGATGTCCTAGAGCAGAGTTAGCTTTGGTGCATCAGAGACTCAAACCTCATGATGTTGATGCTGGTCTGTGTTAGGTTTCCAAAAATCACTTGCAAGGCTGGCTTCCAACACATAGGATGAAATCCATATACCTAGGAGTGTTGGCTGTTCTTCTTCTGAGCTGCACAGCTGCTTTCTGGCTAACCTGTGGAAAAGGGACTGTTTGAGTGTTCCTGGGTTTCACTGCTAAGTCAGTTGGTTGATCCAAAGTTGTACCACCTTCACAGTATAGTGTTTGTGCTACTGGTACTGCCTTGCTCTTTTAAATGCAGTTCCTCTCTAGAAGGAATGTGCCTGTTTTAAAAGAGAAAAGCTACTATCCATTTGAGTAATAGACTGCTGGTATGCACCTTCCATCATCTGTGGACCTGTGTGGTAAGCTTTGGAGGTGGCTTGCATCTCCCTCTAAGGAAGAATAATTTTTCCCCCATAGCAAGACATCATAGCTCAACCTGACAGAACCTCCTGACTGTGTTCTGCTTGACTTGCCTTGTGGCAGTATCTGACTGACAGAAGTAAATGACTGGAAAATCTGGAATGTGTGCTGCTCGGAGGCTGCCAGGGTGACTCCTGTTTTATATTGTAATGTCTTACCTGCCAGGAATGGGTTACTTTGCAAAGCTTTGCAGGAGATTCCCAACATAATGTCTCAACATCAATGAAGGAGGAATTCAGTGTGGTAACTATCAAACATTGCTCTATAGCAATATTAACAGTTACTGTACAGTGACTTTGATAAGCAGGGACATTAAATAGATGCTGGGATCAGATCACAAATGATCTCATGCTGTGTCTTCAGAATGCCATGACTCTCGTGGGCGGGAGCACCATAAATGGTGTGAGTGGTTGGGTGAAGCACTATTTTTGTTCATCCTTTCCTTCTGCTGCAATCAGTCCTTACAATAAATCTGTAGGAGGTGAACCCCATATTTCAAGCTTCAGTTTGTGATAGCAGCAGCCAAGTGTTCAAATTCAGGTGCTATTTATACATTGAGTTCTGGAGCTAGGAGTGGGAAGATGTTACTGAAATGAATAACTGCATTCTGGAACCAGTCTAATGATCTTATTTGGACTAACTCTCTTAACATTTTGATATAAGCCTTTGGCTACATTAGAGCTCTTTTGGATAACGAAACAGCATGGAGAGACACCTCTGTGTGGTGGAGACAGCGCCTAATGAGACTAAATTCACAACAATCAGACTATCATCTGTTTAGAGTAATCGACTGTTTCCTAAAATTTGAGTCCAGTCAAATCTAAAAATACTCAGAACACTTGAAGTATGTTCCTGCATTTGAAGCACAGGAAATTCAGAATTCTGCTAAGTGAGGCAGGCCCCTGTGCTGTGCTCCACTGCAGTGTTTCAGCATGGGGATGGGTGAGAATGGCCCAGGTGTGTTTTGTTTCCTTCTGTGTGTATTGTTTCATTCTGTGCTTTTCTCTGGCCTCTAAAACCTGCAGCTAGATAGTGCTTCAGAGCTTGGACTTTCCATAGCAGCTCTTAGTCCAGAAAGCACACACTTGTTTAGTGATTGAGATAAATATGTCCTTAAATATTTCTCCACTTCTTTATTAAGATTTTTGCACTTATTTTAATTTTGGTAACTTCCCGTGTGTGGCAAAATTAAAAGGGTAGTGGACCAAGGTAACTGAAACCTCCATTATGTTGTAGCTTGGCTGGAAAGAGTTATTACTTTGGTGACTCTGAGGAAGATACACGGGCATCTTATATAACACTGTATCTACTCTTAGAATTTATCTTTCCTGATATGCAGCATTACAGTCTCAAAAGCTTCAATACTTCCCTGTCTCTGTGTCATTCTTTATATGCATTGAAGCTTTCCCTCACCTAAAGAGTTTGCCCAAAACCTGGTATTACAGATTTAGAGTAGTCTGGCAGATTCAACTTTTAATCAGAATAGATGTTATGTGATTGTAGAAAACTGGAACCATTTAGTTCCTTTAAACTTCCCTTTTCAGGTCATAGCAGATGTGATGATTATGACTGGTTATGGAGACTTAATTATGAAATTCCATGAGTATCTTCAGTAATGTATTCAATTTGTAACTTTGAAATTGAATGTGTTCAATTTACTTTGCTTTCATTGTAAGCAAACATGTAAATCATTATTTCATTTCTGTGTGTACAGCTTCAGAAGCTTTTAAATGATACGTGCTGTAGTCTCTGAGTCTCCACATGAAAGAGCAAGAGGAATCTGAAGTTTGTTTTCATAACACTTTAAACATCCAAGGAGATAAAATGAATTATTTTTTAATACTAACTTGATAGTTTTTTTTCCTGAACAGTGACAGGGTACAGTAAATGATTAATTCATCTTCCTTTTGCTGCAAAGTGCAAGAATGCCAAGAATTCCCAAATCTGGGAAGCCTTACCTCTGAGACAGCTCTTAACTGCTGTGTTGAAATGCTTTGCTGTATCCCTGTCTTGTGATAGCAGTGTGTCCCAGGTGAACAAACAAGGGAAACTGTTCAATCTTTTGAGATGACTACGGCCAGGATGCCTCTGTAGCAGAGTGGTCCTATTTAATTGGGAAACTCAGTCTACCAAGTATGCTCGAAGTCAAAAATACCAGTGTAACTTGCAAAGAATGCTGAATGAAAGTTCAAGGGATAGTTTGCATCTTCCATGTATGCTGTTTCAGATTCTTGAAATTTAATTCATAGCTATGAGTTGAGAGAGTTTATGCAGGTCCTGAAGGAGCAGGCTCTGCGAGGCATTTTGGGAGAGTGTACTCACACTTGCATCTTGTCCTTTTTTGTCTCGTTTTCTAGAGATTCTGTTAGCTGACATGGACCAGGGAGAAGAGCTCTGCTGGTGCTGTCCTGCTGCAGGGAGGAGCAGTGCTTAGGACAGGGAGCAGGAAGGGGAAGCTCTGCAGCTGAGAGCAGCATCTGCTGCTGTCAGGGGTGCAAGTGTGCTGTGCTGGAGGGGGGGCTCCTCACCTCTGTCTGCAGCAGGTTTAAAGGGCCTGCTTGGATTCTGTTTACATCAGGTAGTATCCTTTGGGAGGCAAGAGAGAAAATATGAATGCTGAATTTGGACCAGTTGGGAGGCCTTTAGAGGCAGTGCAAATTCCTGTTTTACTCAGTGTTGTGTTGGATTTCTGGAGGTGAAATGTCAGTCTAGTTTGTGTGTTATGTGGACTCACTGGGCTATGATGCTGTGTGAACACATCCTCAGGCCCTTTCTCTTTATTCTGGATTTATCTCCTGACTGATGTAGTTTGACAAGGCTGACTTTAATAATCTTTGGTAGTGTTTTTTGGGTTATCATAGTCTGCATAAATCTGTGTAGTCTTAGCAGATATAAATATGAAAAGGACTGTTGTCTGCTATGTGTGGAATAAAGGGAAAAGTGTTGTGTATACTTCAGCTGTGACTGAATTTGGCATCCAATAATACTACAATTGAATAATTTAAAGCTGTAGACTGCAGAGCTGTGTGAATGGCTAAAAAAATACTTTAGAGGGAAATAATTGAAAAAGGGGAGAAAAAGGGAAAAAATGTCATGATTGGTTTTATATATAGTACTTCTGATTTTAAAAGCAAATGTGAAATGTGTGAATGTCTAAAGGCATGATGACATTCTTACTGTGACCCTGGAGTTCTTTGTATGCAGCATTTTTATCTGTGCCCTTTGAAACTGGTTGTAGAACACATAATTGCTTCTTGCACCAGTGATGTATCTTGAAGTGCTGTTTTGTGCTTGTATCTTGTAGATAGCATGATAGGAAGCCAGTAACTTCTTGATGAATCACTTCCTTTTAAATGTTCTTTACGTTATATTAATTAGCTGAAATACCAAGCTAATGGATAGATTGGTAATCCTTTGTACTCAGCAGCCCCACCTTTCATGTGCAGTTCAGTTTTGTAAAGACAATACACAAATAATGACACTAAATAATGTAAAAATTAGACCATGAATTTAAAAGTATACATAAATACATCAATATTTCTAGTGTATTGCATTCTTTGTCTTTACATTGTAGCCATGAATGTGTTAAAGTTCATAACTTTGGTATAGAGCAATCTAATAATTCATCAGGACACTTACAGAGAAGGCTAGGGAGTTTTTGATGTGTATATAAAGCCTGTCTGTAATTCTTTTTTTTTAACAGACCTGCTGACTTACTTCTATTTCCACACCAAATACAGAGGTCTTCTGACAGAGTAGGAATTCAACACTGCAACATGATTTATATAATGGGGAATTTAAAAAAAAATACTTTCAGTGTTTCAATCTGTTTGTGGCCTCTTGTGTTGGTGTTGCCTGGTTGCGCAGGACTTTGAAAGTAGCTGTATTAACAAAATATGCAACAGAAAAAGAATAAAAATAGTGGAATTATGAAGAAAAAGGAAGAGGAGAAAAGACAAAGGTAACAGTGTCATGATCAAATAAGCCAGCACAGGAGCATTTTAGTCTGTTTGTTTGAAGGCCTGTAGCATTAAAAAGAAACATCATAGAATAATAACATTGTTTGGATTGGTAGTGACTTCTAAAAGGTCTTGTAGTCCAATTCTCCTGCAATAAGCAGGGACATTTTCAATTATATCAGGTTGCTCAGAGCCCCACCCAGTCTCACCTCAGGTGTTCCCAGGGGTGGAGCATCTGCCAGGCTCAGGGCAACCTGTGCCAGTATTTTACCACCCTCATAGTTAAAAACTTCTTCCTTTTATGTCATCTAAATTGACACTCATGTTTAAAACTATTGCTCCCTGTCCTATTGCTACAGACTCTGCTGAAAAGTTTGTCCCCATCTCTTTTTTAAGCCCCTTTAAGTACCAAGAGGCTGCAATAAAGTCTCCCTGGAGCCTTTACTTCCTCAGTCTGAAAAACTGCAGCCTTTGCTCACAGGCATCTCACAGGAGAGGTGCTCCTGCTCTCTGATGATCTTTGTGGTGTCTGTCCTGTGCTGAGGACCCCAGAGTTGGATACAGTGCTCCAGGTAGGGTCTCATGAGGGCAGACAGAGGGATGGAAGCTCCCTTGAACTGCTAGTCACGCTTCTTTTCCTGCACTCCAGGATATGATTGGCTTTCTGGGCTGCAAGCACACGTTGCTAGCTCCTGTCATCATCTAAACTGTCTTCCTATATCTGTCAGTAATTAACAATTCTTTATGTGGTCACCATTTCATTTTGTCCACTGAATTATCCTTATTGCTTGGGGTTACAGTTTTTAGACAATAAGAAAAGAAATGGCGTGCCTTGAAAAAATGAGCGTTTGGATCTGGGTCTTTGTAAAGGTGAGGTGATCCCATAGTAAGGCTGTAACAAGAAATGGCAGGTTTTATGTGGCAGGCATGCCAAACATTGTTTCCCAGGACTCCTAAGTGAGTGCTGGCACCTTGGTTGGTCCCTGGTCTATTGTAAGCATGCCTATTTTAAAATGTGTGTAGTTCTCCTCCACCTGAGAAGCTGGTGACCCAGGCACTGGCAGAGTGACAAGTGGCTGTAATTAAACAAAATCTGGTAGTGTATTAAATGCAGAAAAGCAGAGTTGGATTCAGTGTTGAACTGAAGTGGGGGATGATTGACTGATGGAGTGGTTTGCTTGTGGAGCTGTGGAATCTCCTTCCTTGGAGGTGTCTTAAGACTCAGTTGGATGTGGTCCCACACAACCTGATCTTACTAGACATGCTTTGAGCTGGGGTTGAGTTCAGTGGACTCCAGAGGTTCCTTCCAACTTGAATTATTATTTGATGCTGTGAAGGGGCAGTTCGTACCTAGGACTTAGTGTGCCAGGCTCCCCACAGAACCCAGCAGGTGTCCTCCTGCTGGCCTTGCCCGTGGAGTGTGGAACCCCCAAGGAGGAAGTTTCTGCCTGCCAAGCAGAAGACAAGCTTCTTTTGGTGCTCCTGTTACTTCCACAGACTTGCAAATTACTGATTTTAATCTGAAACTCTTAACACCTACCTAATCAGTTCCTTTCATAGACAGCAAGAGGCTTTTGTTTGCCTGAGCTTTTAGATTTGTACTGAGAGGAAAACACATGTGCCATACGTTTTTTGTTCCCTGTCATTTCTGTTCTGCTTCACTGAGAGTGGCTGAGACTGGCTTGAAGTCTGGAAAACAACTGTCAAAGCAAAAGTAGGAAATGGAGAGTACGTTTGTACTTACCCTTTTCTCATTGTTGCAGTATGGAATCCACTTCTTTGGCAGATGAACTGAAAGGTGCCTCCTTTCACACACAGAAATCACCAGCTCTCTGAACTTCCTAGGAGTTCCTGTTTTCTTTGGCTCACATCATCCTCAGCAGTGGAGATTTTGCAATTATAATGTAGTTCAAGTTTTGTCCTATCTGTGAGCCAGAAAACCTTGTTCTGCATTTTGGTTTGTGTAGTTCAGGTAGCTATAGGGAACAGTAACTATTACAAGTGCCCTGTAAGTCACCTCTTCTCAGGAAAGCCTGGGAGCCCAGCAGGACACTCAGACCCTGCAGCAGGAGGTGCCATGCATGGAGTGAAAGATGATTTGAGATTGCAGTGTCTTTGAGAGGGGATTCTTCAGACTAGAGTAATTTTTAATGGTGAGGTTTGGTTGGTTTCTTGTGGTTTTTTTTTTTGTTTTGTTTGTTTTTTTTTTTGTTTGGTTTGTTTGTTTGTTTGTTTTTGTTTGTCTTGTTGTTGCTGCTGTTTTTTTTGTTTGTTTGCGATTTTTTTATGATTAATCTACTAGCCTGTCTTAATTTCTTGTTAGAAGGTTGTGGTCAGACTGTATCCATAAATATCTATAAATGTAAACTAACTTTTTTTTTGTAATGGGAGGTTGTGAACAGCTCTAACTGTATTGACAGAGGCATAAAACTGAATGGATGAGTATATCTATCTGTGTTGACAGGTTATTAAAAGAAATTGCAATCAAGCTGGACTTATGACTATACTAAAAACACTGTTTTTCAAAGCTGATACCAAATCACAGTTATCTGAATATGTGGTATCTTGAGTTGATTTTTATTGTGCACAAGTGCTGTATTACGGGAGGTAAATAATTTGCTCGTTTCACTGTGGTGTGCCACATCTGTTGTGCTCCGTTTCATTGAGAAATCCTTGATCATCTTATAAATTTTGGTTTTTTGAGATGAAATTTTAAAGTACATTACTTTTTGTAGAGTGATAGGGAAGATGAAGGAGGCAACATACATGCATTTAGATGTCTTCAGTCTTTTTCAGACACCTGCAACAAATACATCAATTTTCTGCTTCCTTTGTGTTTAGTTTCTATAGCCTAGAACTTATTGGACTTTGGTCTTTTGAGGACCTCTACTAGTTAAAGAGGATTAAACAAAATTAAAATGAGATTTTGCAGATTAGAACAGGCATTCAAATCTTGTTGAGGGTTACTTTATTCAGAATCTACAGTTGCACAAGGCAGCCTGCTAAATAGAAGGTATTTGGAAGAATTTTTGGCATATGCTTCACACGTAACCTGAAGTGCTGTGGAACTGCATTAGTGAGTGCAAATAGATGAAAGTACCTTTTTCATGCTGAAGTTCTGTGGCCCTTTGTTGGTGGAGAAGTGTCTGCCTGGGCTGTGTTTGAGACTTGTTTCCTGCAGCCCTGGCAATTGCATACCATGCATTCAATGCGTAGTTAATTCTACATGAAGTATTTTATCTGCAGGACAGTTCTTAGGAAGCACATGCGAGAAAGGAAGAAAAGTGTGTTTGTATTTGTTATAAGTTTGTTTAAGGCTGTAGTCAGGGCTTCAGTTTGAAGCAGAAAGCCAAGTTCTCTCAAACATTGAAGGCTGGAAGTGCCAGTGGGGCAAGATCTTTGTAATTTTTTGGTCAGCATTTAAAGAGTTAATTGCTGTTTGTATTTTTTAATCTTTATAATTCCTAATTAATAGACCACTTGATTAAGATGATAGTCAAGGTTCTGCTTATTTTACTGACAAATTTCATGTATGGGAAACTCATAGGCTTAAAGTTGTTCTCTCTCAGGTTTTTCTCCTGTCCCCCACCTCTTCCTCCACAAATTATTTGGTACTTGTAGGTATAACTTGCCAGTGCTTGTAAGAAACCTTAACATTTCTGCACAGAAAAGTTACGTAAATAATAAATAATGCTTTCTTAAATATATATTTAGTGCCAAGTGTTTTCTCTCCCTATGCAAATATTGAGTGTGTTACATTCTGAAAAAAAAAAAAAGATGCTTTGTGACCTGCTGTAATTTGGACAAATAAAATATTCATTTTTCTCTCAATAGAAAATTTTTAAAGCTGGGGATACTAACCAGGATGGACAGCTGGATTTTGAAGAATTTATGCAGTATCTTAAAGAACATGAGAAAAAGATGAAACTGGCATTTAAGAGCCTGGACAAAAACAATGATGGTATACTTTGATTTATTTTATATGTTCAAACATTGTTTGAAGAAACTGCATTAAAAGTAGTGTAACTTATATTTGTCTGAACTGGAGCAAAAAGTTGTGAATATGGAATCCTTACTTCCTTAACATGATCATAATTAAAGTTTGCTATAGATTGAAAACAAAATAATTATACTCTTGATTCTTTCTGTTTTCTCCAAGTACACTGAACTGGGGTTCCTCGTTCCCCAGATGGAGAAAGTGTGAGGAAATTTCTGACTATTTCTAGCTATTAAAGATAAACCAATTTTTAACTAACTGTATATTTGCGTCTCATTTGCTTCGTCCTTGTAGTAGACAATCAAAACACATCATCCGTGGTAAGCTGATTTTTAAATCATCTTTGCAATTATTCAGCTGTTACAATGAGCTCCAAGGTGCTATGTTTATTAAGATCCATGTTTTAAATATGTATCATCTTTATTTTAATGTTTCAAGGGAAAATTGAAGCCTCAGAAGTTGTCCAGTCCCTCAAGATACTGGGTATAAACATTTCAGAAAAACAGGCAGAAAAGATCCTGCAAAGGTCAGGAATTACTATTTTTTGAGGCAGCTTAATCTTCCTTGTATTGTTAATTTAGGCGTTGGTAGCTACTATTGGAGCATCTGGTTCTGGGAGGAGAATGTTACTTTATTTCTCTGTAAATGTTGTTGATAGAAAGAAGCACTGCTTTATGTTTTTAAATGAAATAGGATAGATGCACTTGGATAAGAGAAACATAGTATTGAAAGGCCATGGCAGATTCAGACTCAAAGTCACTGTATGGAATTTACAGTCAATTGTTATTGATGTGATAAGTCAAGTTAAAAAAAGGAGGGGGAAGAAAAAGCAGAAAACCAGAACAAAACCCCACCATTACTATTTCCTTATATAGTTTTGTTCAATTTCTTTTCAGTATTGATGCTGATGGGACCATGACAGTGGACTGGAATGAGTGGAGAGATCATTTTATGTTTAATCCAGCTACAGACATTGAAGAAATAATTCGATATTGGAAACATTCCACTGTAAGTTCAGCTTCTCTTTTAACCTAGTGCAGCTCTTAAGTTCATTTCTGCTGTGTTAATTTGTGGTATTAAGTACAGCAGCTTCACACTTGTTATATTTCAGGTGTATCTGTATTGTTTGGTTTTCCTTTTCACTTCATGCTCTCCCATTTACAAGCAGGATTGTATCAGATGAGTTCCTTCTGAATGGACAACTTCATCTAAACTTTGCAAATAATTATCAGTAATTCTTAAGACAGAATCTTTTTTCTCTTTTGGAGATGTTTCATAGAAAAATAATTACCACAATATTAAATCATTTTCTTTGCACATTACAGTACAACTTGATTCGTTGAAACAACTTATATAGACATTTAACTGTTTCTTAGGTTGAAATTAATATTTGCCGTTATATACTATCATTATAATTATCATAAAATCACTGGTGTCTTTACTGGTGATTTTCTGTGCACATCATGCTCTTTTGTGCCATAGAATTGAATTTAAATATACCGAATATACAGCAACGGGTTATCCACTATGCAGAGAAATTTTAAAAGTTTTTATTGAATGGAGCTGTTGACTCCTCAGTGACTGATTTTTAAGAGTAATAAGAAAGTAAGTAAACCAGCAGTAATCCTATTTGCTAAATACCCTTCCTGTAGATCATTGGAGGAAATAAAGTAAGGTTAGATGCCTTTGAATATAGTGAGACCATTTATATCTCCAGGGATTAGTCAGCATTTCCATAGTAAAAAACACTTTATGAGATCTGAGAGCTTTGAGTGTTTGACACTGTACAACCTCAGTTCAGGAACGCCTGCCAAAAGGGAGTTAGCTCCCTGTTTGCTGAAGACAGCACTTGAAGCACTGCTCTGAGATCAAATAGTCCTGGTCCCAGCTTACATAGTGGAAAAAACCTTCGCTGTAATAAAATGCTCCGTACTATTATTAAACATAAGATCTGTATTTTTCTTTTTTTATTATGGAATGTCATTAGTTGCCCCCAAGAAACAACTGAGGGAGTCTCATGTGATCTTAGGGTTGCAGTCAGCTGATGACCCAGTTATCACAGCAGGCAAAATCCAGCAACACAGCTGGTCTTTGAGATAAGAGCAGATGTGAGACCTCCCAGCCTGGCTGGCATTAACAGACAGCTCTTACAATTCTGTTTTTATTATATAATTGCTATCAGACTCTTCCAAGCAGATAGCTACAATGGCATAGAATTATTATGTGGCCTGTCTGTTATAAACACTCTCAAATTTATCTTTTTTTTTTCCTTAGTTGTGTTTAAGTCTTGGTACACACAAGGTTTAAACCCTGGTGGATATGCATAATACCTCTTAGAACACTGAATTTATGTTTTGAGAGTTTTGATTGATCTTTTGATGTTTCCATGTTGTTGAGCAACTAATGACACCTTATTTTGAAACCTCAGATGTGAGAAAGATGAAAGGGTTTTCCAATTAGTCTGTTCTGTGTTCAATATCCAGAATAGTTGGTGCTTATCCTCTTTGTCCAGTGGCTGTATTTACACTCTGCATTCTGCAATTTTTGTCCTGAATGACCAGGACAGTATTCTATCTACTAATGGAGAGAGAATGCAGCATAAATTAGGGATATAATGTCTACAATTAAAATCAATGGTAGTTCAAAGCTTTATCAGTTAACACACTTTCTGGTCAGTATTTATCAGTTAGTAAGACATTTTTGTTCTTTTTATACATTTAATTTATGTGTAATAGCAGATTTGCATTATCTACAGTGTACTTTTTCTCATGTATCATGATTATAGGTTACACTTAAGAGCAGAAGTGACATGTGAGATTTCATAGTGTCACGTCTTAGTTTTATCATTAAAATCTATTAATGTTGTTCTTTGATCAAATCCAATGGCAATACAAATGTGCCCCCCCCAGTGAAATTTCAAACTTTTATAGCTGAAAAAAGTAATAAAATGTGTCTTTGAGTATAACTGATGATAAGAAAATCTATAAGACATTTGTCAAACTTTTCATTTTGTAGGATAATACAGAGCAGTTACCAGAAATAGAATATTCTGATCTATCAGCTGTTAGAACCCTGCTTTTAAATGTTGGGCAATGTGGGGGAAGGAGACATCCCACATGTGTGAATAAATTACCGTGAGAGAAATCTCGTGTTAGCAACCTTAGGAGATTACCAAACTAATCCCACAAGACTGTCTGGTGAAAGGTTAGCTGCAACATCTAAGCATTTGAGCTTTAGTGCTGACTTTAAAGGACTGCTGATCATGACAGAATGTCTTTGCTTGGGCTGTACTCAAGGAGGAAATTTGTTGTAATTTTTAATGATGATGGTGCAGTCTTTGAAATGGTACGTCTGTGGTGCTATTGCTCAGTATCTATGTAGAAGTCACTTAAAGCTGCTTTTCATTGAATAGCAATGCATAGCAAGTTAATTATAGAATGTAAATTAGAGATATTAGTAACTGGCACTTTATTTGCACATTCTTAGGTAGTGTATTAATTTGGAAGTAGAACTGTGGATAAAACTGAGGTGATGGAATGAGTTATTTGCACATCTTTGCTTTGGATTCATAAAGGTACTGGATATAGGAGATAGCTTGACTGTTCCAGATGAGTTCACAGAGGAAGAGAAGAAGACTGGGCAGTGGTGGAAGCAGCTGTTGGCAGGAGGGGTGGCTGGTGCTGTCTCTCGAACAGGTACAGCACCCTTAGATCGCCTTAAAGTCATGATGCAGGTAGGTACAATGTTCAAGAATTTCTTGGTTTCCAGTGTATCACTTCAGGTTTTAGAGATCTGTTGGGAAAAATTTGAGGGCCAAGGTCGGTGTTTAAATTACAGAGATCTCGCTGTGTTTTGACAATTTCCATTTTTGTGTTCATAAAAATGGTGTTTTATAGACATGTGGGAAAAGTAAGCAAAATGTTATGGTACTAGTGCTACTTAGATTCTTTAAATTGTGCATATGGTTTCTCTAGTTGAAATATTTAATCAATTTAATAGTGATGAGTTTTATAATTAATCAGAGCAGTGTTCTCTTCTGTGACTTTGGTTTTGGTTTTTTTTAGGTTCATGGTTCAAAGTCAAACAAAATGAATATAGCCAGCGGTTTTAAACAAATGTTGAAAGAAGGTGGTGTCCGGTCCCTTTGGAGGGGGAACGGTGTAAATGTTGTGAAAATAGCTCCTGAAACAGCTATTAAGTTCTGGGCTTATGAACAGGTAGGATGATAAATCAAGAATGAAAATAATGCTAAATAAATTCCTAAATCACTGTTCATTATGGGCGCTGTTGTATTATATAGGACTTGTTGTCATGGTTGGGGATTTTGTCATAGTAATTTGAGTGACTTTCAGATTTGAGATAGTCTATAGAATATTTACTATTAGGCAGATTTTACTGTTGTATTATAAGCAGTGCAAATAAATGATACCTGTTACATGTTTTAAACTGTCCCTGATTCTGCATGGCTTTGTGTGTAGTACTGCATTAATATCTAGATTGTTGCTGCAAAGTGACAGGCAAAAACTTGGCACATTATGCTAGCTGAACTTACAGGGGATCCATTTAAAGTCAAATATCACAGTGCTAATGTCTGTATGCTATGTATGATGCCCTCATCCTGGATTTCAGAGTTATATTTACCTCTGAATCAGCTTTAAGCATCATGTTAAGGCCTAATCCTCCTTTGGAAAATGAACTCCCATTCTGGTGTATTTAAATGAGCTTTATTTTTGCTCTGTGGGGCTTGCTAGTGCCTCAAATAAGACCAAATGAGCATACTGCACATCTCTGTACAAAGAGGAGATAAAAACAACAAAATATCAAATAAACTTGGGGATGTTGCAAAACTGAACAGCAGATTTTGGTGCCACAGAGTAACCTTGGGCACATTATTCTTTACTTGTGGAATGACACAGGATGTACAGTGCTCAGAGTGCTTCTGTGAAATTGATAGTTAATCTTTCATTCTTTGATTGGACAACTGGATCTGCAAGTGAATTTGGTTCCTCTTTGTCTTCTGGAGTTCTTAGTGTAGGTACCCTTGAGTTGGCTGTTTGCAGAACACCTGATGGTACTGTGGGTGACCGAGGTATTTAATCTAAGAATTCTTACAGGCTGGAATGTTTATTGTGTTCTGGAGAATCTTTTTGGGTTAATGTAAATGCATGAAAAACTAAGAACGGCTTGAAAAGACATTTTTTGCTATACTCTTGCCTTTTATAATAACTCTTGCCGCTCCTAAAAACGTGTGTTTATTTGTGTTTTAACTATACAGTATAAGAAGATACTCACTAGGGATGATGGAAAGTTGGGCACTGTTGAAAGATTTATATCTGGCTCTTTGGCTGGAGCAACAGCACAAACTTCTATTTATCCCATGGAGGTAAGATAATCTGCTTCCATTAGAGTCTGCAAAATGTTTGGTTTGTTTCCTAAGTAAACCCCATTTTGCTCTTGAAAATATTGTAAAAATTCTTCTCTAGTCTGATACCATAATTTATTTTTACTTTGTACTTACTCTGACTTTCAGTGCTAGGCATTTTAGAATATGCTATGTTCTAACTGATTCTTGTAATTTTTCCATATATTTTGCTGTGTAATATTTTTTAAAACAATATTTAAATAAAACCTGGTACAGGAAAAAACATCACCCAAGAACATTTAAAATTCAGTATGTATTCAAGCCTTTCGTAAACTGGGCATAAATCCTTTTCCTACTATATGTAAGCAAGGAATGGTCTTGTCTGTTCACTTCTATTGTGTTATGATGGGAAGCTGTGTCTGATAAGGAGAGCAGTGTGGGGAAGGATGTAACAGCTACAGCTCAGGCTGGGTGGATTGGCTGCTCTTTCCCTTGTAGGACATACCTGTAGATGGTACTGTACATTGCAGTTTAACTAGTGTTAATATACTAACTGCTCTAGTGTAACTGTTTACACACCATTTCACAGAAACAGGATGTATTTTCTTTACTGATTGTTCCCCAGAAGTTTTATCCTTGCTGGAATGTTGGAATAGATGTTGGGGCTGGGACTAAACCAATAGTAACATCAAGTTTGGTAGTAATGGCAAAGGTAACCTAAATAGCTTTTTCATGGGTGGGGATTTCAGTAGGAATGGAATGTTTTCATTGCTGAAGTGATAACGATCTCTTTAAAGGGCATCATTACTGTTCCAGAGGGTGTATCCCAGCTGCCCTGAGTACAGAGATAAGTTAAGTTAGGGAAGAACTGAAACATGATGTAGATTGTCTGGATTACACTGATGAGTGGAGACAAGGGAATTGTTCTACAGTATCTTCTGGTCTTCCTCACAAAGATATGGTACTGTCCTCAGAGTGTTTTTAGGATGTTTCTACATAAGAGAGAAAAGCCAGGTGCCAGGAGATTCTTGAGGAAGATGCAGTCTTGTGAGGCTTTAAAGACCAAATTACTGCTCAGGAAGCTTCCTCTGTGGTTTCTTTTGGATGCTGTTAATAATTTCTTTGTCCTAGGATGCAGTACAGACTTACTTGCATTATTAATCAGGTGCTGGGTTTCAGTAGTGAGACACAATCCTTATGTTCTTCAACTACCTCTCTGTCATACTTTTTGAAATATTTTCTTAATATGCTTTAGTGTTCCCAGACCAGAAGTACATCTGCTAGCA
The DNA here is from genome assembly GCA_013397075.1 of Rhabdornis inornatus. Lineage (NCBI taxonomy): Eukaryota > Metazoa > Chordata > Aves > Passeriformes > Rhabdornithidae > Rhabdornis > Rhabdornis inornatus. The sequence goes on along the minus strand of VWZS01008230.1, from coordinate 1,907,954 downwards.
TGTTAGTACTCTCACTTGTGCCTTAGCTAATACTTCTATTGAATATTGCCTGCACTGTTGTCTTCAAGTTGATCAAGTAACTGCCTGTTATAATCAAGACAATAAAGCTAAAATGCAATTTTAAAAGGGTAAGAATTTGTAAGCTAGTGTATAGTAATGTGTGGTGCTCTGCCCTAAGGTCAGAATGTGAAGAAGCCTGCTGCTAACAAGGCCTTATCAGTAATCAAAGGAGATTTGCAGCACCAAAGTGCAAAGCAGTTCTAGAGAATTGAATAAGCAGAGATATACTGTGTATCTAAAATAGATTAATAAATAGGTGTGTAATTAAGACTGCTATTTTTTTACTTTTTAGGTTTTGAAGACCAGATTGGCTGTGGGTAAAACAGGGCAATATTCTGGGATGTTTGACTGTGCTAAGAAGATTTTAAAAAGAGAAGGTCCAAAGGCCTTCTACAAAGGCTATATTCCTAATATTCTGGGTATAATTCCTTATGCTGGCATTGACCTTGCTGTTTATGAGGTGAGTTTAGATCACTGAATGCATGTGGCTGTCATTATTTAATTTACAAAAAGTGTAAATATTTTTTAGGATGTCTGTATTATTGTACTATTACAGCTGGTTCAATTTTAAAAAGACAAATGAGACTTTCCACTAATGTTACTGGATTTCAGTGTTTCTGTTTGCCCCTCTTGAGGAGTGCCTGGGTAGATGGGCTCTTCCATGCAAGAGTATCAAGCAGGAAATGTGCTATGAGAGGGTTATAGAGACCTTGGCAGTACCACAAGCTTTCATACATACCTAACCTTGTTAGACTGGAACGTACCCATTTTATAGGAAATATGTGCCTTTAAAAGGATATTCATATTATGATAGTTTATACATTCTTTTGCCGGTTGTGAGGTTTATGAGCGGATTATGTTAACCTGAATTCCTTTTGTGTCTGTGCATGTCACTAGAATTCTTTCTGGCTGACACAGCTTTCCTGAGGAGCTTGAACACTGCTGTCTTTCCTTTCCAGAGAAAATGGCACCTATTTCACCCACCAGGAATGCTGAAAATCTTTTATCTACCTTAGATAACACATATTGCTCCAAAGTGTGTTAAATAACTCAGATGCACAGGCTAATTTTTTTCTAGTCTAGACAAATCTTTTTTTGACACTGCATTAGTAATCACCAAAACTTCTTGCACAAATATTTTCAAAGCTGTATGGAATTTTTTTTCTACCATTTGCATCCTTGTTTCTGCATGGGATGATATGCACAGCTGTGTGAGCTCTTGTTGCACCCTATGAGGTGCTGTTTCCCTCCTCCTCTCCCCAAAGTACTGCAGGTGCATGGGCACTTCCCTGCTGCTGGATCTTTTAAGGATTTCTCTTCTAGGCAGTAACTCTTGTAGTCTGGTTGAAGTCCTTCCCTGTGTGCCAAGGTGTTTACCTGTGCACTTCAAGCATGTAGGACTGGCCCAGTAAAATTGGTGCTTTTCAGGACTGAGCCCTTAGGATTTGTTATGAATAAAGTACTATTTGTTTACCTTTTGGAATGCAGATCTCTTGTCTTACTGTTTAATTTTATACCTTGGCAGCTCTTGAAGAGTACGTGGCTAGAGCACTACGCCTCGAGCTCTGCAAACCCAGGTGTGTTTGTGTTGTTGGGGTGTGGCACCATTTCCAGCACATGTGGGCAGCTGGCCAGTTACCCTCTCGCTCTCATCAGAACACGCATGCAGGCTCAAGGTGAGTTCTCTTGTACTGAAAATGCTTCTGTGTGGTCACATGAAAATTGTATCATGTGGGATAGCTCTAGCAGAGACATAGGAATGAAAAAAAAAAACTTTGAAAAACTAAGGATATATCTGGAAAATTCTTCCTAATGCTGGTCCCTTCTCTCTCTTGCCCCCAACACTGTTGTTCTTCATACTCAATTTAAAAAGTAACATTTCAAGCACTGGTGCTTTGTATATTCTGAGAGCCACATTCCATACAAGACTATCAGACACAGCCCCTCTCATAGTCTGAAAGCACTCTTCTAAACTTGACAATGCTTTCTAAATTTTAGAGATTAAATTATAGGAATTGAACTGTCGTGTGAGGGTAGACAGCAATGTTTGCTCTGTAGGACATTTCATAAGGATAGTTTCATAGTTGAGATTTTTGTTTGATAGGCTTCTGCACAGTCTTAAGGATGGGAACCTAGATTTCTAAAGGAACGTAGGTGGATAATGCTTTCCACTGGGATTTAGACACAAGGATATCTCCCAAATGTCTGGGATTAAAAGGTCTCTTTTTAGTGAACTGAGAGAGTAGGCTCATGATCCAGATGTTTGATACTTGCTCAAGATTTATAATATTACTAGAACTGTTTTATAACACATTATCTTTTTGTTCTAGCCTCAGTGGAAGGAGCTCCACAGCTAAACATGGTTGGTCTCTTTCAAAGAATTGTTGCTACAGAGGGACTCCGAGGACTTTATAGGGGCATAGCCCCTAATTTTATGAAAGTGCTTCCAGCTGTCAGCATCAGCTATGTTGTATATGAAAAAATGAAACAGAATTTGGGAATAGCATGAAATGAAGGAAAAAAGTGAGATGCTTCTAATACTGTTGGAAAAACCAGAACAATAATGTTTTCTCAAGTAATCTGCTCTCACAATTAGAGACAGATCTTTATAGCGAGATGCTGCAACTTCCACATTTGCCCTTAAGTGGGAAGAAACTTTCTTAAATTTTAATTCACCATTTTTTAACAGATACCTATGTTGCACTTTAAAATGTCACTGAGATGAAAAGAAAATATCAAGAAACTGTCTTTAAATCAGCAGTATGTTTTTATTTTTAGGAAATCATGCATGTTTTACTCATCAAAAAAAAATTTTTTAAAATTTGTCCTTTCTATGTGTATTTGTCTTGGATCAAACCAAAGGTAGGAGAAGTTCATACTTCCTTTATACTGAATATATGAAGGTGACTTTTTGTTTTGTCACTCTGCCTATACTCAAGCAATTCACAGGCGACATTTTGCATGCCTAGAAGTGAGCACTTTTTTATTTTTGGAGACTAAATATTAAGTTCATAAGAAATAGGATCTTGGATACACACAATGATGGAATAACACATTAAAATGTAGCCCATCACCTTTGTCTTCAGGCAAACCTTTTTTATTTTTCATTATTTAAAGAGCCTGACAAACTGCTGTTCTGCAGTATCAGAATACCTCAAATGGATTTACACGGTATTTTTGTAATACAATCAGCAATTTTGATAACTTGCTTCACTGAACCTGCTTTTCATTGCACTTGTAAATGTCAGCACCATTAACCATGGCAAAATTTGGATTACAGCTGCATGTTTTATAGGATCATAATAACAAAGGAACAGAAAAAGCTTGGATATTAGATCCATTCCATACAAGTGCAAATTCCTATTTATAAACAGGATGGAGGATCCAGTATGAAGCTGGTAGTAATTGCAGTACAGCCAATGGCAGAGCTGTTCATAGCTGCCTTGGGAACAGGAATGCTTCTCATTTTGGACTCTCCATTCTTTCCGTTATTCAGAGGGCTACATCCACTATGTGCTTTTAGCCAGTAGAGAATTGCATTATGTAGTAAAGGTTTTTTACAGTTTTGTCATGTGAGATCAGTCTTCTGTGCATGGTGGCTGTGAGTATGAAATTGGGATAATAAAATACTAAAGTGTTTTGTCCTGGTGACCAAGTGTCAGTGCTGACCTCAGGTGCCCATCAGATTGATGTTAATGTAACATGCAAAGCATGCACACAGACCTGTTAGTCCTTGAGAAACAGCTCCTCCTCAAAAAACAAAGCAGCCCTTCCTCAATGCAGAAAATTTGGTATTTCCATGTACAAGTCCTTCCAAATTTACTTCCTTTTTTTTATTTTTTTTTTTTTTGGGTGTGTGTGGAGGGGCACACAGTTGCCTTGAGGCCTAAACACTGAAATAGATTAATAATTATTACCAGACTCATTTGTTAGGCTTTTTTTTTGCTTTCTGTAATGTGTAGTGTCTTAATCTTAGTAAATTCGAGATTATACTTACTTTGACCTTCTAAAAGCAACTGCTCTTAGACCACTTTCTGAAATTGGATTACTGAAGGAAGAACTTTATTCTGTTAAGGTCATTAAGGGTCTTCCTTTTAATACTTTCTTTTTTTTGGGTGGACATGAGGGGTGCATGGTTTTTTTGTTGTTTGTTTTTTTTTAAGCAGACAAATAAATAAGCAAGCAAAAATAACTGCCTGAATGTCCCTTGTTCTACATATGCTTTGGGCCATATTTTTCAAACAGCAATCACATGCAAATTTGTGTTCGGTGCTTCCATGGCTGGTGTTTATTCTCCATAAACTGATAGATAGCAATTCCATAAAATCTGTATTATAAATTTTTTTTGTCACATTTTAGAAAATGGCAGCTCTAGCTGTATTTTGGCCTTCCCTTTAGGGAAACGTTGGACTTTGCACTTTAAAAAAAAAAAGTCATTCTGTCCAAATCATTTATATGTATAATGCCTTTCTGATCTGAGTTTTTCTTGGTTTTGCCAATATCTTTGAACCTTGGGATTTGTGAGATCAGTTGCTGATAATTTTGTTTGACTGCGACCAATGATCAAATGTATTGTGTGTGTGATGTAAAAATAACTTTAGCATTTCTATCTTCCAGACTTGTTCCATTTTGTTTATAGTGTGCAAGTGCCATTATGAGTATTGAAATTATGGTGACCCTTTCAAATGCTGAAAAGATGAGCTATTTCAGATTTGATTTTTCATTATGTGCCTTGATGATGACTGTGTTCAGTTGTGTATTCTTTGTCTCTTCAATGTATGTTTACCTTTCTAGCTCTATAAAACTAGCAGTTTCTAATAAATCTTTGTTTCCTTATTTAGCTGGAGTGTGCTGATGTGTTTTTTTGAAGGTCTGGTAGATGACACTTCCTTACTGCATTATATGCATAATACTCAATGTAAAAAATGAAGGCAATTGATCTAAAAATAGGTTTCAGACTAGACTATGCTTTGCTATTACACTGATACTTGAAAACAGTTTGAGATTAGTTGATTGTCATCCTGTTTAAAATGGTCTCATTGCTTAATGGAAGACCACATGTTTAATATTTTTGATTGTTCATTGAACAATATTATCCAATAATTTGCTTCTGTGTATGTTGCGTGACAGAACTCTTAATAATCAGGGACAAACATACTTGCTTGTATTACTGCTGGTCTTGCTTTGTTGTTAATCTTACTCGTTAGTCAAAGGATCAATATAAAATCTTTTCAAGATAATTGACTTAATTTAGTCTGCATGTGTAGCATGTCTATGCTACTGAAAGCTTGTTAGCAGCCAGCTTTGACAACTCTTTTTGAGTTTTTCACACCAATCCTTCAAATGTTAATTGTAAATAAATTAGAGGAAGCTTTTCTTGTTTCTGATTGTTGCAAATACAGTTCTTGTAACATAAGATTTAGAAGTTTTCTTTTAAGTGATGGAAGAGGTGGATGCACAGTGTATGATTTCTGACTAAGTGAACAATTTGACATTCAATTTGACTTGAGGCAAGAATGTTTTTAACTCCAAGTGCTCTGTAAGAAGAGCCCAGAAGGGAAGGATTATTTGTTTTCACTTCAAGACGTATGCGGAGTGTGACAGCTATTCAGTACCATTAACACTAGAAAACACTGCAGAAATGGCATGAAATCTGAAATAGTGCTGCCATTTTGTCTTTCCCTCTTGTCTGTGGTGGGCTTCCTGGCAGGATATGCTGCTGCAGCTTCCTTACAGTGTCACCAGCCTGGCCCAAGCTGCCTGGCACACCTGCTTGTGGGAAGGTGAACTCTGTGCTGAAAGGCCCTCAGCAGCTTTCCCTTCTGCTAAAGAATGCCTGGTGCCCAGCACTCCCACATGAGGCTGGGTGTGGGCCTGCCTGGTGCCTTCAGAGGCCCAGGCTGAGGTGACTTCTGTCCTTTTCTGCCTTGCTTCACAGCTCTGAGCTGGCTGCACTTGCTGGTACAGGCAGGATGTATTAGCAGCTTTCTCCTCGTGCCTTTCTGATATTTAACGGTTGGATAAAGTACAGCAAGAAGTGTGTTGCAGTAAGTGATACTGCCATATATAAATTACTAAAATATCAAGGATGTCTCAACCTGCAGGCTATTTGCTGTGCAAGGAAGTGTGCATTTTAAATGCTTCCCCTTCTGATGTCAGCGTTGTCTTGGGAACGGCTTTTAGGACTTGAATTAAAACAAGCTAACTGATCCTAAACTGTATGTTATGGAGAACATAATTGATAAGAACTGGATATTTAACGGAGAGTGATTTTGGAATATTGACAGTCCTGGTGTATAACTTAAGTCTAGCTTTTAAGGCCTCTTGGTGTCTGAAAATGTGTAGAAGTGTTACTTCTTTTGTCAATATTTGTCCCAGGTAAAAATTCTGTGTTTTGGCAGCTAAATAAATACTTGAGTATTGTGCACCCAAACTCTTACACATTGCATCTGCTTTGGTAAAGGGCTAACAAAGAAGTCTGTTATGTACTGTGTAAGTTTTAGAAAACACCCATAGTGTGTGTACACATATACATTTACATCTATGTATATTAATGTATAAAACCTTTTCGTCTTTGCACCAAATTTGTGCATCTTTGTGCAGCTGCAGCTGGAACAGCTTCTGTAATGGCCTTTTACTTGAACACTCTTGGAGCCCTGAAACTGCTCTCACTGCAGAGCTTTTCCCTGCAAGCTCAAAGCAGGAGATGGAGAAGTAAGCTCTCTTAAATAATGTGCCAGTGGTATGCTAAAATCCGGAAGGGTTTGCCCCCCCCAGGCTCATGTCAACTGGAATATCTGGTGCCCATTCCCTTGAAGTAGATGTTAGCAAAAGCCATTGGCTGGCACGGTGGGAGTACAGTAGATGACCTTTTGGATGGGTTCTGCCGTTTTGAACTAAGCTTTTTGTTAACATACTTGACCTGTAGTTTAGCTCTTGCTGAGGCTCTGATATGGAAGCACTCGCATTCTCCCTAAAGCAAATACCATGGGTTTTAAGTGTTACAAATTCGTGTATGAGCCACTCTCTCCCCATCCAGCCTGAGCAGCCCCTCTCCTCTGGGCTGTGTTTGCAGGAAGCGTGCACGCTCGGACTGCATTCCAGCAGTGCCATCTACTGTCCTGTTGTGACACCCATTTGTGAGGGGCACGGCTGTCAGGCTCAACGTTTGAGTTCATTCCCTGCAGTTATCGTCACAGCAGAGGAAAAGCAGTTTATAACAGTGCAGGATAAGCCCAGCTAAGCCATGTTTTTATCACAGAACCATGGAATCTGTTGGCTTGGAAGGGAGCTCTTGAATTGCTGTTGGCCCTGGCAATGGCTCTGTGATGGCATGTCCCTGCAGCCTTCCCCATGCCTCCATCCCATGTGTGTTGCAGTAGGGGAATGGGGCCATCTTGCTTTCCCTAATTAAACAAATCCGTTAACTTTAACCGGCTTTCTGTGTAGAAGCAACAGCCTCTGCCTCTTCCAGCAGTTCCATTCATTGCATTGATACCAGTTTTACAGGGAATTTATGTATATTTGCTCTATCTAACCCTGCCAGGTTAACATAGTATAGCTTCACAGATTTTTAAGTCCACACTCTTAGCCCCTTTTATGGCCTCCTCTGATGCCAATTAGCTTCATTAAATTGCTTCATTGTGTCTCTGTATCTGTCACATTCATTCCTTCCAGTGTAAAAAACCTAACCAAGCCTTTCAAATAGTTGGGGCTGGGCAATAACTGACTAAAGGAGGAGAAGTTCAGAGGCTGGGGTGTTTTAATAGGACTTGGTTTACAAATAGGATTTCTGAGTAATCTTGGTGGTACGGATTACTGTCTCAATCCTGGCAGTAGCTCTGAAGTCATCTTTCTGAAAATAGATGCATATAAAAAATGTCACCTTTGCACAATAAATTCCAAAGCTAGGAATTCAGACTCTGTGTGCACCTCAAATGTAAAGGTTTTTACTATCAGCTCAAAGATTGCTTGCAGTATACAGGAAAGAGCTACATTTTAGAATTCCTTTTCCAAGTTTGCAGTTTGCTGCTGCTTATTTCTCACTAGCTGGGCAGATTTTGCAAAGGCTTCAGTAGGGAAGAAAGATTGAGATGTAATTGCAAATTTTGGTGGTGATGAGGAAGGATGTAAAATTCTGACTCATGCATCACCACAGTGATCTTCATAACAGAAGTTCTGAAATTACTCTTTATGGCTTAGGAAAAGGTTGCGCTCTGAGGCTGGAAAGCTCCTGGATTCCTCAAAACTCCATGACTTGCTCATACGCAGCCTTCTGCCTCTGGGGTGGCAGCAATATATAACCTATCCTTGTTAAGTATCTGTACTAATGAATGAGTGACAGTGTGCAGATCTGATCCATCTGCCACATAAATGTTTCATTTTCCTTTTGCCAATCAGCCAGAGTTTGGCAGATGCTGCGCAGCAGAATAAAGGATGCAAGTGTGGTGTTGCATTTCTCCACAGGGAATTGGTTCTGGAGTAGGAGCATTTCTGAATCAGTCACGACACTGCTATCCTCTTGAAATTAATTTGGCTTAGAATATTGCTCACTGGTCCCTTAAGGAGTATCTGATTTTAGTTTGCTTCTCCAGTTGCTTTCTCTATCCTAGAGAAAAAATGGATGAAGGAAGAGTTTTAGTCAGTATTCTCACTTGTTCCTGCAGACTTGCACTCAACGTCCAGACCTTGCTGTGAGGCATTTGCTGGGCTGTAATCTAATGGCACTCATTTCCACAGTATGGCATTTTGATGGGAAACAGTGTGACCCTGTAGATAAGAGTGTCTTGCAGATGGAGATTTTCATCTCAGTTCTGCTACTCATCTTACATATGTCCTTCCCCAGCATCTCTGGTCCTGGTATTTTCTTGTCTTGTAGGTGTTAAGCTCCCTGGGACTACTGTGATCGTTCAGTGTGTAGCCTCAGGTTGTGCTATGATACAAATAACATTCTGATTAAAAATTAAGCCCTTGGCCTACAGCAGTGCTTGTTAAAGTATCATGCACTTTTATTGGCAGAGATTTTTCTCTTGGTTTGATGATTGAGATAATATCACAGTGTGATAAGAAACCTAATGGAAGCAGGAAATCAATCATATTCTAAAAAAAGTTGATTGCCAAAGCTGCCTGCTGGGGTAAATTAATATTAATCTAAAAGATAGTCTTTCATCTCTAAAAAGAAATTTTGCTTCCTTCTTGATTATTGTTTTTAGCCTTTTTGCCTAGTTTATTTTTAATTGGCAGTAGTGTCTCACACTCTAATACAGCAATATCTAACACTGCCAGTAAAGAGTGTATCTCTCGGAGAGCACTGAGAACCCAGTGAGCTACAGTGGTAAATTCTGGTTTTAAAGAAGAAGGAAAGTGCCAAACTACAGGGCCCAGTGTTTTTACTGCCCTCTCTCACTGGAAGTATTCTTGGCCCTTAGAGAATACACGTGGATTTGAATTGCAAATAATAATATCTGGGTTTTGCGCAGGGCTTTCCATGCAGAAGCAGTGCCAGCAACAGCCGCTTTTCGGCTCCTTTTCCTCGTTTTTTTTTTCCCTTGTTTTTCGCTCCGGTTTTGCCCTGCCTGGCACCGGCTGGAGTTGCCGCGCGGCCCGGCAGGGGGCGCAGCCGCCGGCACCGCCCGACCCGACGCCCTCACGGAAGGGGCCGGGGAGGGCGCGGGTGGAGCGGGGCGGGAAGGAGCGGGCTGTGAAGGATGGAGGGAAAGAGCGGGCTGTGAGGGATGGAGGGGAAGAGCGGGCTGTGAGGGATGGAGGGGAAGAGCGGGCTGTGAGGGATGGAGGGAAAGAGGGGAAAGGAGCGGGCTGTGAGGGATGGAGGGAAGGAGCGGGCTGTGAGGGATGGAGGGAAAGAGCGGGCTGTGAGGGATGGAGGGAAAGAGGGGAAAGGAGCGGGCTGTGAGGGATGGAGGGGAAGGAGCGGGCCGTGAGGGATGGAGGGGAAGCAGCGGGCCGTGAGGGATGGAGGGGAAGGAGCGGGCTGTTAGGGATGGAGGGAAGGAGCTGAGTCGCGATATGTCTGCTGTCGTCAGGCTCTGGGCGTGCCGAGGGCTTCCCACCGCCCAGGTGGGTGAGAGGGGAGGGGAGTGAGAGGTGGGATCGAAGTGAGCAATGAAACCCGAGACTGAAGGTCAACAATTTTTTTCCTGACAGGGTGGAAATCTCCTCAAGGGCTTCCTGTTGCTTGAGACATTAATTAAAAATAGAATAATTCAAATCTGTGGCAACATGTATCACAGTCCTTTACTGCTGTAGGTCACTTAGGGCTGCAATATGCACAAAGACGAGATTTTCGATGGCCTTTTAGCAGTCAGCAGGACAGCCTATTTCATCCCCAGAATCTCGATTCTATTAACATTTTCTTCTGGAGTGTGAGGACTGGGATGCCTTAGCTAAACAGTCTCGAGCCTAAATGAAGCATGTAGGCAAATGTAAAAGCTTAAATAAGCATTCCAGGCTGAAATCTGATGCTCTGTCTGGCCACACTAATTTCTCATGAGAAACCCGAACAAATAATTGGATATTTCATTCTTGCTAGTTGCCTTCTGGATCCTTCTGGATGTTCATCTCCTTTAATTTCCCATTGTGCTGTAAGAAACAATTCAAGTAACATCTAAGATCCTCAAAGTTCTGAAAGTTCCCCAGATGCCAGAAGTCGACTTTTAGGTGATTTACTCTATATAAAGCTACAAGGGCTGGAGTTCGCCATGGAAGTTGGTTGGTAAATAGCCAATGCTCAAAGCATCTATCTCTATCCCCAGAAGCTGCTATTCAGTGGAATTACTTGAAACTTGTAATTGCAGGCTCTTTATTTAACTTGAAGTATACCTTATTCATAGTTGAAGTAGAAACACAGGAATGCACGTGTTGAGAATGGGCCTTACTTCAATAATGACCCAAATTCAACAAAAGCCTTTCTGTGGTTCTCTCTGTAAGGTGCTTTGCAGAAGGTGGAAGCTACCTCTCATGTCCTTCTAAGTAAGCTTCAATTTTGAAGTTCTTAATGGCTTGATGGCTTTCAACTGCTTGTATGAAAATCATTCAAGTGCCTCCTTAGGGAGAGGATGAGCATTCCTCCATGCACTGGACTCTCCACGGGGGCTCTGGCTAGAGCAGGGCATCAGGGTTGGAATAGGTCTAGAGCACGAGCTGCTTTCTCACAACTAGCATTGTTTTCCAGAGGTTGAAGTTCAAGGACCTTCCTAGAGGCTTCAGCAGCCAGCATGGGAATAAAAGTCATTAACTTGTATCCTTGAAGCACTTTGTCTCCCACTGCATGCTCCTACATTAGGCAGCTACCCACTCTTCCATTTTTTTGAGGCATTTGTGAAGTGGCATATATGGGATTAAAGTGTTCTGCGTGTATTTGGGATTTTATCAGAAGGGATCAGTACTTAATGTACATAGACAGTGATCAATACAGTACAAAATAACAAAAACAGTTTGTAAGGGGATTTTACTTTTTGTCAGTTATACCTTTAAAGCTATTGATCTGCCAGAGAGTGTTTTGGAGGTTTTTTCCATTTTTAGGGATTGCATCACCAGATGATTATAGGATTAAGACACAAATGTAGTTCAGCTTTGAGAGTTTAAATCAGTAATAAATATTTCATTAAGTTGTCTTAAACTGTGAGGGTGAGGAAATACACCGTGTTCATGATAACACTCATGGATCATATTGTTGAACCTCAGTTTATAGTTGTATATCAGTAGCTAAACATAAAGTGTAAGGTCTTAAAGTCCTATTAGAAAAACTAGAAATGTGCAATGGAGACATGAAGAAGAAATGTAAAAATTTGGGGCATTTTGACTAACGTGCTTAATTTCTGTTTGGTTCTACAGGCAATCTCCTTTCAGAAGTGCTCATTTTAAGAGACAGAAAATTAACATCTGCCAGCAGGTATCAAAGCTGAGAGGATAAAGCAGCCTTTCTCTTGTATATATGTACATACAGACATTTCAATGTTTTTATTTAACTGCTTATCTCCTGATAATTTCTCACAGCTTATTTCCTAAGAACATGTCAGATGTTTTCCCTTTCTAGTGAAACAGGCAATTTTTATTCCCCTTTTTAAAAAAACTTCCTAGGGACCTTGGGGAAAGATGTTACACTAAAGCAGAATGTGTTCAGCAGCTAGTTTGTCCTTCAGTAGGCACTGGCCTCATGAATCAATGTAACCTAATCCAGCTCAAACTCCTTTTCCCTCATGCCTGCAGTCTGCTGTCTCTGGGGGCGAGTCCAAGGGCTGAAAAGTCCCTTCTTTATTGACTGGCTCTGGTCAGATTGAGTCACTTGGGGACAGTCTGGATGCATTTGCATGCAGATTGTTTTCATGCATGAAAAATGCATGAATATTCCCTCAGGTGTTAATTAATGCAATTTTTAGTTATTGAGAACTTCAAGCAAAAAAATCAGAGTGTTCTCAGACTGTATTCAAATGTGGTCCCTAAACCTAGTTATTCGGACACACTCCTTAGGAATGTCTGGCAGACAAACGTCTTCCTTCTGGATTCCTGTAACTACACTATATCTTTGTAAGAGGGAGAACATTTTGTTTTTGGTTTTCCTTAGCTGGTTGTAAAGTAGGAGAAGTTCCATTTCTGTTGACAATAATTGAGTTTGTGGGTTTTAATTTGTTGGGTTTTATTAGCTGTAGTGAGGAGGTAAAGAAGAGGAGCTTGAACAACATCCTTTGATCAGATTTTAATGTATTTGATAGTTAATTCAATCAGTAAACAGCAGGAGATTATGACATTTCTTGGGAAGTTTTTCAAATGATAAAAATAGCTGGACAAATGATAAAAATAGAGCTGTTTCCCACAGGACTGCTTTAATGAGCCTATGACAGTTTGGGTGGGATAAAGACACATGCAGCAGCTTTGTATGTTCATGCTCTGGAATCCTCTGGAATGAGGATTCCTTGTCATTGACAAGGGATTTAATGCATGTGGAGGAAAAAGTTTAATTGCTGCTGCTTCTGATTTTCAACTTGGCCTCCACAAAAGGAAGGTCCCTGTAACATCTCAAATTGTGTCATGAAAACAACTCTACTAATTCATTAGTGATGGTAGCTCATACTGCTGCATTGAAATCAGTTCTGAAAGCTGAATTTCTCTTGTAGTCTCCATGTTGGCTCTTGGAACTTCTGGGAGCTAAGCTAATGAAAATTAACAGCTTGATCCCATTAACAGCTTCCATAATTTTTTTTTTCTCCACAGAGCTGTCCCTTTAGACATAGATGCTACAGGAAAATTATCAAATGGATTCTGAACAAACCAGTTTTCACTGGAGGGGGTGACTAGCTTGAAAGCAGTGATGTTAGTACCAGTTTGGGTAAGAAAGAACTTTATTTTTACATAATCCATGTTTTCAGTCAAACAACAGGACAGTTTGACTTGCTGTTCCTATCACAGTATGAAAGGAGAACACAAAACTGTGTGCACATTTGACTGTTGCTCAGGAAATACCAACCAACACAAGAATTTTGTAGCTGTGTTACGATTGCAGAGAAGCAGACCTGAGTAGCTTATTCATACTTGGGGATGTACCCTAATTGCATCAGTGTTCAGTGGTGGTAATGTGGAGCACAAAACCTATTGACCTCCTCCTGCACACCCAGTGTACTCACAGTGTACATGGCATTTACAGATAGTTCTGTGCACAGTGGCCTTGCAGGAGCAAAACTTCAGCACAGGAGCTCCATGAGCAAAACCAGAGTTAGTATTTCTGCAATAGATCTGGAATAATTTCAATAGAAAGTTGTGAATAGTAGTACAAGGCAGCAGAATGTTTTAGATGGCAATTTTACTTTGCTTCTATCTGAGAAATTAAAATGTGAAAAGACACCTGTAATCCATTGCTCAGTAGTTTAATTTAATATGAACTGTTTTTGAAACTGAGTAGCAAGTCATAGATAATGGTGATCAATACAGGACTTTTGATGAAAAAAAAAATTCCCTGGGATGACATCACTTCTTGCATTGTTATGGCAGCCCTTAAGCTAGGCAGCCCCAGAGCTAAAGAGAAAAATGTATGGTGTAAGAAAAAGCAATTATGTCTCCAACTTTTTTTTTTACCTCTCTTTCAGACTGAGTTTATTTCAGTCTCTGTGTTCAGATGAGCCACCTGAAATTTGTTTTGTTGAGGCAGGCTGAGAACATGAACTCTGAAATTAATTGGAAGTTCCAATTCAAGGTTGCCTGGTTATTTGCATAAGGTAACATTTTTTTCTTTAATGTCAAGATTGAAGAAGTTGATTTACTTTGGGTTCACAAGGCAGCTGCCTTCAGCTTTAAATCAAATATATAGTCTTTGAAGTCTGTCAGTGGAAGCCTCCCTGATGCCTCTGCCTATTTGTGGAATTTTAACTTTTTTGAAAACAATTGCTTCTAACTTGCAGAAAATATTTTAGGATGTGGCCAGTGTGCCACCTCCTTGTGTGTCATCTTTCCAGCCAGCTTTGCAGGAGAGCAGCATCACAAAGGTCCAGCACATTGTTTGGTTTTGCGTCAAAATCCATGTTAGCACTGGAAATTGTGAGTAAAAGGATGTGTACCAGTATAGCTGCTCCTTCCTTTGAGCCATGTGAGTTGTGTCACTCAGGTGGACACCTGTTACACTGCACTGTGCTGGTGGGGTCTGGAAATACATCTAATTACAATTAAATGAGACAGACATTGGAAACTTTCAGTAATTGTTTGATGTGGAATATTGATCTGATAGCAGTTGCCTGCGGAGGATTTACAAGCAATAGATATAAACAGTATTGCTGTCTTTATTCTTGAAAATTACCGTAACTATGAAGGTGGAGTGAGTTCAAGATGTGCTTGCTTTGGTTGTACTTGCCACATTTCTCCCTCAAGTGCAGAATAGTAGGTGTATTTAAATAGTTGCCTCTCTGTGCCTTGACACTCTTAGACAATATTCAGAGATAAAGACACATTATATCAGATGAAAATTTTACTCAGTGAGAACTGAAATGCCACTAAATAATAGCACCATGAAAATAACAATATTTTTAACTCTTACACTGCTTCCCATCTATGCTAAGCTATTAAATTTTCCAAAGGTATTTCCATTAAAGGGCAAAATTGAGTTGTTATGTTGTATAGCAGGCAGATAACTCTCCGAAAGTCACAAGAGAAGTTGTGACCACCAGGAATAGAAGGCACACATGCTGACAGCCAAGTCTCTGTGAGCCACAAGACCATCCTTCCTCCTGCACGTGGAGAAGCACTGGCACGAAAGGGAAGTAATTTCTGTGGGTTTGGAGAGGCCCTTCCGGTGATTCTGGCAGCATCAGCAGAAGGACACATGGTTTTGACGGGAAGGACAGTCTGCGTGGCTCAAATTATTTTATAATGTTAGCTGCTTTCAAACTGGACTCATTTTATGAGGGTTGGCCAAATATTCCCCATGCAGGTAGAAGGCTAAAGATGAATCTACCCTTTTTGTTGAAGACACTAGTGAGTGAGGGATAAAATAAAAGCATATAATGCTTGTCCATCCTGTGAAGCCCTTTGGTCTGTGCTGTAGCATGCACATGTGCCAAGGAAGAGCTTGTAAAACTGGTAAGGAGAATTGTTCTTTAGTGACAGCTTTTAGATCTAGCTCTGGCATAAGTAATGGAAAATACGTATAAATTATATTCAGCTACCTGTTTTATTAGCAGTTCTCATATACTCTCGTATTTTCAATGATTAACATCACTCCCCAGTTTTCAGTAGTCAAATGTCAAGACATTTTGTGTTCCTCCACTCTCTTTTCAGGCTGTAATTCCAGCAGCAGCCGACAGTGTGAGTGCTAACACTATGTAAACCAAGACCAAAGAGATAGCAGTCAACACTCAGCTGCTCACTGGCCTGGGTCACACTCCGTGGATGCAGCTGAGCTGTTTGTGATGGGGAGGGAGCAGGCAGGGAACACAGCCCTTCCTGCCCGCACCATGGGATGAGTGCTGCCTTGGGGGTGTGGTTATTTTTGGAGAAATATCTTTTCCTTCCTCTAATATTTTGACCCAGAAGAGTGAGTTAGAGTGTAGAAGCATCAGGGTGGCTTTCACAGAGCTTGGCCCTGCCCATATGCTAGTTTTTATCAGTATTAAAGATTGTCTAGTCCATATTTCTGTAATTATTGGAAAGACAACAGTAAAATAGTTTTCTCCAGAAGCTTTTGTTTATCCTCATAAATGTTTTGGGAGATGAAGGAGGTTATTTGCCATCTTGTAGTACATTAAATAAACAGTGTGATTCTGCAGTTACTCTATACTGTCATCTTGGAATAGAGTGGGGATAATGAAAAAAGAAGTGGTGTTTAGTCATCTGATACCTGACAAGTGGTAGGAATACACTTTTCCATAGGCAACAGAAAGCAAAAGGCTAATAAATTTAAAGTAATTATGTTGCAGTAGTGGCCAAAGTCCTTAGATAGATTGGCTGTCCCATACTTTTAGGTGTCTTGCAAACACTAAGTAAATATTTCTGCCTTAGAAAGCTTACAAATGCTGACAGCCATTTTTAGACTTGCTGTGAGTGCAGAAGGGGGTTCTTGTTCAGTCATGACTTAGAGCAGTCACCTTGACATTGTGAAGGAAGCACAAGGTAGAGTAAGTGCAAATGAAAATGAAAGTTGTAGAAACTGAAAGAGAAAATGCATTTGTGGAATGAAAAAGTGCTGATCACAACTTGTTTCAGTGGAAATTTATCTTATGTAGCAGCTGGTAAGATCCAGATTTGGATTCCCAAATGTACATCATGCTCTGGTTGGCACTGCAACTTCAAATGTGGGAATCCGCCATGTTCTCCTTGAAATAGGCTGAGTACTGGGTACATAACTCCCCCCTGAGTTCCACTATGGCTTTATTGCAATGGGAGAGAAGAGACTCTCCTAAGTACTTAGGCCCAGATTTTTTGCGTGTTAGATCCCTGAGTCTTAATTCTGCAGTCTTTTAATAGTGAGTTTTCAATATCTTATTACATTTAAAGGAAAAAAAAAAGTAGTCAGTGGTTTACTGCATCCAGTTGGATTGATATTTACATATGCTCCCTTCTGGCAGCTTTCCTTCTGTTAATGTCGCTCTGATTAGCTGTAAAAGATTGAGGAGATATTCTTGAAATAGGTTGTTCCTAAGGGCCACTCTGATGTTTATCCTCTTATAGTATGGCACAGCTGGGAATGGCAATTTGCTCTTGTAACAGGTTGACCAAGGATCAGCTGCAGTATTAAAAGATTAGTACCCAATAATTTCCAGCGAGCTGTTCTGTAATAAACTCAGCATGTTGATGTGGATTTTCAGTGTTTGAATGTCTGTCTTCTTTATGTAACATTTTATTTCAAGTCAGCATAAAACCCCAAACCCCAAAAAAACAACCTGCCAAACAAAACTCACAAAAAACCACCACCACCCCACTACCCATATTCCATGAATTTACACTCTGATGTTAACAAACACTTTTATTTTAAACTTGTAATTTATGTAATGAAATATGCATTTAGACATCTGGACTACAGCTCTGACAAAGCAAACAAGCCACTCTTAACTAATAGGTTGCTATGCTGCCAGCCAGAACAAATGAGAAATATGTGGATTCAGTAAGAAGAAAATCAACCAGCTAATTTGTTTTCAAGGTTTATAATCATTGTTGAATCTTACTTATTAATGACCTCTGTACATACGAAATTGAATACAACTGTCGTAACAGTGTTTGTATTTATGTCATGACCCTGCTGTAAGCAGCTATCACTGTAGTGCTACATATCCACTTATATCTCATTTTCCGAAGTGCATAGCTGCTATGTGGTGAAACAACAAAACAGTATTTAAATTATTATTAATCATTCCTTGCTGTTGTTTTAATTATTCAGAGTTAGAGATGAGGACTTGTGTGGGTCTTACAACAAAATTTCTGTATGGCAATTGGTAGGCAGGAGCTTTGGCAGACTGGTGTCTTGAATGCTGATGGATCTTTTTCCACTGCCCTGGATACAAGAGCGCTTTGATGTTACTTTGGATTTTAGCCACGGTAGATGCTGCAACTCTTTTTCTCCAGAGAAAATATGGTGTTCTCTGACCAGTTTTAGTCAGATGCTTAATGTTAACTTTTATATGTAAAATCAGCTATGCAAGAAAATGGAAAAATGCCTTTGCCCTCAGAGTGACACTGTGTTTCTTTAGCCTGTGAGCAACACAAGTAGGAATTACAGTGTTTGGCTCTTGGCCTTGGGAGCTGTCATAATGTCAACAAGAGTTATGAGATATTTGTTCTGACTTTGTACTGTGTTCACAGCACCTCTATGCCCAGGACACTGGAGTGAGTGATTGCAGATCTTCTATGGATGCTGTGGCAGGTTCTTTTGAACCGCAAAAAAGTTGTGCCAGAGTGTGTGCCTTTGTTGCAAAATGTAGAAGATGCATTGGTAATTTAGCAGGTTTTGAAGCACTGGATGTTGTGCTCATGAGAGCCAATTTTTTCATCCTTTAAACAACAGCATCTCTGGTTCATATATGATAAGAGGTGATGCTATTTGTAACAATGTGCATTTGCTTGTTTTGCTATGCGTTGTTGGAAAAAATCTGTTCCTGAAGGGTTGTTTTCTTGTTTGCATGGCTGGCTTGTGAGGGTTTAGACGCTTGGTTCAGGTTTGCTGCTGCTCCACTTAGCATCTAAAACATCTTGGCAAGGAGCATGAAGTGTTTTTCCTCTTCTTCCCGGAGGCTCTGCAGCAGCTTCTGCACTGGCTGAGCCTGCCCCTTCACTGTGTGTTTCAAAAAGAAAAAGCAATTTCCCCTGTTGTCAGGCAGCCTGCAAGTAATGTGCCTTCTTGCCTCAAGAAGGATCCCAGCCCCTCTAATTCTCCATGTGTAAGGAAGAGGGGCTCATAATACTGCAAAATAAAATCCAGGATGGTGCTGTCAGCCTGTGACTGCTTTGGAGGTTGAAAAAGCAGGGAATTTAATGGAAGAAGCTCTGAAGCCAATAAAAGACTCTGTTTTGCCCTTGCTAGACTTGGCTTGAGATAAAAGTAACTATGGATGATGTATTTGATTGGTAGGAATCACACACAGTGGAAAACACATTAGCATTTCAGATTTATAATATTTTGAGTCCAACACTATGTGTCAAACAATAGCCAGCAATTTCAGCAGCAAAAGTAAAACCCATGTGAAAATTGATTAAGCAACAATATGTCCAGAGGGCAAGATATTTAGAGTGGGTATTTGGCCTTTGTTCTTTCTTAAATGTTTTTAGCCTTTCCAGTGTTATAAGTTGATTGTAGATATATTCGTAATATGTATTGGTGTTTGCAGTCAAACAGAAATCTTGAGCTAATGTTAGAGCTTAGTAAATATGATGCAGGAAGAGGCATGTCACAATGGATATATTTTTAACATGCAAAATAGTCTTTGTTCACTGTATTTTAGAAGGGAAAAATCCCCATATATTGCTAAGATAAATAGATCAAATTCAGGATTGAGGTACATAAAACTTAACTTCAAATCAATACTCTTTATTCATGTTGTAAATATCTGAAAACAGAACTTGATCATCTGCAGACTACTAAAATGCCAAGCATCCTTGACAGTCACCACTACTTGAGCCTTACACTGAAATGTGAAATTCAACCTCTCTATTTCCTGTGTTGAGATGCAGTTGTTGAATATATTTGATGTATTTAAGTTTTACAATAACTTCATGTACCTAGTGGTTAATTACATTTTATCACCCTGCTGTACAAGGCCTTGTAACTAAATGTCAGGCTTCAGGAGCTTTCAACTTGGCTCAGCAGAAGCTCTTCTCCCAACCTTAGTTGCAGCAGCTGCTTCTCTTCTGACGAGTGTTGTTGAGGGAATGGCTTCACAAAGGCATTTCTTCCACCCTCCCCAGGAGGAGAGTACCTGGAAAACTGAGCACAAGGTAGGGATCCCCAAAGGAGTTAGCACATTGTAATGCAGAAAGAAATGAGACTTCTCAAGCTGTGTCATACCTGTCCCTCTGAGATTCACATTGTGCCTCTGAGCTTTGTAATCTGGAAGTGAAAGTAGAGGAATTGCCTCATTCCTCAGCTGGGTCAAACAAGAGCAGCAGAGCCTGGCTGTGTGGTTTCCTTCATCATCCATCTGCCTGAGACCCACTGTCTTCAGTCTAAAGGAGTCTGTGGGTAGCTTAGGTCATCTTTGCCTCACAATGAATCTTGTGTCTACCAACAGACATTCACAGCATAAGGTGTTCCTGTAACATTCAGAAAAAGTTTTGCAGATTTTTGGAGATAAATGGAGTCCTTCTCTCTCCTTTTTTTTCAACTTCTGTGTTGCTCTGTCTCATAATCTTTCTTTTGTACAACAGTGTTGTGAGACAATAGAAGTTAAAAATTTTTCAAGGATGAGAACAGTTGTATGAAGACTTACTAAAAAAGAGGTCTATGGAGTGTTATCTTTTTTCCCTCCTAAAATCATTGTGTGTTTACTCACCTCTGCTGCCACTGAAGTAATTAAAAAAAGAACCATAACTGAGTTAGCTGGCTCAGGCAGAGAAGTGAAAAAAGAGTTGAGAAAATGCTGCCTTGTGCACCTGGAACTACAGTAAAAAGAATCATACAAGATAATAAGATAGAAATGAATACTGTTATATACTGGAGTTGTAAATTGTGTGCAAATATCAACAAAATGCTTGATTATAATTGAAATTGAGGAATTCCTAGTCTTTCTGTATAAGCAGCAAGTGATTTAGGTCCACAGGTGGAAGCTACTGATGGCTCTTAGGAGCTGCACCTGGCTTCCTCAGTGGAGCTATGTGGACAGCTGCTCTGAGGAAGCATCTTCCAAAGTTATTTTAGTTCCTGTCTCAACTTTCCAGGCTGTGTCTTTACTATCTTTCTTTGCTAGAATTATAACAGTAGCATAAGGCAGAGGTGCACGCTGTTCTTGAGCAGCCAGCCCTCACAAGACCCAGGCTGTCCCTTCCTTCAAATCAGATCTGTCTGAATGCAAAACCAGTCTTCTCACTCAGCTGTACCAGAACTGTCTGGATTTCTCACTGAAGTTTGATAGAAATTAATGCCAAGAAAATTTGTTATGACGTTTTAGTATAAAGGCCTACATGTTGCACTTGATTCTTGCCTGTCTTAAGCTGTGTGCTACTATTTTCACAGGTGCAGAGCAAGAGGTAGGAGTGGAAATTGCCACCAACTCAAAACCATAACACTTTGCATATTGGAAATGACTAATCAAGGTGCAAAGCAACAGCTTTCAGAATGTGGTCTTGAGTTATTAATAGAGGCAGGGTTTTGCTAGGTCAGGAATTGCACAGCTGTTTGCTTGGGTTTTTTTCTGTTTTGGTTTTTGTGGGTTTTTTTTAATGTTCCAGTGGAAATAAATTCATTATATTTTTTAATCTTTCTCATAACCTTGTTTAATTTTTCACTAGCTAGCATGCATCTCTATGCTGAATCCTGGGCTCTGCTTTGATACAGCTAATGAAAAAATTGCCACTCCTATCTGCATCATTAGCCTAATGTTAGTTAATAATACTTAGTATTTTGCAGAGTCACTTGTATCTTCAAAGCACTTAACAGTTATTAACTAATTAATCCTCACAACATGCCTGTGAGTTGGAAGGTAAATAAATATTAACATTCCTCTTTTAGCATACGGGGTAACCAAATAGGAAGATTAAGTGATTTGCATGGACTTAGTGGCAGAGCTGGCAAGAGAACTCCTGGGCTTTAATGCTTGTGCTTATCCTTCCAGCCACACTGGCTCAGTGTGAATTAAACCCTTCACCATTATTCTGTGTAGCCTTTCTGAATACTTCAGTACTTTTTCAGATCTAAAGTTTATGTCCCTGGTCATAGCCTATCATACTGAAGGATGGCTGCTGCCCTGGGGTGCAGATCTTCCCATTCCCGATTACACGAAGTGTGGGCAATATTAGAAAAGAGGCTACAACTCCCTTGTGCTTCCCCCAGAAAATCCATGCCAGGCCTGTATTTAGGATATTCAGAATAAAAATACTGAGCCTTTTCATCAGGCCTGATTAAAATATATGTAATATCTGGCCATTGCTTTTACAGAACAATATTAATTATTTATACTGCTGTTTCACTGAGTGCTGAATCAAAGCTGGAACACCTGGAAATGGTAAGTCTTTCTGTGGAGACCATGTTGTCAATCACATTCTTCAAAAAGCATTTGTGAAACTATGGGAATTCTGTCTGATATGCTTAAATATAGTGAATATTTTTTAAATTATGTAAATTATTTTAAACAGCATAAATTATTTTAAACCAAGGTCCTGTGATTTCCTCAAACCTGTGTTCTGTCAGGAGATTGTATCCTAAGTGACTCCAGAATGCTCTGGGTAAGTTTTTGCAGTGACAAAGCCTAAAAACGAAAATGTGGTCTAAATACTAGAAAAATGTTTATGTAAGTGAACATAGAGAATGTCCTTTTTAATAGATACGTGGGTCAAAGCTCAGCTCTCATCTTGTCAGCCTCCCCTGCGGGAAAAATCATGTCCATTCTTCTACAAGAAGGGGGTCACAGTAAGGGAAGATGCAATAGCTTTGGCACCAAAGGTGGAGCATGGGTTCGTGCCCCGGGATCCACTCCAGCAGCTTCAATGGCCTCACGTGGCTCAGTCATGGCCCTTCCTGCCTTGAGGATCCTACTTCGCATTCCCTACACCACAGTCTGGAGTGGGGGAAGCTCAGTAATGGCAGCTCCCAGGCACATGGGGACACCCTGAGGGGGTAAAGCTGGGGGTGGGTGTCCTTTGCTGGCAGTCAGCTCACATGGGTACATCCAGTGATGAAATGTGGCCCTGCCAACCTCCATACCTTTCACTGTGACAGCATTTGAGCTTTTCTGTCTGCTCTTAGACATATCTTGGTGCCTCTTTTGCAGCTGAGAGAATTAATGCCCTAATGTAGCTGAACTTCTAAACCTGAAGGCTGAGATATTTGTGTCCTCTCTTCCTTGCAGCCTCACTTCATGCTGTAGTGCATGCTGAAATGTCAACAGTTGCCATGATGTAGGAAGGTAGCAAGCTGTGGGACAGGGATGCCAGGGAGCAGAATCTTGTGTCCTCCCATCTCAGCTTCTCCTGATCACCACAGCCTGTCCTTATCCAAATTGCTCCTGCTTGTCATTTTGACATCTGTCAAAATGAACCAGAACTGAGAGGAATGGGCCAGAACTGAGCTCAATATTTTGTTGAGCTATCTCCTGTTTTAGGGGAGTTGTTGAGTTATCCATGTTTCATGTTTGTCAGTTGCCCATTAGAGCTGGGTGATCTGCCAGAGAATAGGTTACAGAAACTGGAAACATAAGTAATTTTAATTTGAATTTAGTAAAAACTTTCAGACAGAGACACAAGGTGGAATTAGGATACTTGAAAAATGGTGTAGTGTTTTCTAAATGCTTTGCCCTTGTAGTTGACACTGGTGAGGCTGCACCTTGAATCCTGTGTCCTGTTCTGGGCCCTCACTATTTTATTACAAAAAACAACAGAAAAGCTGGGTTTTATGAAGTCCCAAACTTGAACAGCATAGTTCTTTCACACAAAATGGCAACTTGGCTATTTTTTCCTGTTATTCTGATAGTAAGAATACTTCACATTGAATGAGAATGTTTTGGATCTTTATTTTTGATCCGAAGTTTTCTGGTAGGTCAGTCACTAGTCCAAAAACTATGGTTTGTACATCTTAGTATGATTCAGATACTAGGTTTATTATCTTGTGCATCTAGGTGGGATTATTCCTATTTTTTCTCCTAATGGTTGCATTGCTGATGAGTTTCTTTTGTTCAGAGCAGTAAAATACCTCTTGCCTGTGCCAGTTTGCTTCTATATGGTGGCTGACATCTTCTTGCCCTGCTTGTTTGTAGGAGCTTAGAGATAAGGGCCAAGAGCTGCCTGAGCAGAAGTATGTGGCCCCCTCCTGCTGGTCATGGAAGGATTGGGACACACAGCATGCCTGTAACAGGGTGTACTCACTATCTTCTCCATGGAGTTTCACTCACACTCAGGGCTGGCTATAGTCCCATACTGCTCACAGAACCACTTGGGAAGCTAACAAATCCTAGAAAGGACATGGGGAAATGGTACCTGTGTTCCTCTGCACAACACACAGGATATTCACCTCTCACTGTTCAGACCATAGTGTGCATTCTAAAACTGCCCTTCAGTTCCCAGGACTCCCACTGGTGTCCTGTTAGCCAGTTAAATGGGCTGTGCTGCCAGAGGCAGGAGGACAGGGTGTAGAGAAAACACAATGGCTTTTTGTAAAATGTTCTCCTGATTTCCCACCCACTTAACATCAGAGAAGGCTTTTCTGATTCAAATACACATGTAATATTCTATCCTTAAAAATTCTCCCTGCTCTGTTTAGCCAGTGTCAAATCTCAGCGGAAGCAGCTTTGTGCTGCTTTTTAGGAGTCCACACAGCTGCACTTAAAAATGACCAATTTTTCATGAGAGTAGGTGCTGCCAGCAGGATCCTCAGAAACTGTGGGCTGAACAGTTTTATTTTCAACTCTTGCTGTAACTAATAAATTGGGTTTTGTGGATTTTCAGAGAAGCAAAGTGATCCCAGTTATCTTTCTTAGTGAAAAATAAGCCACAACATCTTCCTTTGCCTTAGTGAAGTAGGACAAGTATTTGGCAGGGACAGCTACAGAGCTGCCAGCAGACTCCAGGTCAGAGCTGGAGCTGTGGACTGTTGCAACACTGCCTAAGGCAAGTTGAAAATTTTGATTAAAAGGAATTTTTAAACAAGGCTTTTGTTCTGCAGATTTCTAGGTATGAGAAAGAGGGTGGGAAGGAAGTGAGCCTTGTGACAGACAGGATGGCTGTGGTATTCAGGTGCCCCCTCACTTTCTCCAAAGAAGACTCGTGTGTTCTTGCTTTTCTGTTTCACATAAAGGTGAAGTCCTCCTTTGGCTGCCTCAGCACAGACAGGGGTAATACATAATGCTAGCAAATTTAGCAAGTGTGCCATTTGTATTCAGCATGACACACTGAGTCAAGCATCCTGTTTGCTATAGGCATTGCAAAACTGCGTTTAAAAAAAGGTGGAAAAAGCAGGGTTTCCAAATTGTTTTTTACACTTTTTCTGCTTTGATCTCTGGCTGCCTCCAGAAGAGGGGCTGGGAAGATGGCCTCAACATGTTGTGTCTTTGTTTCCCAGGTGCTGCACCTGAAAGTGTGAGCACAGCTAACACTGTCTTACTGTTTTCCTCACATGAGCGATGCCTGGGACCGTGGTAGCCTTTCCTTCCCTCTGTCCAAACACAACTGTTTTCCTTGTGCAGGCACACACTGCTTGGCCAGTTCTCTGCAGCCATTCATCCAGCTTTCCCCAGTTACTGATATGTTTGGAACAAACACAGATGAGGGGAAGTATGAGACACCATGTTAAAATGCTTCCTGCACAGTCCCCCAAAGAAAGGTCCTTCTACAAATGCTTGACATACTGATCATATTCGACCTTTGATCATCTGTCATTTTATTGTAAGAAAGCATGCCATCATTTGCCACCGATTAAAATAGACCCAAAGGAAGTCAGGGCTTAATCTTAACCTCAAACACATTGAGCCCTGTATTTCCTATCCAGCCATACACTGTGCTATCTGGTTTCCTACACCTCAGGCCTGCTAAGTTTAGTTCCTCTCAGCCAGCTGCTAAGAAGGAAGAGGAACTGTGTTTGCTGTGGATAAAGCATTTGCTGTCCACAGCTCTCCCAGCCTTATGGACTAAGTGGTAGACAGCGATACAGTTTTGAGGTTTCTCAGTTTTTTAAAAAAAATGTATTTTGAATTATTTTCTCCCTTAATTTGTTCTCTAGGTTCATACATTTCATACATTTAAATCTTCAATGCCATGCTTTCTTGGGCTTCTCTAAGAAGAACTTATATGCTTAGGAATAATAATTTAGCATTTATGACTATCATGTGGTTAGACCGTTGCTAAATTAAACACTGGAGTGTTATGCATTAATTAATATTCTATCAAAACAATGCAGTCACTCAGGTCTTTCATCTTAGAAAGTAGATGAACGAGTGGAATATATAATGTACTATACAGAAATTGAGATTGCCTCACTGGAAATCTTTATTTATCATAGAAAGTAGCTGTATAAAATAGCTGAGATAAAACTGACCTATTTTTCCTCTATATCAGTATCATTCCTTGTCCATTTGCTTCAGGAAAGCAGATTGGAGGAACTGACTGATTTCCTTCTTGGGGGTATTCTCAGGCCCTGCTATGGAAGCCACGGACTTGTTTCAGTAGTGTGTCTTCTGAGGACCTTAAATATCTATTAATTGCATTGCTTTCTTCCCCCCCCTAATGTTTAGTAGAATTATGATAATTTTGACTGTACCTGCTGGGTTATTGGGCCACATCTGGCAGCCACACATCACAATGCACACACAGGTATGCATCCATAAGTTGGAGGTGGCTTTTTGGGGAGGATTTGGTAAGCCTGTATCCCTGCTGCACAGCAATGTATTTTCTCAGTGGTAGTTCACACTTCCTGGCTGAATTTTGGGTTTGGATTATTTCCAAAGCAAAACTCTTAGCAACACTCATATTTCTGTGAAACCTACAGGATAGGGAAAACTGACTCTTTGTCCCTCATGATTCTACCAAACCTTGGTTAAATTCCTTCCTTCTGTTGTGTCACATATCTCCAGCATTTCAAATCTTGAAAAGGGAAAATCTTCCTGATGGAAAGGATTTATACCACCATTACAAGAGACAGAAGGGGCCAATGGCCTTATTTCAGTGTTTGTATAAAACTGCCGTTTTGCTTTCCTACAGTTTCAGACAGTTTTATCTGAGTTGTTTTGATATTTCCAAAGTTTTATATCCTTCCACCCCTGCTTGGTCCTTGCTTTTGAGTGGCAGCACTCATAAATTCAATTTTGACTTTGGTATCAGGATCCACTTCTCTTAATGGCACGGTGAAAAACAACATCCAGTTGGACCTAAAATACAGTAGACTTAGATAGAATATTGATACAGGACAAAAAAAGAAAGGTTAACTTCATCAAATGTAAAACAGGGTAGGAAATGCTACCCTGCATTTTTATTTTAATACATGGATGTATCTTATTTCTCCCTACCACTCATCATGTAATTACATAATTTCAAAATAGCATAATTTGTGAGCTTCAACATTTTCAATTGGAAGCAGTTGGTCCTGATGTCTGCATACATTTTAAAAAATTAATTATTTGAATGTGTGAAGGAAAAAGCAATCCACAAAGTTAGTACAGAGCATTGTCCTACAGATAAAGACATAAAATGCACAGCATGGGGGTGTAAAGCAAATGCTTCAGAAAAAAATGGTCTGGTCCTTGTAATTGAATTTATATAATCCAGTCATGGAGACAGAAGAACCTGTCAGTACTGCTGTATTTGTCTGCTCACAGATGGCTGAAAATATATTGTGAAAATACTTAGATGCTAATGGCTCCAGAAAACTCCTATAACACATCTTGGACCAGTCAGGACTGCTTAAGCCAAAAGAGGCTTTTGTGATGAGGAAGCTCCTAATACACCAAATAACCCTGGCAAATAGTTGCCAAACTTACTGTGATAGCCAATGAGAGTGGGGATGTATTTGTCCAGTTATTCTTGCAAGGGCAAGAGGGATTCATAATCTTCCCTCTCTCCTTCAGCTGGTGTGTGTATATAGCTCATCTCTCTGGCTTTAACACAAAGTGCAGAAACACTCAGCCTCAGTAAGGATGGCTAAGTAGCCCAGATTAAGGGGCTTTAATAAATGCTTGCTCCAGGCCCAGCTGTGTTGGTCGAAGCATTTCAGTGATGCTTCCCAATTACAGATGACTCAGAGAACCATTTATTATACTTACGTAATTATGAAGGTTTTGTGTTGTAGGTTTGCAGCAACAACTTTGGTTTGTATCAGTAATCTTAACACTTCACCTGTATTTCACTTAATAGATTCAGGAACAGACACCTCCATTCTCTGGAGAAAAAAGATTAGCAGGAAAACCTAAACCCATCCTTTTGTTTGTCATGTGTTGAGCAAATGGTGCTGACACCAGGAAATGTGCAGCACTTGACACGTGCATTCTGTAAGTGCTTGGATGCAGCTAGCAGGCATCGCGTGCCGTCAGCGCTTCGCAGTGCTGACAGCACCCTGGCAGCTCGTCATGCTGGACTGAAAAGAGGATAAACGACTCTATAAAGCATATAATTACATTTTTATGTGCATAAATATGTACATTAGTGAAGACTTCAAAAAATTAGCAGCTATCACAGACTAATGTATTATTTAAGCAACTTTTTGAGGTGTAAATATATTTTAAGCTATTTTAAGAATACAGTTTTTTTTAGGATGATTGTTCTGACTTTGAAGGTACCTGTGGTGGGTCAGAAGAGCTGTGCAGGTTGACTGGCAAGTTATTGTTCTTGCAACTGCTATTCCCTTTTTAACAGGAGATGACCATGTTGTCTCCTGCCTACAGAGGGGCAGTTTGGCAAACTGGAGCAGCATGAGTGAGGAATTATGTGATTGCCTGGAGAGGTGGAGTGAGGCGAGAGAGTAAAGGAGGGAAGAGGCTGGTGATTCACAGCCCTCTAAGGAGACATACTGATGGCAGACCAAGTCTTGGAGGGAAGTGCTTGGAATAGTCATGTAAGATTTCAAGCTTAGCCTTATCCAGCTCAAGTGTGGATGCACAAACAGGATGCACAGACCCTTGGCTGTCAGAACCAGGCTGCATTTGCACAAGTGCTGTGCTGCTCAGGTTCTCCTGTAGTGAAAATACAGGTAGAGGCTGGAAATCCCCAGCACAGTGTCCTGCAGCCACCCGTGAGGCAGGGCAGCCTGACCAGCTGGTGACCCCAGTGCTGGCAACAAAGCACTGGTTTCAGTCTGAAGGAAGGTGAGCATGCAGCAAGCTGGTGTAACTACAGCTCTAGCTGGCAGGCTCTGGCTGAGAGGACAGATTTCCAAAACAGTGCTTGAGAAAAATCTGTGTATATAAATCAGTTCCTTCAGGAGCTTTAGGAGAATGCTGAACATGGGGTATACAGGGACATCAGCTCCTGCCTCTGCTCTTCTGCTCATAGCTCTATTCTCACTCTTCTACCCAGGTCCTTCAGCCACTGGGTAACGGTATGAGTAGAAGAAAATGTCATGTCAAGGTGCCTTAGCCATCATCCCACTATTTACACCCTCTTTGGAAACTTGCCCTGATTGTCTAATGCAGCTGTGAGCAGGCCACAGCAAGCCAGGGCCTCTGCCCTGCTATGCTCTCTTCCAGTTTTACCTCTTCCTGTGACATTTGTGTTTTGGTTTGGTTGCACCCTGCCTGCAGGCGGGAACGAGCCAGGCAGCAGCCAGTTCACTGCCCTGGGTGGAGTGAGGATTCACCTCGGAGACTCTGGCACTCAAGGGGGTCCTCACAGAGATAGCAAAGAGTGACCCTCAGAGCTGGAAAGAACTTGCTAAAAGGTTTTTTGAGACCTCCATAGGTAGTGATGCAGAATATTTATGTGTGTACAGCATCTAGCTATCCGTTAGGAGAAAAACATGAATGAACTTGGAAGTAGGGAGATATTCCTGACATTACACTACTGAGTTACTGTGCACATTGCATGACATCTGTGCAGAGCCTTGAGTAACGGATGACTAAGTATCATCTGATTCTCTGTTAATAAGAAGGAGGTGAATATGCATGTTTCACTGAGGAAGGAAACGATGAAACTGGGGCAAAATACTTGGAAAGGACTGCGTTTCAAAATCCCTTTTTCCTTCCCAGGACAAAGCAGATGCTGTTAGCAACTTCAGGTGGGGTTGGGAAAAGCCAAAATTATAAGGAAGCAGTCTTTTGCTTTCACGTCTTTTTGAGTTATGATAGTGATAGATAGAAATTTCATTGTATATGTTTCCAGTGAAAAGCTATGGTGTGGGCAGCTTGTCTTTTGCCTTTAATAAGAATTGGGTAATTCAGACACATGCCCAGCTGTGTTCTGAATTTAGAAATCAAGCATTGTTTTCAGCAATGGCTTTTTGAAAAATTGATTTTCTTAATATAAATCATCTTCTAAGGTGACCTTGGGTGAGGCAAATCAATACAGGATTGCTGAAAGCAGCACTTGCTCTCAGCAGAACTACTGACGCCAGAGTCAGGCAGCCCTAGCCAACCCCTGCCCCATGGCAGCCCTCCCACACTTGACCCAGCCTCTTGTCCTGGCCCTGGGGAGCCCCAGCACCCTCACATGCATGAGTAGGTAATGTGGAGAGTGGCTTGAACTCATGGAGGTCCTTGGATTGTAGCAAAGCAGCAGGCCCTCAAGGAAACACTGCAGATCCCCAGCTTGTTGGACTGGTCTGTGAGATGAGCTCACTGGGATCCTCTGAGCAGGAATAATGGTCTTCAATTAGTTTTAGCATCCCTGGGATCCAAAGTACTGCAGACTGAGCAGTCTGGCTGGGGCAATGCAGTGGCCATAATGTGCAGTCATCACTCACTAAAGGTTTCTATTATTTTAAAGATGGCCAGGGAGAAGTTACTACTCTAATTCTATCATGTATGTATATATAGGCTTATCTTCTGTATGGCTTCAGAGCAAAAGAAAAACAGAACAAATAAGAGAAATGCAGAACACAAGAAACCCAAATAGCCCGTGCATCACTGTAGTTTCCATTATTTCCTGGATTTGACTAGCTCAGAAATACAGCAGGAAGTGCTTTTTCTTGTGGTATTTTTGCTTCCTCTGCCAGAAGACTGGAACATTACACAACAACATGTGAAAATGAGAGAGGGATCCATGCTGCAAGTGGGTTGGGTCATGGGATTTCCACTTTCTGTGGCTGTTCCCACCTCTGCAGTGGAGGGCTGAGGCCTGAGGGCTGGTATGGCAGCTCTGAGCACCCAGGAATGCATGGTCCTCTTTGGGGAGGGTGGGCTATGGGCAGTGACGGAGCTGCCATGAGGGCACTGGGATCGCTTCTCTCTCCTCATTACTTTATGCTTGCAGAGAAGCTGATCAGCCAGAGGTGCTTCTTTGCAGCTTTAGGCCAATTTTTATTCTCAGTGAATCTGCCTAACACTCACATACAGCTTAATAAACACCCAGGAGGTTGAGCCGGTTCCTTGTGTGTGCTTCATTGTTTTGACACATTTTGAGACCTCGTTTGGAGATGTGAAATGCCTGTGATGTTCCTTCATCCAGGCTGCATCCTGGCCAGTCAGCATTCACTCTGGTGAGCCAGAGCAAATGCATTAAACCCTGCATTAAAGCTCTGCTGATAACATTGTGCTTATTAAATAATACAAACATTTTTCCTGTTTGCCAACCAGTGGGGATCCCTAGTACACACTGGGGAAGCATGAACTATAAAAGCCTCTATTCTTTTTTAATTAGGCCATATCTAATTAAAATTATTGCCTGCCAGTACTAGCATTTATAAAGTATTTTCCACCCCAGCATGACTCATGGGGCTATATGGAGACAGATTGCACTGCAGTCTATTTGGGATGTGTTTGCCTGTGCTGTGCAATTGCGCTTTATCATCACAGGCAGTGTTTGTTCGAATTATTATTTGGTATGTACTGCCAGCCATCTAGGCCTCCACAGTTCTTTTTATAAATTCACTGATTAGCCTATTTTGAATATGAAATATGGGTTTGAGATCCAGCTTGGGGCTCTCAACAGAAAAATCATTTGGAGGACTGTCCCTAGAAGTAACTGATGGGGAATTTAACAGCTCAAGATGCCAGGCTAGTTCGAGAGTCAGCTATTGCAAATGATGTTGAAACAGCAGCAGTCTTTCTATGAACCTGTGTGGCCATGGGAACCACCACATGTGCTCCAAGCAGCCTGCTCAGCTTGGCCCATGAGGAGTGAATTATCTGTAGCAAAGCAAAGATTCTGGCAAATAGCATGGCATGGGCTGCCGTAGGCAACCCCAGTGAAACCAAGCTTAGCCAGCAACACCCACTGGAGTGGAGCCAGGTGTTCCTCTAAAGAGAGAGCAACCGAGAACCTGCATGGAGAGGTGGGAAGAGGCTGTGGCAGGCAGATGTTTTGCCTACATTTGCCTGAAGAATAAAAGCGTGTCTGATGAGGGCATGGGGTGTGGCTGAGCATGGATGGAGGGAACTTCTCCCAGAGGCAACTGGGCCAGCTGGTTTGTGCAGGGCAGGAGCAGTCTGCAGGCAGTGGTGCCAGCTCAGTGGTGAGGGGTGGGTGCTGTTGTGTGGCAGGGGGACACTTGGGGCTCAGGGAAGTGCAGGAAGCTGCCCATGGAGCTGAGAGCAGCTGCTTCAGGCCAGGCAGTAGTGCTTGGAGAGATCATGCTGGTTTGGCAGGATCTTGGCTGGAAGCATGCAAAGTAACGTGCAACATGTGGAACCTCCAGGTTTATAGGCTGAGTGCTGATTCCCAGGCATGGAGGAGGACTGTCAGTTTGTAGGCTACAGGGTTTGGTGCAGCAGCTCAAAGGGGTCAGACATCCTCACTCAGGAGGTGTGTCTGCACTGGAAGGATGCAAGGAATGGAGCAGAGTAACCCCCATGAGAGCTCTGCTCCTGAGGGGAGGCAGGCAGGAAGAAATGCTTCTGCTGGGGGATGTGCAGGGCTGCTTTCCTTCCCTGCCCTGCACAGCTCCTGCTTCATGCCCCCCACCCCACCCTGCCCTCCAGCTCCCTCAGGTTGGGCTCCGATGGTGGTGCAGATGTGAGGGGTGAGAAGCAGGTGAGGCAATGGCATCAGGGTGAGTGACAGGACACAATGGCAATGGCAGCCACTGATGGAACAAATGAAAGTAAAAGGCTCAGCTCCACATTCACAGTATATACAGGTGATCTGAAGCCATTGCTGTGTTAGTGCAAGGTTTACAGTCATATTTATTCTCTTTTTCACTTTCTGTGGTATGTTTTTCTTCTAAGGGTTATTGCAGGCATGAAACATAGGTGTGATGCTATTATTGTCTTTCCTTTAAGTTCATCCCAAGTAAGACATGACAAGACATGGAATTGGGTTAAAATTAAAATCTTACCATATAAATTTAAGTTTTTAGTATAGGCTTGCCCATCTGAGATTATACCAGCTTTATTCTTAATGCTGTACCTAATACAAAGTAAGATGTAATACTTGCTCTGTGGGCTGATAATCTAAAAGGCAGGGCCTTTAAAAAGAAAAGGTAATATTTTTAGCCATAGGTGAGGAACTGGGACACAGGGAATCAAATTACTCCCATGTCATGCAGACTAGGAATTAACATGTGTTTTGAGTTTCATCTTAACCACAAAAACAAATTTTCTCTTTGAGTAGGGATAGTATGTTCTGGATTTTAAAACATTTCTTATATGGAGTGCTAAAATAATTTAAAATTCTTGCTGTGCTATGGTTGCTCCCTTGATGCTTGGATAACTACTTTTATGTCTGCAGCAATTTCTTCTCCCACTGTGGATCAAAATACAAATTTTCTTACCTCGTGCAAGGCAGTCTTTGCTACGAGTACTTATTTTCTTCACTGTACCTTGAAGAACAGTTGCAGGCATCATCCAATATGAGCTTTGTAGTGTTTCTGGTCTTAAAACAACAACAATAAAACCTCCTGGTGCTCTTTCCCACAGCTAAACAGTGTGGTAATTAATGAGAATACAGTTATTCGTAAACTGCCACTCAATTGGCTTTTATGGGTCATTCTTTTATTTCTCTTTAATTACATGGTGGAGAAGGAAGAAGCTGAGGTTGTGCATGGGACAGGGCTGGTTGTTGCCATCTAACAG
Organism: Rhabdornis inornatus; assembly: GCA_013397075.1. NCBI lineage: Eukaryota > Metazoa > Chordata > Aves > Passeriformes > Rhabdornithidae > Rhabdornis > Rhabdornis inornatus. The sequence continues at coordinate 1,874,109 of VWZS01008230.1, read as the reverse complement.
GGATGAGCTTTGGACTCATGTTTTCCTGCTGTAGAGCACAAAAAGAGTCAGTGAGCTAACACCCAGGTGAGGTCCTGCTGCCATGACTGGCAGCTTGGTTTTCACCTCCACTTTGCGGCCAGAGCTGAGTTCTGAGCTGCTGCTGTGCTGAAGCTGCTGCTGAGCCATTTGGATTGCTGTGATCATATTCTGCTGGGAGCCTGATTTGCCTTCAAATTTAGACATTGCACCTCGAGAACTGAAGGCAGTATCTTGGGTGGATTTTCGTAAGGACAGCTGTTTTTACCAGCAGAAGGCACTGGGTTAGACTGCTTAAATTTTTCAATGCCCTTCAGCAATTTTTTTCTCATTTCTTAATGCAACAGTATTATTCCAGATGCCTGAACTTCTCACAGGAAAAACAGTGGAGGAGGATGCTAAAATTAAATTAGGGAGATAACAAGTTTATTCTTGTGTCTTCTGCTCCTTCCCCTGCATGGCTTTAAGATGCAGGAAATGGAGGGAGACTAACCTTCAGGCTGGGTTGCAAAGGTCACTCACCTCTTTACATCTCACAAAACCAAGTTCTCCACACCTCAGACAGCACTTACCCTCTATTGCTTGCTTGTGTGGTGTCTGGGTTTGCTTTCCTTCCTGAGCTGAACGTGAGTTCAATGAGAGCTCACACACCAAAGCACAGAAGAGAACGGGAAACCTGCCTGTTTGGTTGCATCTGGTTTCACCGGTTTGCAGCCACACTGAAAAGAGTTTTCAGCCCGAAACAGCACCTTATAGCAGAGGAGTTGCTTTTCAGTGCCATTGAACACAAAATGGTTGCAGGTCTTCAGAATCACATCTACTCCAGCTTCAGAATGATATCTCCTCCAGCTCTGGTGCTCTCTGGCACCACTGGAAAGATAGACCTGCTTTAGATCTCCTGGGCTTGGGCCAAAAGGATCTGTGTCTGAAAGGGAAATACTGCCAGAGCAGTTAAATTTAGCCTTATTAATTATTCCCGCCAGCTCATGCAGTGCCAATTAAACAAGGATTTAAATTCCCCAATGATTTTTGCAAAATTTTCACTTTCAGTCTGTTTTTAAGTCCTAAATATGCAATCTATTAGAAGATGGTCGCTTCCCCAAATAGTTTGAATTCAGGTTATTTCGTGAATGAAAATAAAGGGTTTCTTTACTGCCAGAAATCATTAGTATATGTGCTTTTAGCTTGTCTTTTTTACTAGCTGTACCATCCTACTTCTTGCTTGGTTGCTTTTGTTTACCTACTCTCAGACTCTAGAGACTCATTAACCTGAGATGTCTATCTGCAAGACTTAGTGTATTCGGAGGGTTTGTGGGGGGTTCTTTGTTTTTTTTTCTAAAGAGTACAGCCAGACCACAGGCAGGTATTGTTGTGTAACCACCCATTAGAATGGCACCAGGAGCAGGACAGCAATTTGAATGCCTGCAAGGTAACAGGAGCTTATCCCCAGGTTCAGGGCTGCCCTGGCTGGCCCTGAACCCTGCCAGGAGGTGTGTGGGGAGCAGTGTAGCCATGCAAACCTGCTCAGCAGCAGAGCTGTGTTGTCACCTTGTCCTGCTGTGTTCTGCATGGACCCTGCTGTGTGCCAGCCTCCCATCCTGGGCAAGGGCAGGAGCTGCCCCAGCAGTGTGTCCAGGCACAAGGCTTCCTCTGGGGGTGAAAAATGGGTGAGTGGCATTTCTGTGGTGCACTTCTCTATTATAGTCCCTGCTATCCAAGGATCTGCTAGCTGTGATGGTGGGACATACAAACATATTCTGGAGATATTAAACATATAGGGTATTACAGACACCCAATACTTTGGTGGTTAAGGAAACTGCTCCTTCCTGCACTAAAGTTTTTATCATAATTGCATTAATAGCTGTAATAGTTTGATGGGTACAATTGTGAATTGTATATAAACTTGTGTGTCCTGTGGATAGTTAAAGCATGTAATGTGTGTTGAAAGACAGAAGCAGATGTTTCACAATACTTAATAAACACATTCCCAAGCTGTCACTTCTTCATCCTCTACATGGACCACAAGAGAATGAAAGTATAACATCTGCTTGTAAACATGATCAGGTGTGAGTCAGTAAAAGGAAAGAAGTGCATAAATTGCGTGTTTATATGCTCATCTATCATAATAGATTAGGGCCTGGGAAGGAATTTAGCTAAAAAATTAAAATTAAAATTAAAAGTATCTTAAAAAGGAGCATCATGCCCCCTGTATTTATTGCAGGCTCCTAGGTTATTCTCTGTGGAAAATATACAAATGTAACACTTATTTCCTTTGTAGTCACACTTGCAACCCCTTGTTCTAACAGTTTCTTATGGTAACTAACATAAAGGAAGAGCTGATACCTTCCAAGAAGCTCTTCCTTTAACTTCATCTGCAGCTTAATTTAAATATCCAGAAATGATTGCAATGACAGTAAAAGTAATTGTCTCCCTAAATCCCTAGTGTTTGAAGCACTCCTTTAATCCAAGGAGTTGATTCTCTGCTGATGTGATTTTGTGTAGCTCTCTGTGCTTATGTGGAGGCTGCATACATCTGTTCTGCTTTGGCAGCCTGTCAGGGGTCCAGCAGTACCAGAGGGATGCACTTTTAGGGTCAGAAGGGGCAGGAATCAACTATTCTGAGGATTTGTAGCTCTTGCTTTGAAACATTAACTAAATTTGACAGGTTAGGGTGGACAGAAAGACGCCACTTCTCTTTTCAAACAGTTCTTAAAACTACGTGTGTTTGACATGGAGAAAGAACAGCTTTTATCTGTAGTCTCATTCAGCAATTTCTAGCACTTTAACTGAAAGTTTCATGTAAACCTTGTTGTTGTCTGCAACATTTGGTTGGAAGCTATTACTTGGGTTTGTTACTGCTGTTCCTACTGAATTAATGGGCCTTTAGAGCTGGAGACAGCACCAAGAAAAGGGAAAGTGATCCCCATTTCACACCGAGCATTATATACTTGGCAGGGACTAAAAACGCCAGAAATGTACCAAACACAAAGGATGAACAAAGGTTGCAATTAGGTCCTCACTCACTCTTCAGGCAGGTCATGTGTCAAAGATGCAGTTGGGTGGAGTGCAAAAGGACAAAAGCATCCCTGGCTGCCCTGCAAATTCAGCTGAGGAAAGGTGCTGTAACACACATATAAAAGCTGTCTGTGCCCCAACAGATGATGGACAAATCCTTATTCTGAGCTCATTGCCTGGCCTTGCATTTAAATATTTTCAATCTTCATTTATTTCCTTTTTGGTAGAAAATTGTTTTAGTTTTTGACTGTCAGAATGGCATTTTACTTGAATGGCACACACTTGTGTGACACATCAAGGGTTCTTCCTCCATAGCCATTTTCAGCAGTTTCTGTGCCTTTTGATTTTTGAGAAATCCTGGGCTGGTCCCTGCTCTTTAATTTTTAAATAAGTACCTGGTTGTTGTCATCCATTGTGTTTCGAACTCAAGGTCAGTGTTGCTAAAGTGAGATCACTGATCAGTGAACATTGCCTTCAAGACAGTGCTCACTTTGCTCAGGATCTCTTGCTAATAGTGTTCCTAAACATGAACTGTGGTCACTGCAAGGATTCAAATAACCTTTATTTTCAACATGAATTTTGTTTCATAAGCAAAGCTCTTTCCTGTGACAACCCTGTAAAGCCAAAGAAGCCTTGCTGTGAGCTCATGTGATGAAAGCCAGGATTATTGCAGAATCATACACAAAGTGCAGTGCAGAGGGACGAGCTTAGCTCCCAGTGTAATTTCAACGTCTGCAGCTTGGTCTGAAGCAAAACTTGGCTTGACCTTGTATCCAGCAAGTTTGTTTATTCCTGGGATGTAGGACCTGGCTGGCCATGCCCATCCCAGGAATGGTGCAAGAGCCTTCAGGCAAAGTGCAGCAGACATCCTGCTAGGAAAACCCGATGCTTAGAAACATTGTCTTTTTAAAAAGAGAGTCTCCTGTAAACTTGCAGCAACATTAAGTTAGCTGCTAGTCCTTGTTGGAAAGTTGAAGGCAAACAACCTATAAGAAATAGCTCAGGGTTTCTGCAGGACTGATACAGCTGGTTTACAGCAGCATTCTTCAGAGTCATCCGTATCAGATGTCTTTTGTTTGCCTTGCTGTGACTTACAAGGGGCTGCAGATTGTCAGCTTTGGGAATTCTCTTGAAAGAATTTGCTGTGATCGTAGGGCATCAGAAAACCTCTCTTTTTCTGTAGAAAATGAGGGGATTTGGCAAATACTGAATAGCATGATCAAATAATTTACAAGTGTGACTTTGAGTTTGTTTCCTTTCCCTGAGCTATTTATGCAGCACACGTTTGAAGGCAAGCTGTGAGTATTATACAAAGAAATCTGCTAGCATGCAATCTCCAAGAGGAGATTTAAGATTTAATTTCAGGCAGGATCTGGATCACAGGAGCTAATAGGAAGAGCTGTTTACACTACTCTGACAGCCATACAAAAAATTTAGTGTGTTTAATACTTGTATTTCCATACTCCATTGCTGCTGTGGTGAAGGGCATTTGCATGCATGGACTGACTGAATGAAATGTCCTCTGATGTGCAATCATGTTTTGTCATTAATTGCAGAAGCTAAGGGGAATGTAAGAGGGAATATGGAAGCTTCATCTCACCCACCAATGTTTATTGCCATAAAGCAGTGATGGGTGTTCTGCTTATGAGCTTTGGTGACCTAGCTGTTCTCCTGTGGCAGCAATGCCTCAGGACTCTGCATTCTTGCCCCAGAGCTGAGAGGCAACAGAGAGAAAAGATCTGGTTTCCATCTCTCTGCCCTGCATGAACGTGAATGAATTAACTTCTCTTTCTCTAGTTATAAACCTTTAATGTAGCAAGAGCACGAGCTCAGTGTCCTGGGTACACTGAGTTCAGGTAGTCCAGGCAGAAGTGAACAATTGTGGCTCTTGCCTTCTTTTCTGTTTTCGAACTGTAAATGGTGCCTTTCCTCCAGCTACCATAGCCATCCCTTACTGGTGAGGAAAAGCAGTAATGCTCTGTTTTTAAAAAATGGTGACTTTGCACTGAAACACCCCTTAGCTGTGATCTCAGCATGGTAAGGAAACGCAAGCAGCCCACACCAATCCATCCTCACCCATCAGCAATTTCGTCCTTTCCCAGAAAACAGCTAGATTCCCTGAGATTCTGGGGGCTGTAGCTGACAGGGATGGAAGCCCTGGCAGTGGGGAAGAGCCAGAGGTTAAGATTCAAAGTGTTACAGAGGCTCTGCTGAGCTGGCAGCTCTCTGCTGTCTGCATCATGTGGTCCTGGGGGTTTGCCTTCGCTACCTGCGGAGACACAGGTAACTTTTGGGTCTTCAATCTCTGAGTACACACAGAATTTAACAACTGCTTTGAGTTCCTGCTAGTGCTGGGCTTGCACAAACCCAGTACTTTGTGACAAATACTGCAGCTAAATGCATTAATTAAGAGAAAGTATGAAGTGGCTGCTTTCTCTCTATTCATGCTCTGCTTGGGCTGGCACTACAGTCAGGCATTCACCTGCTGGCTTCAAATGTCCTTTCATGACCTGCCCCACCACTTCGTCCACATCAGAGTCTTTTAGCTTGTGGTAAGTTAGGGAATAATCTCTTGTGCCTTTCTCTGACCACCTCCACCTCCTTTTCTTCTCATTTTTATCCCTTTTTCATCTCAATTTCTCAATTTTTTTTCTGTCTTCCTAGATTCCCAGATCTTCCTTCTGTCATGAAACACATGCAAGAACATAATGGCAATAGCTCATGGCAGTTGGTATCATAAGAAGCTCTAAATATTAGGATACTATCCTTAAAATTAGAGCTGGTTGCATTTTCTATTTTTTTAGTTCAGGTGCATTTGAACATTTCCAGTGAATGCATTCAAATACTTGAAAGTAGGATTCTTTCTGAGAAAATTACCCTTTGTCCTGCTGTAAACCAGCAGAAGGATACAATTCATTGAAGAGGGAGAACTCAACACATGGCATGTCTGCATGGCTCAAGTCAATATCAAGGCTTCAGCTGCCTTCAGTGGAGTCAGGATTTCTCTAGTAAAAGGAGGCTGTACTGCTACATCAAACTGTTTAATTACTGTCACTGGAAGCTCTGCATGATTAGACACAACAGAATTTGTCCTGTGGAAGAGGTTCAGGAGAGGGAGAGAGCACAAGGGATATGAGCCCTGGAAAAAAATCTGGTTGTAAGAGGTGACTTGAGCTCATACATGAGGCCTTATTAAATGGAGACCATTCAGTCACACAGTTACAATGGCTATAATGGGGGAGGAGTTTTTCATTAATTATTCAACAGAAGGGAGATCTATATTTTGCCTCAAACTGACAGTTTTTACCATCTGCTTAAAACATAACTGTCTCCTAACAACTATTATCCACATGGGCTTTTTCTCCTTTTTTAGAGTAATCATTATGCTGAACTTCCAGATTGTTTAAGGTATCTGAGGGCGAAGTATGAGCACGCTGTTACAAATAGCTGATACTTAAAATTGTAATTCTTTCTCATGTTTTCATATGGCAGCTCATTAGTACATTTGTTTTTCTCAGTTGTAATTGTGATCCAGCAGTGGCCTTGATCTTGATAACTGTTATATCTGAGCTTAACTGCAGTCCCATAATCCCAACAGGCTCATTTTGAAAGGACATAGTGACTCAAATTCATGCCTCGTATAACTATTGAAATTAGCATTTTTCACGAGGGATAAATTTATCTCAGTACCTACAAGTGCTGTGGACACACACAGAGGGTTGTTAGCAGTGGGCCCTGAACATGAAATGAGCAGCCAGACCCTAACTGCTTGCTTTGAAGGTGTCACTTAGACAAGATTTTCTCTGTGTTCCCTCCAGGTGTCCCACCTTCACTCCTAGGGAAAAAGCCCAAACCAAAAAACTACATGTGATGCCTGGGATCTTTGAAGGGAAACTGAGATTTGTGCTAAACTCCATGAGCAAAGCATCCTGAGAATGGAAAGGAAATTCAGATGTTTGCTTTCATGCGTACCTGAATTCCAAAACAAATATAAACAAATACCTCTTATAGGCCAAGAAATATTTTAAAAGTAATTAATGGTAAATTGAAGAAGAGTTTGTGGCTCTTGTGTGGTGAATGTTGCTGCAGACAACTGTCATCTTCTTTAGTCCTGCATTTTAGTGTGCTGCTGAGAAATGTGACATCCAAAGGCCCAATATGGCTCTGTAGTTGGCTAATCCTTCATCATTCTGAATGCCATCCCACAGTGGGAAGCCAAAAGAACATTGAGGCTGTCTTCAGAATATAATCCTGCAAACTGGAGGCTGACTCCTGCTGCATGGTGTCCCTGGCAGCTGTGCTGGCTGCCTGGGGACCTGGAGTGGGCAGTGAGGAGCTGTGGCCCTGTGAGGGCACATGGGCAGGTGCTGCAGGCTGTGCTGCACTGATCCCACCCACAGGACACCTTCTTCAGAAAGGAGGAAACATTTCCAGTGTTGTTCTTATCTAGAAGGGGAACTTAGATCTGTACAACTCCATGTCTGTCACACTCTCATTTTGGAGAAAATGGTGGTAGATGGGTCATACCATTGGAAATATTTTTTTCAATTGTAGAGCAAAAGGACACTACAAGCATATCATTGTGCATATACTTATGTATCAATTTTGTATCCTCTAAAAATCCATTTTGCATTCTCTCCTGTTAGGCAGTGGATTTATAAGTTCTCTTTCATCCTTGCAGACTGTGCTGGAATTCTGAACTAGGGGTTGGGGCCTCATTATCGGACATTGCCATGCAAGGCAGTGCTTACTTAGCCAGCCAAACAGCATCTGAATTGCACCTTATCAGCTGTGCTCAAACACAGCGCATTTCACCACCCGGGTGGCTGAAACGTGCTTCTTTTCAGATGCCTTTTCAGATTCATGGCAGATTCTGCATATGCACCACCTGCAAGCAAGAGCTCCCGAGTGACTGCTGTCCATAGTTCTGCTGTCTCCAGCGGCAGGGCATGAATGTCGCAGGTGTTGGAGTTAAAGGCATCGATTATCAGTGCAGTACCATTCTCCATGATTCTAAATAACTACAAATCCTTGTGTTATTGCATTCATAACACATAAAGTTAGTGTCAAACACATACTGTTTGAGGAAAAAAACCAAACCCCTTTATTTCATTTGAGGATGATGTTGACAAACTAGCAGGACAGATAAATTTGTAGAAAACCTACCAATCACAAAACAGTCCAAGAACAGCTTTCAGACGAGTTTAATCTATCTTGTATTCGCTTAGACACCCAACAGGGAGCTCAGTAATTCTGAATTCAGAACATGAATTCTGTTCGAGGAGGTTTGGTTTAGCATTTAGCATAACTGAGTCCCACAGAAGTTAAGCTCTGGCTGAGGCACCTGGGAGCCATTAGTTTCCCCGGAGACTAAAGACTGGCTTTTGGGATGGCTGATGATTTGCCTTGCATCATTTCCTCAGGTGTTCTGCATGCCTCCGGGGCTTTTAAGTGGCCAGCCTCGTGCTTGGGCCTCCTTGCTCAGCGTTGTTCCTGCTCCAGGGACTGCATGCCAGGACAGCTTCTCTGCTGCCAGACCTTTGCCTGGTTCTTGCCCACACTTCATCTGCCCTTTGGTACCCCCGGGAACAAGAGAAGTAAGAGCCAACAAATCGAACTCTGTAATTCCACCTGCATTCATTTGTACATCTCATTTGTAAACCCAGCGGAGGAGGCAATGTAACACAGAAATTTGGGAACTGAATTGGTAGGAGCAACTCTCCCTTGGAGCAAGGGAAAATATCTTTTTTTGTGATTGCAGTATCAGATTCTGCTCCAGTTCATGCTGAGAGGATTTACTGGGATTGAATTTGTGCTGGTCATACTCGTGTCTTTCTGTTACTGACATGTTTTTAATCCTTTAAAAAAACATACTTTGCATGCATTATCTAATTTGTATCTGAAGCCTTTTGATGTCACGTAAGCATTTATTGCCATTAAAATTGTGCCTGGGGTATTGACATTTTCAGGCTATTTTGTGAAGTGGCCTTTTAAACAAGGTGGGGGGAAGTGCTGCAGCATAGTATGAAGGTGGTTTAATTTCAGCTTTGTTGTCTTTGGTTGAACCTTGTGTGCAAATTGCAGTGATTAAAGAAGGTCTGACTGCAGGAAACATGGAAGAATAAAAATGGGAGGCAAGCTAAGTGATGTTTGGACACTGATTTTTCTCTCAATTTTGTCTATTAGATCAACCCTTTAGCAGACGTCTCTGCTATGCCTGGGGGTGGTTACACCTTTGGCTTACTGGACTGAAGTCCATATTACCTTCACAAGCTCTTTAAGGCAAGTTGTGTTTGTGTTCACTGTGCCTTTAACACAACCTGCATCCTAACAGAGAGTATTACTTCTTTACTGTTGCATTCCAGAAGTACACTTTAATTTCTTCAGTGGGCTGCTTTCTGGCAATCCCTCACTTTCTTGAGGATGAGATGGTGGCTCACAGAGCACAAAACAAGTTTATAGATAGGCCAGAGTTAACTGCATGACTTTTTTCAGTAATGGACCTCCACTCCTCTTTTAGTCCTAGTATAGCTTTTTAAGAAAAATGGGGAAGGGTGAAATAATTTTACAACTTCAGCTTGCCACATGGACCACTGACCTCAGCTAATATAACCTAAACTGTAAATGCACCTTGCTACCGAAGCCACTTCTGTCTTCTCCACAGCAGTTTTGTGCTCTTTTAATATATAACATATCTGAAAATGAACTCCTAGAAACTTCTCAGTGTGGCTCTTTGTCTTTATTCAGATATTATGAAGCCCACTTTTCACTGCTGCACGAAGAGAGGCAGTTAGTTAGTGTGGGGCATTCTTCTCATGAGTGCTGCTTGTTATTTTCATGGGATGGATAAATCTGAAGCGCCTTAAATTGGCACACATCTACCAGAATTTTTAATATAGCAAGAGCAGGGTAATTAATTTCTAACATTAATCTATGTAGTAGATCTGAATTTCAATATTTTTTGTTTCCAAATCATTATTTCACTCTGATAGTTTTATCTCACAAGCAGTATTTCTCAACCAGGACTGGGGAAGTTCTGAGATCAGCATAGTGGATGGGAGATGATGCCTCAAGACAGAGGATAATTTCTGTCTATCAGTGTCTTTTCTGTGGTTGATTTAGGACACTACTGGTCATATTAACAAGGTCTCTAATTTGGATACACAGCTTTATAACACAGGTTACTGGCAGCAATAGATACCACTGACTTCAACTGAAGTGGGGATTCTAGACAGTAATATTTAAGACTTAGGATGAGATGTGTTTATTTTTTGTTGGGTTTTTTGTTGTGGTTTTTTTTTTTTTTTCAGAATAAGTGTTCTTGGCACCTGGGGGAATGGGGTCTCACACCATGTCTAAAACCGAGCCTGAAGAAATGGATGTATGCAACATTCAGAGGACATCTGAGGATTCCTGTCCTGAGCTTATGATGCTTTATTTTTCTGAAGGTGAAGGTTCCATGGCCCCTATTACTTTAGTTTAGCATGGTTGTCCATGCTGCTGCAAATTCAATCCCAACGGCCTGAATAAAGAGCCCCTTATCTCTTAAATCTCTGCTAATTTGCAGTCTAGTGTTGGCCCAGCCTCATTAGACAAACAATAACCAGGTACACTCACTTATAAAAAGTTAAAATAAAGTAGGTAGCAGAATGCTTTGAAATATTTATGTTCTTTATTCTTGAGGTGAGATAAGTATGGGTTGCTTTAGAGGTGAAGCTTCACTGCTTACTGAGTGTTTAGAAATATTCTGCCTGCTGAGTTCTCTAAAATAAATTTGAATGTTCTGTTGTTAAAATTTATTAATACTTTTGACTTGTAAGCATAAAAGGCAACTTTTATTTACTGAACTTAGATTAGTATGTAAATACAGATTTAACATTGTAAATGGAAAACTGGAACAGTGTCTCAGATTCTGTGTGACTGCCCTATTTATTCTAGCATTTAACACAGCATGAGACTAGAGGCTGCTAGTAAATTGTGCCTTTTGGATATGAAAAATTCAATTGCCTAATAGCAGTAATTTTAAAATAAATATTCTATTAGTAATAGAGTTACAAACATTACTCCAGATATTCTTTCACTATGTATTTCACAAATGGGACTTTTCAGTTTTTTTCTAAACATTAGGTAAATAGAGACTTTTTATTTTAATGTGAAATTTTTTCTTGGTTTTCTATATATTCAGACCTCATCCAGTGCACAGTGCTTCCTGTAAGTGTCACACTTTTGCAATTGATCCCTTTTTTTCATGCAGGAAAACCTTTCTGGATTCTTGGTTCTGGGTACTGAATAGACTGTGAAAAAACATAACCCCTCCCCATCTTTTCCTTGCTTTAGAGCTTACTTGTGCCAGTTCCTAGCTTTTCATATCTTGGTTATAGGCACTTGAACACCTTGACTTCTGATAAAAATATCACTTTCTTGTCAGCTGAGACTACAGAATTATTTTTGTCAGCATTTCTCTTCCTTCTGTCTTGAGGGAAGAGGGGAGTTTTTTCTATCCTGTAATCCTGTAATCTGATTTGGGTTTGCCTTGAAATCCTCATCAGGTTGTTGAAAACAACCTGTGAAAGATGAGAAATGGAGATGAACTGGGGGAAAGAAGTAAAAAACAGGAGGAAGATTACTAGTTTATTTACTATATCAAGTTGCTTGGATTCTTAGGAAGTCTTTTTGGTATCTTGGTTAAAATACATAAAGTAGTACAGGACAATTTCCTTTCTTTTGCCTGCCCATGAGTGTTTTCCTTATTATAAATGCTGTGGCTTCCCACTGGCAGGAGGTGAGTGGCTGCCTGAGTCTGGCTTCCTTATTTTTCAGCACAAACAGGTGGCACATCAACAGCTTTCCTCTTTTGTATGAATGGTTTTTAGAAAGGTGAAACTTGGCCTTCTGGAAATCAAATGTCCTATTTTAGTAATTCACCATAGGATTCTGGACAGCAAAATAGGACAAATTTCTGTTAACTTCAATAAAAGGAGGTTTTTGTCAGGAGAGGTGAGCCGATGCCTTTAACTCTTAACATGATTATTTGGTAGTTAGCTGTTAGAGATAGGCAGTCTTTTTGACTGCTTAAATGTCTTATTTTCACATTAACTGGTCTGGCTGGATCTTCCTTTGCAGCATCACTGATTTCTCAAATGCTCAGATGCATTTTTTGTATTCAGGCAATTTTTTTCTGAAAACAGTATCTTGGTGTTTGTTTGGTGTATTAGCATTTAGAATTCCTTTCAGTTTATAACTACCTATACATTGATACATCAAATTATTTCTCTGCATCTTCCAGGTTTTTAATGAAAACTAAATTTAATACTGAGCTTCATACATCCTCCTACTTTATTATTTCCTTTGTATAATTTTTCTTTTGTTTTCAATGCTTCATTTAGATTTCAGGTCAATTGTTTATAACTTCTTCCATGCTTACTTGAAACAGTTATTTCAAGTAAAACATAATGCTTTGCTGAAATTCAGGTGGTATTGCAGTATAAGACAATAATACAAACAAATGTTAATAAGAATCAAGTAGTGCTGCTTTTTCACTTTCTGCTGCAAAGTTCCCCATATAATTCTGAAACTGGAGCCTGTAGCTATAGGATGCAGCCAGATGCATCTGGAAGATCTTGGTAAATGCTGATACTCATGTGCAGCAGCAGCCAGAAATTACTGAAGAATTCTGGTCAGCCATGTTACCCTCACTTACTTCTACTGCAAGATAAGTAGGCTCCTTATGAAACCCTGGACCATGGGCACCTGCCTGTTATTCCCATCCAGCCAAAAGGAAAGAGGCTCAAGGGAGGCTTCTGGCCAGGAGCAATGGTAGTTCAATGTGTGCCCAAATGTGAGAAAGATACAAATGGCCAAGACACAAGACTACGTTTGCACTTGCAGATAATGTGAAACTCAGTTCTTTTACTGCAAGAATTGAGTGGGTCTAACTGGGACGTGAGCCCTGAGCATGGGTGGCTCAGCCAAGACTCTAGTGGACCTTTGGTACCCAGAAATAAGGGCAGTTCTTTGCTTGTGCTTGCACCTCTTTCTGCCTGTAGCATTTAAAAATACACTCAAAAACAATCATAAGAAGGCAGGAAAACTTTAAGCACCAGAACTGATGCATCCATTGGTAAAGGGAGTACATAAGAAAAGGAAGCAAGGAGCTTCTCATTGGAAAGAGATCTACTTTTTGTTATCCTTGTTTGGTACCTTGCACTAAGTGGGTGGGTGCCTAGGGCTCATGGCCACTATTTTGTCTGCAAGAGTAACTGAAGGAGAGGGGATGTGCGTACATGTATTGATTTATTATTTTTTGTATTTCATTTATTAATTTTCCTCAAGCTGAGAAACACAAGTAGTTTAAATGCAACTGTGGTGACACCAGGAAGTAATTATTTCAGGAAGTTTGCAAATATGCCCTTATTAAACAAATGAGGCAGGTTGGTTTTGTTTGTTTTAAGTAAAGAAACAAGAAAAGCATTGGAAAAGTGCCACCTTCATAGGATGCAGTACAGGATACAAGTAAAGAAAAATAGTATGTCCCCAGTAAGGAGACAGTTGTCTCCTGGAAGAAGAGAAAAACCATGCAAAACCTTGGGGTTTTGGGTCCCTTTTGGAGAACAATTCTCCTTCATACTTGCTGTTCTTTTAGTATATGTTTCTTTTTTTTTGTTTGTTTTTATGTCACTGCTTTACAGTATTTTGGAAGGGGAATGTATGTCTGAAAGGTCTTCCTTATAGAAAATCTAAAGGCAAAACTGCATCAGCAAATGGTTATTGATGTGCTTAAAAAAAAAAGTGATCTGGATTGAACATTATGAAAATCTAAGCTCAGATCTGTCTGCCAGATCAGTCGTGGTGAAACTGTGGAGGATGGACTGAGGTGACTGTAAATTGGCCCCTTTCCATCCAGATACATCTGTGTGGTACGGGGAGAAGAACAGGATAGAAATAGGACAAACTTCCAGTATATCTTTAGCAACTGGTTATTTAAAGCATTTCATGTTTGAGGTATAGATCTTTCTTTTCTTATTTTTTCTTTTTTTCTGATCTGTTAATAGCAAAAAAAAAAAGAGCTCATGTAAAAGTAGCATTTGAATAGAAACAAATTTTAAGATTGAAAGAAAAGTTGAACCCCTTCCAATAAATGACTGAGGACACTGTAGGAAGCTGAAGAAGGCTGGTAAAGAATACTTTGAGAGTAGGAAAGTGAATGTGCAAATATTTCTGCCTTCTGCTGCAGCAAGACTGTGCTGACCATGAATTTTGGCTTTGAATCCATTTGCCCCTTCTCTCAAGTGTGTAATTCTTTCAGAGAACTATTTTTCTGGAATTTGTATGGTTATGTGGATTCTTCTCCATTTGGAAGGATGCGGCTCAGTTAACTACATGAGATATAGCAGAGAAACCAGTGTGTTTTCAGTGAAATTTGGTTCTGATATTCCACTATAACACCCTATGACTTAGAAACAATTTAAAACTGCAGTGTATGTTTTTCAGGTATTTAGAACTTCAATTATCACCTTTAAAGCATATATATTGTTTGGATGTAAATTTTGGATTATGGAGTGTTGGATTGCTCCTATTAACCATGTAAAAAAAGATTAGATTGATTTGAGCAACTAGCCTGAAGTGTTTTTCTTGCTATTTATGAATCAGAACAGTGCTCGTTTTTCTGTATCTCTGCAAAGGCATCCCAACTGTTGCTTTCAGTGTGCTGTACCACCAATCCTGGCTGGAGGCAGCTGAAGTGGGAATGTGGATAATGTAGTGAAGATGGTTTTCTGTTTCCTTTATCTATTTTGCTTTTCCACTTTCAGCTTTTGCTTCAGTGTTATGGTTGTTGTCAGCCTGAGAGTGGATAGTTTGTGGGCACAACTGAATTCTTACTCACTCATCACTTCATACATGTCACAGATAAAAATGTATTTCTATGAGAAAGTGTTTATTGTAGTCTTGATCAAACTGCTCTATGTTCATTTTGATGGATGATGATATCCAAATGATCACAGTGCAAATTGTCGGTTTCAGTCCCTTTTGATTTAAATTAGGAATGAAATTCTCTCTAATTCTGCTTGGTTGAAAGCAGTCTGATACTTTGATAGCATGTTTGTGTTGCAACCTGCCCTCTCCTCCAGCTGCTCAGGCACAAAACAACCAAATGTTGGCCTGAGGAGGCAGAGATGCCTGATACTGGTGAGCCAGTGTTTGCACTGAGGTTGTTAAACAGATAATTCATATTTCCTGAGAAATGGGAGCTGCATGGCTGTGACTGCCCAGGTAGCCATGGAGCAGGAGGGACCTGCTGGGAAGGAGGCACTACTGAGGCAACTCAACCTAATGTCAGACTCTCCCATGAAAGATTATTTTAAAGAGTTAAAGCTCAGCTGCACTGTCACCAGTCCTTCGGAATGAGGATATCTCTTTTAATTCATGCGAAACTGCTTGCTGCTAACTGGAGTTGGCATTGTATTAAAATGTCTTTGACACATTAGGGAGGCTTTGTGAGCTCCTGCACTGGTCAGACCCAGGAGCCTCGTTGGTTTGCCAGCCCAAATAACACATGGAGAGGGATGAAAATCAAGCCAGGTGTTTACAGCTTTGTGCATCTTTAAGAGGGGAAACAAATGTGTTCCCAGATGACCTTGAGCAGCACTTGTGCCTTCTAAGGAGGTAACAAGTCACACCTGCCTCATCCCATCCCTGCTGGGCAGTGGCACAGCTCTTACAGATCATGGAGCTGGATTCTACATTTTGGGCCATGATTCTCTTTGTCTTTTTGGGTGCATGCAATGTAAAATGGTGAGCTGTTCTTGGCATGTTCTGCAGCCAGTGGCTGCTCAGGAAAATGCCTGGAATAGTAGACATACTGCCTGTTTAAAGAAAGAAAAAAAGTGAATTACCATATTGACCTTACTGAAACATGCAAATCATTTGCTAGGCCTCAATTTCTGAAATGAATTCCCATAATATCTGTATTATTCTTTCAGAAATTATTAAAAGGATTTGTGGGATTATTCTGAGCTCAGACAGCAATAAGTGTCAGGGTTTTAACGAAGGAGGTGTGGAAACCAGCAATAGTTGTGGACTATCTTGAATAACCATGTTAGTATTTTGCTGTTGGAAGGCTTTCTCACCGTGGATTGTGTTGTGCTTTTTTCCCTTCACATAAATGTTAATAGTACTTTCCAAGGGTTCTCTGGTTAAAAAAAAAAAGTTTTAATATCTTTTAAAAGGACACAAAACCTCTTTTTTCTCTATTACTTTTTTTTTTGAGAAATTAAGTTTCCAGCACTGCTTTGAAAATCAAAAAGAAATAATAGCTTTCGCGTTTTAGAGGATATTGTCAACTCTGGTGTTTGTGTTGTCTAGTTTTGGAGTTTGTCACACTTGTTAACTTAAAATCACTTGCATTTTAAAAAAATTCAAGTTGTCTGAATGCTTATTGGAAGTTATTACATATTTTTAAACATTATTTAAAGTGCAAATAAAATTGAAGTAATTGCAAAGTACTTTAGCGGAGAACAAATGGAAAACAATGCTATGCCATGATGTGTTCTCTATCGTTTCTAGAAGTCGCTGCGAGTATTCTGCTTGAACCTCTTCTGAGCACTCTGCTGCTTGCTTAGCGGAAGGACAAAGGACTGACAGTAAGGCAGAACATGCCACTGCGCTGCTGTCTACACCTGCCTGTCAGACTGTGCCTTGTGTGTCGCAGGTGCTGCGTTTATCCATCATCGGGCTAGCAGAGGAGACGGGCGCCTTCGCGGATCGCCCTTCGGAGCTGCCGGGCGCGGAGCGGTGGCGGCTCAGCTCTGCAGCGGGGCTGGGCTGGGCGGGCACGGGGGAACGGTGCAGGGCGGTCAGAGCCGCCGGAGCCGCCTCCCGGGGCGGCCGCGGGGCGGGACGGGCCGGCCGCGGCAGTGGCGCTGACGGGAGGGCGCAGCCGGGATCGCCGCGGCCGCAGCATCGCGGCGCGGTGGCGGCGATGGAGCCCTGGAAGCAGTGCGGGCAGTGGCTGATCAGCTGCAAGGTGCTGCCGCCCAACCACCGGGTGACCTGGGACACGGCGCAGGTCTTCGACCTGGCGCAGACACTGCGCGATGGCGTTCTGCTCTGCCAGCTGCTCAACAACCTCCGCAGTCACTCCATCAACCTCAAGGAGATCAACCTGCGCCCTCAGATGTCCCAGGTGAGGCCGCTGCCCGCGGTCCCTGCTCGTGTCCGTGCCCTCCGGGCTGTGCTCAGGGTCTCCGCGTGCTTTGCCTTGCGGCTCGTGGCGGCGCGGAGCGGAGCGGGACCCGCGGGAACGGGATGTGCCCGCTGCCGCTGCCCGGCTGCAGGGCGGTGAGCGGGGTCGGAGCCGGGGCAGTGCTCTCGGGGCACCTTTTCTGCCCGCTGCGGCCGCCCAGCCCGGGCTCGGCGTGTCCTGTCCCGGGTGCAGCTGCAGCGCCGGGCTGGCGGCTCCCGAAACCTCCGTGAGGGCGGGAGTACCCCGGGCCCGTCATGGGGCGGCCGTGCTAAGGAGAAGTTCCCGCTGTAGTCCCAGGGTCAGCAATTTAACATCTGTGTGCGTTACTGTTTAATGGGAGCGGGTTACAAATCAAACGACCTCTTGCTTCTAGTTTTTCTGGCTGCTGCTGGGGACGCTGGTGGGGAGGGAGAGCGGCGGGGGCCGGGCCGGGCCGGGGAGCTGAGCCCGCCCGGAGCGGCCAAGGCAGGGCAGGGGCTGCGGGAAGCAGCGGGCGAAGAAGCCCTCATAGCGCCGGTCAGCTGCACTTCCCAGCTTTTTGTGACTGACGGAGCTGAATGGAGAAGACTGATTAGTAATGAAAAATCGTGATCTTGATAGCTGGTTGCCTGTGTAGTACTACTTTTTTTTTTTTTTTATTCAGGCCCTTTTATTTTTGGCTTTTTAAGTTGATATTTGGAATCGTTATTTAATACCTAAGTGTAATTCCTAATTTAGCCCTGTTTTAAATGCGATTTTTAGTTTGGACTGATGTTTTGTTAAGGTGACTCATAAAGTTGGTTTCAGATATCGAGATAAGATTATATTAATAATTCAAGAAGAGGCTATATATACTTGACTTCCTGTCACTGCTTCATGCACACCTATTCCTCGGCAGAGATGGTGGCAGCCAAGCAGATGTCTGGAAGGAAACTAACTTCTGAGCCTGTCATGTGTTTTAAAACACTGAGAAACAGATACACTGGAACACTTCAGTGTTGTGGTTCTCTTTTTGATTTATGGTAAGACAAATTGCCATTCAGTTTTAGCATGCTGGCAAAAAGAAGTAGAATGAATTATTCTACTTTGTCCGTGTCTCTGTCTATGTTTGCTTGCAAACCCAGTTATTTTATTTCTTATTAATTCTTTTCTTTCAGCTGTGTGTTGCTACCAAGGTGGCATTTTGTGGAAGCTCAGGGTGCAAAAAGGAAAAATGTAGTTCATCTAGACCGAGTCAAAGCTATTAGACTTGCACTAGATGTGAATGGCACAAAGGCTATCTCCGTGTACTTGAGAGCTCAAGTGCCTGCTTGAATGACATATGCTGAGGCAATACTTCATCTGAGTGATGGAGCACAAAGGGTGGGCTTCTCTGAGTGGTAGAAATTCAGTTCAGTTTTTTCTCTGCGCCATTACAACTTGTGACTTTCAGCACTTGCTAGACCAGCGCCTTTGTTTATATTTGTTTGTTTTTTTTTAAATGAACTAGAAATGTGTTGTCTTGATATTACACAGTATTTTTGAGATGGCTAACTCATTGCATCAGTTTGAATTCTAGGTTATTGTTGATTATTTGGACCGTTATTACTTAATTTTATTTTTGATGAATTAAAACCACAGTGGTCTCTTTCTGTCTAATCTATTAAAGTGCTCTGTTGTCTTTCTTGAATTAGTTTTGGGAATCAAGATTAATATTTATTTCTCCAAGTATGTTTGAACTACGGTATTCCTGAGGTACCTGCACTCCACATTGCTGTGGACTGCTCTCTCCAGTGGTGCACTCTGCCCTATACAGTTTTTACCCTTTAAACAAAGGAAACTGTTGCTGGATCAAAAATCTATAATGGACAATTCTACATAGTGTTGACTTTACTGGGAATGTTACCTTTGTGTTCTGCAATTCAAGATCTGATGATCTTAGTGAGGTTCTGTGGGGTTTTCGAAAAGCAGACTCCCTTTCTGCTGGAAATGATCACTTAAGCGTAAATTTCAAAAATTCTTGAAATAGAAATTCTGCTGGTTGCTTGTAATTTGTGGCTGAGACTGTAAAGAGCTTGTAGTAATAACTCCTGGAGAAGTCTCCATGGCTTGAAGATTATTCAGTTGGTGAGATGTGCTTGGAGTTGTGCCCTAAGCTGTGAGTTTTGTCAGAATAGTACTTGTCAGTAAACTAATACTGCATCATAATAGATTTGCATCTACTACAGCATCATAAAGTTGCTGTATCATAGGATCTTGGGGTCTTGTAGAAACACTAGCTAGCTCACCTTTCCTTGTGGGGTAGTGAGTTACAGGCACTGGAGGCAGAGCAGGGTTGGCATTAGGATGGAAATTGTGTTGGCCGCCTACTGCAGTCTGTCTGAAACTGCTGCTGTGCCTGTACTGCTTAGCTGAGCTGTTTGAACTTCATATGGCCTTTATCCCTCATCGTCTAGAATTGAGCTGCAGCTCCTGTACTCTCTGATCTGATGTTTTCTTCCACTAAGTCTTAGAATGGGTCAGGGGACTCTCATTGCAGAGTTTTTAATCAATACAGAGACTGAGAAGGGTGGATGAAGGCTTCATGAATGGGCCTCATTGAGGGCAGACTGATTTTTGGCTTTGTCTCTTACTGCAGTTGATGTTTGTCAGGCCTTTCTCTATGAACCAAGTTTTCGTGTCTTGGGGGCTACTTACAAATGCAGAAGCTCCAAAGAACAGGAAGGTGAGAGGTGGTGCCTCAGGCAGACCTGGGAGTAGGTGTCAGTCATCTGATGTAAGTATCAAGTTTTTCCATTTTGTTACATATTTATTTTTTCAGGATAAATGCAGATCCCACATCAGTGATGTTCCCTGACAGTCCTTGATAACCCCTTATAAGCCACATCAA
The DNA here is from genome assembly GCA_013397075.1 of Rhabdornis inornatus. Taxonomy (NCBI): domain Eukaryota; kingdom Metazoa; phylum Chordata; class Aves; order Passeriformes; family Rhabdornithidae; genus Rhabdornis; species Rhabdornis inornatus. Next base: position 1,853,986 of record VWZS01008230.1, on the reverse strand, counting down.
AAGTATGGAGGGATTGTGACTGATGCTGAGGTGCCAGATGCTGCTTTTTGGTGGAGCCTGATTTAAACAGGAGCACTGTTGCTTTGCCATGGCAGGAGTAGAGACTGAGATTGATGATGCTCAGCATTGCAATACAGATGTGCCTGCCGAAATGGCATGGGTTATGTTTTATGGGCTGGCTGTGTGGGGAACCACATGCCTTTGTCCCATCACCAGCCATGCACTTTGTGTCTCAGCTGTTCTTGTGGGTGGGTGTTTACGTGTTTGAGATCTGTGGATTCTGACCCTTTACCTTTTTGGAGATAATGCCTGTGCAAGAGAGATGTCTTGGTGGCTTTAGGCTGTAAAACATTGGGTTTTGAACCTTTGAATGCTGTCTGTTTTCATCTGTGTTACTGTATGTTTATGAAAATATGTATATTTGGTTAGAGGAAGTTGTCCTTTGAAGAACAGAAGCTGATTCAGTCAGTTACACTTTCCAGAAAGTGAGCCTCAGATGTTAAAAGCATAAACCTTGCATATATGAAAGCTAAGCAGTGTTGAGCCTTTCTATTCTGGATTGCCAGTTCAGTGCTGCTGGGCTCTTGTCTGAGAAGCTGGTGTGTCTTGGTGTGAGGTCCCCTATGAAAAATTACAGGGCTTTATATGAAGTTGGAAATTCAGGTTCAGGGATATGCATGTCCAGAGTTTTTTTTTCACTTTGAACAGAGCAGGAAAATGTTGGTTCTATTAAGAGCTCTTGTGTCAAGCCTCAAACTCACTTTGCTGTTTGAACTCCCATGAGCTAACAACTTGCGTTACTTCAACCTCTGTGTGTGCCATCAGAAAAGGAAATGTACGAGATGGATCAAGTAATACCTTTTGGCCTTTAACTGTAGGGGAGCCTGCAGTTAAAACATTGTGAAAGTGGTCTTATTGCAGGCACCAAACACTTAAACATTGTAGCTTCAGGGAATGGAGCTAGAAGAGGGAATGTGCTAAATGAATAAGGGAGGTGTGCTGGTGTGTTGCAGGGTTGCCCTGAAGTGGAGCATCGGCTCCTGGTGACAGTGAGACAGAGGATGGAGCAGTGAAGCTCAGTCTGTATTTCAGAGCTGTTCACTGTAGTCATTCACTTGCCTCAGATGCTGCCTCTTGGCTAATGTAGGCTGGCGAAAGTAATAAAAATAGAAGTGATCCATAACAGAAAGTACTAATCCTAATGTTTAATCATCATCAGACAAGAACTTAAGTAATTTATCACCAGAAATGTAAAACCTAAACCAGTGGATTATACTGGATTTGCAGAAGATGTCACCTGTTTAATGCTTATCTTTTATCTTTAATACTTTGCAAGCTAGTTTTGAAATGGTTTTTGCAAGGCATTTAGTTAACTTGTGAGAGATTGCTAAACAGGAAAACAGCACTTAATGCAATACTAGCATGGGAGTTTACCTAAAGGGGATGTTGACATAGAGTAAATATTAAAAATAACTATTTCCTATTATTCTAATAAAAATAAACAAAATATCCCTCACTTAGTATTAAAAGTTCAAATACTTTCTAATTTTAGGGAGTTATTTTTTGGTGTGACCATATTGTCCAAAGGAAGTTGGTTATCTTTGTCATCCGTGTCGTATTTTGGTGTGGTGACAGAGCTTTTGTGCAGTTTATATTTCTTGGTTCCAGTGGTATCAGGTAGTCTTAGGATGTGGGTATGCTGAGTGAGACAAACCTCTCTGTTTCCTCTGATCCTGCCTTTGGCTTGGAGCTTCCCCATTCCCTCCAGCTGACAACCCTGATCTCCTGTCCTGAGTACAGCTCCTCACAGGTGTGTATGCTGTGTTTTCTTGTTCTGTTAAGTGCTAGGAAGTGCCACAAAGATACTGTATTAGATTAATACAGTTTTTCTGAGGTTGTAAAACTTCTTGGGCTTGAACAAAGTTTAGAAACTGGTTCAGTTTTTGTCAGTGTAGAAACAAGAAATGCATTTAACCGCCCCCTATTCTTGAATTATTTGAATCTTACTGTATATTCACATACATTTAAAATAATTCAGTTATTTAGAAAATATTCTTTTAACTTTTCAAATGTTTTCAATCTCTTTGCTTGCTTGTTGGTATTTTGGTCCACTTAACATCTTCACCACATTTATTTCCATGATCAATTTAAATGAAAACTATATTTGCCATAACGTATATTATCCAGAAAAGTTATATTTATCCATGTGTAAGTGATGTGTACATATGCATATCTTATATGTGTTGGACTTGATAAAATATTTTGAAGAAATACTTGTTCAAAGCAAAACCTTAATATGACCTTTGTTTTGTTCTAGGAAAAGACTGCTGAAAAAGTAGTGACTTGGTTTTTCTAGGTAATTCTTCCTACCTTAAGGTGAAGAAAATAGCTCTTGAATACTGATGTAATGATTTTAATTGATTCACATTGATTCTTTTTTTTGTCAGGAGAAAGAAAAACTGTAGTTGTACTCTACAGTAAAGCTTATTTTTATTAAATGCAGCATATGCATCTTGCCAAGAGGTGTCTCAAATGTTCCCTTCTGCACAAAACTTTGGTGTGCTGGCAGCTATGTAATGCATTAATAGAAAATATTCGTACTGGCTTCTCACAGAGGCTGTAGCATCTGCCAGCAGTGGATGATATAAATTAATGTCTTTGTATGGCACGCTGCTGTGTCATATGGGAAAAGCTAAGTTTTTTTCTGAACTTTGTCTGGCAAAGGTGGGAGACCTGTGATAGTGGCAAGTTGAATGACTGCTTATGAAAAGAAACAAATCAAAAGGGTTAAAGAAGAGAGATGTGTATATAAAAGGTAGGATTATAATCAAGGGAAACAGTATTAACTAGAGAGAATGGTCATAAGAAGTTAGGAAGCTGGTTTGGAAAGGGCATCAGCAAGCAAGACACTTAAGAATTTAGATATTTATTGCAAGATAAGTACAGAAAACCAATCTTGGATATGTGTGGCTCTTTAATGTGTTATTCTTTAATGATAATGGATAGTGGCTTTATCATTGCTGGCGTGCTAGTCTCTGTTGTAATGTGCTGCCTTAGGCCTGTGAGGTGCAGGAGGTTATTTGCCAGGCTGCAGCACTGCACATCAACCTGGGTTACCATAAAACAGCAGCACAGTTTGTGCACTGGGGAGATAGAGGGTCTTGGATTTCTCACATGCATCTCTTCCTGATGTCCTTTGAAGGTCACAAGAGTTGATGAAGTCATAGTTGTAAAGAAGGAAATACAGAGGGTAAGGAGAGAAAGGGCTGCAAGGAGATGGAGAGGCAAGGCAGCTGCCAGGGGTGAGGAGCAGACGCTGCAGGGCTTGTGGTGGTGCATCCAGCCTGGCCGTGGCAGCAGGGAGCTGGCACAGCTGAGCCTGGCTTTCACTGGTGTGCATGTTGGGGAGCTGGGTTAACTGGGAGCAGCACTGACAGGCTGCTGAGAGGCAGGGGCACAAAGGGTTGCCAGAGCATGGTTTGATATTGGTGAAATAGAGGAGACCCTTCTGAGGCAGTGTTGGCTCCCTGAGCAGCAGATGGCCCAGAGGGGAACAGGACGAGTGCTGTGGCTGCCAAGGAAAGCTGCTGGGGTGTGCTCCCCTCTGTGTGCTGCCACATGCCAGGAGAGAGGGCCGTGACTGTCCAGACCTGAGTGTGTCACTGCCTGGAGCAGGCAGGGAAGTCCTGGCTTGTGCCCTGACTGTGTGGGTATCTGAGTACAGAGGAATATATATTGTTTTATTAGATCATTGAAAGTTTTATCTTCTGTAAGTTTTGCTTTATATAGAGGTGTCAGTTTTTGAACTCATTCCCCCAATACTAAGATTGTACCTCCAGTTCTTTAAAGACCAAAATGAACAAAATCCCCCATGAAAAACCTTGGATTTTTCTTTTCCTTTCTGTTGCTGTGAAACAGCATTGCAGTACTTCCGTCTCATTCCATTAATACTTCATAGCAGTATTTAGTACTGCCTAACATTGTATTATTTCAGTATTTCAAAAATGCAATTTCACAGAGAAGTATGAATTGATAGGCATGGCTATTAATTTATTCCTCTGCACTTTTTAGTGTACTTGGCATTATCTGGAGCTACCTTTTCTTTCCTCTTCTTTTGCTTTGACAAGTCATGTTTAAGACTTGAGGCATTGTGAAATACCAGCTGTTTGCTAAGACTTATGATGTGTAAAATGCAATTTGAACTGACATCTGTATAGTAAGGCTTTGAATTTTTATATTTAAGAGAAAGATGTTCTCTCGAAGTTCAGTGAATGCTATTCGCTTCAGTTCACCACATTGTCAAGTGAGAATATATGTTTTGGAAAAATATCGGTCAATAACCCTTTCTGTCATCCTATACTAAATGTCAGTAGTGGATGTCTTGGTAACATGAAACACTGAAGGACTATTAGTAGGATATTTGTTTCTTTGTATATTCATAACATGAAACGTTAGACACAAATTGCATACTATAGAGGTATTGTAGCAATTTGTATAAAAGCCACTCATGTAGTGTTTAAAATGCTCTTGCAGACCTACAGATATAGTTCAGCTGTCTTATATTACAATCCAAAATATTTTTGGCCTTTACTTTCATTCAGAATTTAATTTATAATTGGTTAATAGGTATTCAGTTCATCTGTCAGTACTTATTTTTTTTCCTCATTCTATCCCTGAAACTTAACTTAAATCATATAGAGATTATAGTGTGATTGCCTTGCAGAAACAAAGAAAACCAAAAAACCAACCAACCAAAGACATCGTGGCTATAATCAAATATTTTCTAAAAAAAACTCCAACCAGCCCAAACAAAAAACACCCAACAAAGCAAGACATTTTTAAAAGTGTATTTTTAACTGGTAAAGCTTAGCAGAAGAAGATGATTTGTATTTCCAAAGTCCTTAGATATGCCCTTTAATCCTTGGTACCATCAAATTTACCTATTTGTTTCTGAGTTGTATAATGGTATGTGCTATATAATCTATACTTGGGGTATTTTGTACCATTGCTTGTTCCTTCACTCACACTGTTTCTACATGGAAAGAAGCCTTTCTTTCAACTAAAATAGTGATTAGAACTTGGCCCTTAAAAATGTTAGTTGTCAAAGCAGTCTGACTTCACTGTTGTGCAGGAAATTTGATGCATTAAGAAATGAACATGTTATTTTGCTTGCACACACTTGAAAATAAGATACTGTAATAATTACAGCATCATCATAGCTTTAGAAATCCTTGTGCTCTGCTTGCATATTAGCAGCCAACATTTAAGTTGTACTTATGTGCTCCAGTGACTGACTTCAAATTCCCATCAACTACTGCCTCATGTAGCAGTGATGCCTTGTATCAGCTGATAAAAGGCCATGAGGGCCATGGTATTTTTCCCTCTGAATTGCTCAGGATCTATAAGTAAGGGTGTCTGATTCCAGCACAGAGAAGGTTAAAGGCAGATGGAGAACCACACCTCTGCATTAATGTCCCCTCAGATTTTAGGTGTCTCTGCATGGAGGTGTGGCGATGGCATAGTGCTACCATGTGAATTGTAACTTGGTGTGAACACTCATTAATCCCACTTATCTCCGTAGGATTTAGATCGAGATCTGAATTTCTTTTTTCTGGAAAATAAGTAGAGTGTAGGAAACACCAGAGAGAATGTTGAAACTATTGCTATTGCCTGCGGCATCTTTCACTCTCAAAATAGAAAGAGTGAGACTCCCTGAAGTGCCCTTGCAGGCTGCTGCCTTTGGGTTTATGGTCACTTGATGTGTGGTTGGTTGAAAAGGGATTTCTGCCAAGCTTTTAAAACCTAACTTATATCGAGGCAGCTCTTTTGAAAACCTCTTCATACTACTTTGTGGCTCAACTTTTGCATTTCACAATAGTGCCAGTTTTGCTAAATAGTGTGAAATTGTGTGCGGAAATATTTAGGTTTCACTTTGTCTTAATGGTTTACTCTCCACGTATGCGCACGAACTGATGCAGGGTGTCAGGTTGGATCACATTCTCTTCTGAATTGGGAAGTTCTTATTTTTAAACCTTGTTGAAAATTCCTGCTGAGCTTTGACTTCCCACTTTCCTTTTCTCTTTTTTTTTCTCCTTTTTTTTTTGTGTGTGTGTATGGATCTTGCTTAGCTTTTTGAGTGCTTGATGTGAAATAACAATTTTTGGGCTATACCCCAGAGGGTTTGTTTGGGATGTGTGTGCATGTGTCCTCTTAGTGGTGTTAGGTTTGACTGAATTCTTAGAGCATTTTTAAAAGTGCAGAACAGTTAACCCCTAAGTGGTCTAACAGGTGTGTAATGTCCTGAGGTTTTATGTGAGTCATAAGTAGGGTTAACTTGAGCCATTTTCTTTTGAGTTCTGCCTGTCCTGATTTTCTTTTTCTCCATCACAAAGAGGGCAGTGCACATTTACCCGCCACTGTGCCTCGATGTTAATCACTACAAGTAGTCATGAGAAAGTTATTCAGGGTCTGTGTTCATTCAGTTTGCATTTGTGGTTGGCAGCACTGAGTATGGTGATGCATCTTCTCTGTGGATTGTGCTGAGGCCGCTGGTTTCACTGCAAGTATGCTGAACAGATGGCACTCTTTGTAAAGCTGAGGTTTAACTCCCCAATTGTTCTTAGCGATGCCTTCCAGCAATATTGTTGGTTAGAAGGACCGTGCCTCAGAAAGTGTTGGTAGACCGTGCCTCAGAAAGTGCTGGTAGCTACTGGTGCTGGTGCAGGTGGAGCTCTATGAAGCTCTATGGAAGTGACTCCTGTAATCCTACTGGAATACCTCTATAATTCTATCATAGCCCTATAGTTTCCCTTCCTGTTGAAGACTCTGGTAAAATGATTAGCTGAGCTGACAGGCTTTGCTGCCTGGGATATTTATCTGTTAATGCAGAGGGTGGTGAGAAAGTGTGGATGTTGGGATAGCTGGGCCATGCTGCATACGGGGTGGGCTGCACTCCATGAGAAGCTCATTGGAACATGTTTCAAATCTGTGTGTCTTCCCAGCTATAATTGCTTAGATTCATAGACCCCTGGGGGAATCTGCTTAATTTAAACTATCTGCTTTCTCTTTTCTGAGAATGTAGGTTTTTGTAGCTGGGAAGCCCCATAGCGCATCATGTTATTTCAAGAGCACAAGCTCTGGCAATATTAATGTAATATGGATTATTCTCTAGTGTTAAAAATACCTGCTATGAAGTTAAAAAAATACATAATTTAAAAAAAGAAATTTTAAGTTATTTGCCATGACCAATGGGAGAAACGTAGGAAAACAACTAATTAATAAGTCCTGAAACAAGAGGGAGACTGTATTATATAACCCTGTCTCTTAGCACACCTCACTAGAAATAGGCCTGAGGAATAGATCCTTCCATCAGTAGTACTACAGTAATTGTGAGTGTGTGTGGCCTCTGCTTAGCAGCAAAGAAAGGCTTAGATGTTCTTTTTTGGGGCAAAATTGCTGTCTTGGTGGGGTTTGTCTGTGTATGTCTTCTAAAGGTAGTTTTTATATTAATGAAGGACTTGTTCTTTCTGGCACAGAACCTGCGTCCATTTCCATGCAGTAGAATGGCTTTTTAAAAATGCTTGTACAAATTTGTGGCCCAGAATGAAGGACCACAAATATGTTTTGCTAAATGCTTAGGTTTGGAAATAACTCCTAAGTGATATATCTCTTAATTCCAGTGAGAAACAAGTGATTTCTTCTAATGTTGTGTCTAATCTAAAATTTGTGGTGAAGCAGTTCAGCAGGAAAATTAGCCCTAAAAATGCCATTCTTGGGAGATGTTCTTAAAACTATTTGGAAAAGAAATGTGGTAGTATTCAGCTTTTCCTGTTTTGTGCTGAAGAGTATTACGGTTTGCCCTCAAAATCCAGTGTTTCAATAAAGTAATGTTAAAGTTTAATGTACTTAAAATGCCTTTCATCTTGATTTGAAGGAACAGTAGAATTTGAAGTGTTAGGGTTTCTGTAGAATGTTTCATTTTCCTGACAGGTCTGCTAGTGACAATCTTTTTCCAATCTTCCCTGTTTCTCATGTGACTCAGGTGACTTGGAGTCACCTATCAGAAACTCAGACTGCTCTGTGATTAATAAGAAGTACTGCTATGATGGGTCTGGGGTTTTAAAAATTTAGTGTTTTTCCCACCTTTCCTTCTTGTCTATAATTCTCATTTATTTTGACTCATGTGTTCTGCAGCTTATTTGTGCTTGTGCTCTGTCCTCTCAAACTAGTCTGTATTACTTTCACCTTCTACATTTGCCTTCCCCTCCCACTTGTGTTTTCTTTTCCTGCCAGTGCATCTGTTTCCTCTTTCACTTCTATCCTGATGCTCTTTCTTCCGTCCAACTGTTTCCCCTGTGCTGTTGTCTTCACCCCTCTGCAGGTTGTCTGAAATCTGTTTCCTACATGGAAAGGAGCGCGTCTCCTCCGGAAGCTGCGTGGATGAGTGTGTTGGGCATGAAGGCTCTGCTGGAAGTGACACTTTTAGGACCAGTGAAAATGGGATTCAAGGGACCAGACAGTGCTTGACCAGCGATCTTGTGTTGGGCTGTTTTAAACTTCTCCTCAGTGCCTACTTTTGGTAAATGGTGTTTGCTTTGTTTTTACCCACTATTTTAAAAAATTTCTGCTGCCTTCCTGTTGCAGTCAGAGCTTTGCAACAGATGTGAGGCTGTCCCCAAAATTGCTTGCTGCTTTGCTCCAGGTGACTGGGCAGATGACTCTGGTGGAGTGATGACTATAAAAGCTAATGCTGGCAGCCTGCAGGGTGAATCAAAAACTTGTTCTTTTCAAAGGCAGCAGCCCCTGATTCCTGCCCTTGTCACCAACCTCTGGAGGTTTGTGCCACCACACCAGTGCTTAAGCAATATTATTCTGTGGTTGTGTCCTGAGGGAGCAGGTGGGGATGGGAATGGTAGTTATTTTTAACCACTTCTCAGACTGATTTTTTTCAAGGTTGCTTGCAGGGCAGAAATAGCCACTCCTGCTAGCTAGCACATTCATCCTGCATATCCTTTGTGTTGGACATCAGTCTCAGTGGTTTCTGTGTCTTTCCAGTGAGTTCCACTCACTCTTCAGAGGCTGATAGACATGATAATTATATTTCTGCTTCCCAGACTCACTATTTACACTCAAACAGCCACTACACTGAGTATCTGTAATTGTGAGATACAAGCTGCTACACAATGATGTCCCTGAGGGCTCTATCTTGACAGTGAATAGTTTGTTTCTTCAGGTTTCTGCAGTTTTGCTTGTTTGCTCTCTTGGATGGACACAGCCTTCATAGGCCTGGTATAATTCAAGGAAGTTGCAGGCAGAGAAGTGGGTGATGCCCAGCTGGTTATTCCATGGAAGTGGATGTGCTGTCCATGAAAGCTCAGGAAGGTCAAGGCATCAGTGACCAGTAACTGTTCTGTAAATGTGCACCTTTTGTCTTGGTTTGGTCACATTATTTCTCTGCTTGAGGCTGAAGCAGTTCAATGTTACCATTTGTGAGTTATATTTTTAAAGGTTCTCATGGGACCAAATGGTATTTTTTTCACGCAGTTCCTCAGTTTAATGGAGAACATACATTTGAAGAGTAATTATTGTCATACTCATCCCTTTATGCTGACTGATGTTATGGTTTCATATAATTTGAAGTACTAGAGCAGCTTTAAACTATTTGTTTCACGATGAGCTACTGATGAGAACTTAATCCAGGTCAATGATTTTTGTACTTTAGTATTGGATCTTAATCCAGGTCAGTGATTTTTCTACTTTGATATGGGATCTTTCATAACTTGTGAATAATTTGCCTCAGATACCCTTTCAGAACTGAAATATGCTGCTGTGAGGAAGTGGGTTTTGCTAGTTTTCTATCATGCTTTCCTCATCAAAGTCCTCATTGTAAAGTCTAGCCTACTCTTTTATGCTTCCTTTAACTGTGTGTAATTGTGACAATGACTTTAACTAGGGAAATTCCTTTTAAAATTTGTTCTACTCTAGTTTAGTAATATTCTTTTCCAACCATTATGATTTCTCTGTATTTTCTTACCAGTTATTACTGTCTCAAGTGGAAAATAAACTAGGGATCTTGAGTGGCTGTAGATTTCACTGGGAGGACACATAATGAGCAAATAATTTGTTTGTGGTGGTTTTTTCTCTCCCTCACCTGGCTTTGAAATGGGTACGATTTTTTTTTAAATAAAAACCTTTAAGTTTGCATAACAGTAGTCACTGACAAAAAAGAAGTGATTTCCATATTGTTGTGTTAGAAGGTCCTTACATTTCCTATGCATGTTCTTCAGTGTCCTCTATTGCATACAAGAAATTACCACATTTAGCAGACAGTAACTTGACTTGTTTTGACAGATAAGGAAATGGGACAATTTACTTTTTGCTAGCTCTCTGCAGCTGTCAAAAAAATTAATCAGAAATACCCTTGAGTGGCAAGGCATACTGGTATTGAAAAGAGAATGTCATTTGAACCAGTTTGTTGGTCCTCCTGCCAGCCTTAGAGTCATTTTCCCTGTGAATTGCAAGGAGCAGCCTTATACAAGCTTCAAGGTTGTGTTTTTTGATGGCAGGGTCGGTGCCTTGATGGATGTGTGGGTACCTTGTGTCTCCTCCAGGGAGAGCGAGCTCCTTTCTGCCCTGGGGACACTGTCCAGGCAGGTGGGAGGATGAGCAGAGAGGCCATGGGAGAGTTTGTCAGCATTTGTGTGGTGGTGTTTGTGTCCTGATGGGGTGGCCTCTTGCTGGGAGCAGATCTGGACAGATTTTGGTAGAGCTGTGAGTCATGTTAAGAGGATCAGTTTGGTCACTTGTGTGTGGCACAGCTGTTTTCAGCCCCGGAACAATGAGTCACAAGCTTGTGAGTTTCCAGTCCTTGCTAAAGAAAATACCCAAGTAGCTGCTCTTGTGGTTTCATTTAGAAATAAGTGAGCTGTGCAAGAGTTAAACAATTAGACTGACTAGGTCAAGTACTGATTTCTGGTTTTTTTTTTGTTTGTTTGTTTTAAGAACACAAATTGAGAAGTTGCATGTTATTGTCACAAATGGAAAAATGCTTTTTTCTGAAAAAAGTGAACAGGATCTGAATAAAAATATTTCCTGAATCCTATAGCCAGAAAATTAGTTGCAAGAGTCTATTCTAATTGTTTTGCCTAATTAGTCTCCTGTCCTTGTTTCACATAGCCTCACTTATTCTGCTCTATTAAAAGGCTGTTGCTGAATATTTTTTCTGTCCAGTTGTTCACACTAAATTATTGTCTTGCAACAAATCAACAAGTTTGTCTTCTGCTACATGGACTCCATGCTGCTATTCTACCTATCTGACTTAAAGGCAAGAATTAGCCTTGCAGTATTGTTGTGTCCATTTTTCTGAAAATCACTGTTGTTGCTTCTCCATTGCCGAGAACTGTCTCCATAGAGAGGCAGAGGAAGATCTGTCATTGTTATAAATTCCCAGTTAAGAATTGTGTATATAGTGATTTTGTTATTCTTTCTAATCCTGTCTCAATAAGCTATTATGCCTTTTAAAATATAGTCACTAATCCAGGATCATACTGTGTTTTATGTAGATTTCATTTTATTTAGCTGATTAGTTTGTAGACCAAAAAAATACTAAACAAAACCAGACATAAAACTAGGTTTTCTAGACAAAATTTAGGCTTCATAGACATTCTTACAGCTTAGCTCCAATGTTTGCATTCAATATGTTATTTTAAAAAGTCACCTAAGGAACCATTTTTGTTGGAGTGATGTTCTGTTAGGCAATTAGTAAGCTGATGCTTGTTCAGAGGCCTGGAAGTATGTTACAGCAGCTGCTTGTACTGCTTTGTATGTGTTCTTTTGTATAATAGGTTTAAAAAAATATTTGCCTGCAGCTCACAGGCAGATGCTTTCACTGTCCCTGTGTTAGGTTGTATGTTTTCCTTTATGCATGCATCAGTACCAAAACCAGTTATGGGTTACTGCTCATGCAGAAATTTTTATCCATGACAAGAGTGACTGTTGATTTTTATGTAGATTTGTGTAAATAACCAGTATCTTGCTGTGATTTTGGTATGCCTTTTTAAACTGAATGTTATTGATGATATTACATTTAAGAGGACAGGGATGTATTTATACAACCAAGTTAAATTGTGTTGTTGCTAAATTACTAATAACACTGCTGCTAAATTACTAAAGGTTTAATTAATTTGTTCTACATGCATGGCCATCTTAGATTTTAATAGGATTAATTTTATGAATAAAACAGGGTCCAGCTCTCTTCACTAAGTTCAGAAGACTAGCAGAGCATTGAATGAGGACTTCCCAAATTAGCGGTTCTTGGGTTGCCTTGGTGGATTAGTTTTCCTGATACTGTTGTGTATGTTTCTTGTAAATCTAAGAGAAATGAAAATACAAGCATGAAACTTAGAGTAATTATTTACACAGCCTTTTTTTCAGGAATGAGGAATACCTTTTACAGGTGTTTTTAAAATGCTTCAAGAAATTTGCTTTTCATGAGGTCACCAATGTTTGTAGTGTTGTTCTGAAGTCATTCAGCTGTGAGTCAGTAGCATAAAGACTGGGATGAGTTCTTCACTTTAAAATTATCCTTAACACAGTTCATCATCTATGGATGAACTGTGTAGATTGGAATAATGTACCAAAACTCAAAGCATATTGTACTTTAATAACAAAATTATTATTTTGGTGCAATGTTCTGTACTCTTCCCAAGGTGATTGAGTAGCAAGAGAGTGGAAACATCTGGTGGCAAGATACTTGTACTTGACAAGGTGCTGGTGGCAGAGTGCCCTGGGGGGTTATTGAAGTGGGGCTTTCATGTCTGTGACATCTTCTGCCCCATCTTCTGTGCTCTGAACAGCTACTCCTGGGCTCCATCAGCACCCCACAGAAATACAAAATATTTTTGCAGCCTACATTGCAGGAACTGCCAAGATACAGTAACAGTAAAGCTTCTGCCAGTATGGCTTGAGGGCCTTTTGCACTGCTGAAGGACTTAGTCATCGTGGGATCTGAGGCTTGGGGCTCAGTGGAGACACTAAGCTTGCTCTGCATCTTGGGCTTCATGCTGCTCTCTTGTTGAAAAGGCAGCTTTCCTGTGTTGTCTTGCATAGTCTCCCATGGACTTTACCTGCTGAAGGCTGAGCAACAGATATTTTCACAATTCTGTTGGGTTCTTTACTGAACCTGCCTTCATGTTGTTTATAATGACCTGTTTGAAACAACCATCTATGTTACAGTTATTTAAGAACAGTTTTCTTAATTGGATTGTAGAAAAATATGATATTAGTATCTTAAGACTCATACTGAACATAGTATGGTTCAATAATGCAGACTTTTCACTGGTGCTCACATATTCCATTTAAAACCCCGATTGTACTGCATCAAATTGCTCAGCAGACTAAGAGTCCAGATGATGCTAAATTATACTCTGCTGCTCAGGTTTCAAAGCATTTGGTTTATTCACAATTTGATTGTTTTAGGCTATTAACAAATACTCACTTGTGCTCTAGGACTTTAATTTTTTTTTTCTTTTCATATATCTTCATTCTCATGAGACCATGCTCATGATTGTTTTACTCTGTGAGATGCCAAACTGACATCCTTTGAAATGAGGTTTTGGACCATTTCTTGGTGTACCTCAACTTATTGTGAGACAAGGCATCAGTACGATTTAGCTGTCACATGAAATAGGACACATACAGAGGTGACAGATGAATTTCTGTGAGCATCCACTTACTTGCCTCTGCTGAGATGATCACAGCTGTTAATTCATACTAGTGGAAGTAGGTATTTATGCAATTTTGACACATCTCCCACATAAATTTGGGTTGCCTTCAATGATGTGTTTCATTTTGGCAGACAGCTTGGAGTAAGTGAATGCAGCCTTTTAGACAGCAAGTGCCTATGATGATGTACAACTGGAATGCTTTGTCAGATTAATCTGATTTTAAGTTGGTGGAAATTAAGGTTCTGAAGCTTACCAATTCTTGTGTTATACAGATACTTGACTTGAATCTCTTAATTAGGAGGATTACATATCACTGGACAAATGAAGTGGAGTTTGCCTAACACTGGCTGGATTTCAGAGTGATATGGTGGAAAACAGTTGTGGGTAAAAAGATGTGTCTACATTTTTAGATTTGTATTTTAACTGTCTTCTCCCTCAGAATTTTTGGAAGCTAAGAACTCTTAATGTTTGTGTCCTATTTATCACAGGAATTGCAGCTGTGGATCAAACCACAGTTGCATCTACTTCAGTATCTCATTATCTACATCCAGGCCGGATTCTTCAGAACAGTGATCTGTTCCCATAGGTAGCAGTGGAGGATGTAGTACCCAGGGAATTTTGCAAAATGTGTGTGCTGAAGCTTGTTTTGTGCCCCAAATATTCATTATGCTGTTATGCATTATGGCTCATTATGCCATTGCAGTCTGCTGCATAAGCCCCAGTACTCCAGTAATCTGTAGTTGTGGCCTTTTATTTTAAAAAGGATGTAATAAAACAAGAAGTTCAGACAAGGCCAGTAAAGGTTTTTGATTATATTAAACAAGCAATAGAAAATGAAGAATTTGTCAGCTTTTGGCAAGAGGCAGCGTAGGGGGAGACTAAGAGAGGCCTGAGAAAAGAGAAAATTATTTGCTATTCTTTCCAGTGGAAACAGAGTGGGTGTCCAACACTTTTGAGATGTCAACTGTATGGTACTCAATGAAGGAAGGATGGCATTTGGTAGCAGAGCAATATGTTGAAGCTTCAGACAACATCACAAGGTGTAAAAATGTAGTCGGCACACTATACAATCACTGAGTTTTCGCCTCCAATCCTGCAAATTTACTTTTGCAGTGTGTTTTCCATTCATGGCTATTCCCACTGGTTTGTGCTTTAGGCTTCTGGACTTATCTGTTCTACTTACTTGACTTGCAATCCTTGAGAATTATTCTCTGAATATATTGGAAACCCCTGTCCTTGCCACGGAGTGCATGGTCTAATAAACTGCAAACCTGAAGTGACACACCAGCAAAAATAGAACAGTGGATTTTTAAAATAGGTAACTAGAGGACAGTCAGCTTCATATTGGGCAATTTGTAGAGAGCTGTACTTGCATCCTTAAGGTCTTGCTAGGAATTTATTCCACGACCTTAAGAGTTTAGAAAAGAGTACACATATGCAGTTCAAGAAAACATTTTAAGTATTTAATGAATCATGCACTAATGACTGTTAATAAGAATATTTTTCCTTCCTCATGGAAATCAAAGACCTAGTACATGATCTGTATCTGCCGGTAAGAAATGGAGGAGCATAGGAGTTATTTGGGCTAGGTTCACCTTTAATAGGAACTGAAAACCCTGTGTAGGTCATCAGCATCCCTCTCCCCTCCCCAGTTGTCAGCAATGACAGCTTTTGAGAATCTTTTAGGTGCTTAGAAAAGAACATGTTAACACATGCTAACTTAAAAATGCTCTTGAGCCCACACTGTAGGTGTTTGTAAAGGGATTACATAGCTGAGATCCAGGTCTGGCTTGTAGGGCTGTGTTCAGGGCACTACAGCCACAAGTTATTCACAAAGGAGATCCAGTTCAGATGGCGAAGTCAATGGTGCTTACTTCTAGGTGTGGGGTAGAAATGAGTGAAAGGGATTGTGTTTCTGTAATGGAGCTGAAGTCAGGTGTGGATCCCCCAGTGAATTCTCTGCCTTTAGCCTATGTGGCAGCTTTTTGTGACACCTTCATAGGGCTCCTTTAGGGCTCACCCCAAAATTAATTTCCCTTGCATAGGTATAGGGAAAGTAAGAAGTCTTCTCATGTTATTGTGCTAACATTAGAGACTTGTTAAAAACCAAGAACAGTTATGAATAAAAGATACCAAGATACAATGGAAGCATTTTTTTAGTGTGCCAAACTAACAATATGGAACAGATGTTGGGTGTTCTCTTTTGCACAGATGTGAAGATCTGTGTTTCATACTGTTGCTGTAAGTTTTTTCATGGTTTCAGTGTGAATGTAATTTTTTGTTTTCTCTGACTGTAAAAGTGTTGAGTGCTAATTAGTTTGAGGCTTTCCATTCCTTTTGCTGTTTAAATGTATCCATTAAGCTGGAGGCTTTAGAGTTCCCCCCTGCCCTACAGTAAGTTTAAGTCCTTCAGGTAGGTGTAGGTTTCTGTAGGTGCAGGTATAGAGGTTTCTGACAAATGCTAATGTTTCATCAACAAAGTTGAAACATGAGTGTTTAGAAAGCCTGTGTTGGGACCAATGACAGTACATCCAAATAGGAAATTAGTGTCCTTAACAGCTTTGCCATTTACAGAAGGAGTTTTCCATGTCACAATTGTAAATACACTTTATGGCACAGTGACTACTGTCTTACTTTAAATGGCAGTTTCAGAAACAGTTTTGCCTGGAGCATTTTAACACCAAAATTTTAACACATTTTCTTGTGTTTGGCTTTTATTTCATGTCTCACACAATGTAATCATTGAGTAAAGTATTTAATTATTTCAGTACTCTTTGCTCCTGGATCTCTTTTAGTTTATTTTTATTTTCTTTTTTAAAATATTCTTTTAGTGTGTGTCTGTGCCTTTCCTGTTCCTTTTCCTGGGGTCCTCTTTCATTTCCTTGTTGCTGTCTTCCTCCTATTCATGTTCTCCTTAGGACTATTTTCCATGTTCCCTTTGCCTTCGTTCTTTTTGCATTTGCTTGTAAAACACTCAGATTTTTCTCAAAAGACATTTTAGAGATGCAGTTTTGGTATACAAGACAGATAGGGCTACTTATTTCGAAAGGTAACTAAGCACAGGAATTCCCTAGCTAATCTTTGTGCTTTAAATGCTTAATACTGTGTTCCTGTTGCTGATTTTTTGACAAGATACTGCAGAATAGATTAAGCTAAGTCTTGCTAGTGGGGAACAAAGGGCCACTCTAAAAATTGCCCTTTGCAACAGGGCCCTGTCCTGAGTTCTCCCATCCCTGTCTATTGCCAGTTTTGCTTAGGGAATTCCTGTAGCCGGGGCTTAATGGTCTTAGTATTCCCATGTATTGCCACTTTAATGGCTTGTGGGAGTACTTGACTTCAGGGACACAGAGAATTTCAATGTTTCTTTGCCCTCACTTGCTCAACCAATGCTATAATGCCAAGGAGAGAGTCAGTAATGCATAACAAATCCTGAACTCCTTTCCCTGCTCTCTATTCACTCTGTATCAGTATTAATAGAAGTGGAGCATCCTTTGTGCTTCCTCAGCTTTTTTGCAAGTTTCAATTTCCATTTTCTTTCTTTGAAGCACAGAGAAGAGCAAATGTACACAAACAAAACTTCATACTCAAGCCAAAATGCAATAGACACAATTGAATAGTAGTCAGGAATTTTAAGAGCTTTCCTATGAATATTTAATTACTACATTAACTGAGCAAATAAAGAACATGCTATTAATATTCATACAGTGTGAGCACTGGTTCAGAGGAATTTAATATGTTTTATAGTTCATACAGTATCTTATGTTGTGCAGGCCTTCAAAGAATGCCCACATCTGGAAAGGTAATAACGCTGCAGGTCTCCTATGAATTAAGGAGTGTCTGCTGTTCTTTGCATAGCACATTTCCTAGTAAAATTCTTCATTTATGTAATGTTATCACAACCTTAAGTAACTCTACAAAGACCTCAGTGTGGTGTCTCCTACATATTTGTTAGTGTACCTGCTCTGTGGCTTTTTGACAGCAACGTTTGGGAGGTATTTAACATTTGCCTGGTTTGCTTCTGCTTAGAGCTTTAGAAATACGGATGCTCTGAATGATTGAGGTGGTTTGCAGAGCAAGTGGTCAAATGCAGAACATAAAACTGAATTCCTTTGATGTGAGTGACGTGTTCTTCCTGTGTGAGTTAGTTTCTTTTTTAAATGTAATTTGCAAGTTAATAGATTTTATCTAAGAGTAAGAAAAAGAATAATGCTTACTTGCCTGGTAGCTTCCATTTGCTTATGGAAAATAGGAGCACTCATCCTCTCTTGTTGACTTGGTCTTTAAATTCCTTATGGCCCTTTTGCCTTCATTTAATAAGACTCTGGCTTTAAAGATTTTTCCAAGAAAAGCTGCACACATATGAACAGAAAAATGTTACAAACGCCATTCCTGAGTCCGATATTGCTCTTTTCTCTCTTGCTGGCTTATGAAAATACATTAATAGATGTTAAGACTTCATCAGTGGGTCCATACTTCATTCACTTAGAAATCCTTACAGCTATTTTTTACTGCATATAGTGATAATTACTCCTTTTGGCAGAGCAGAACTAATCTAATGTACTTTGGCTGATGAAATCTGTGAAGAGCCAGAATGATTTCTGTGTCGAATTGTTAACCCTGACTGTACT
The DNA here is from genome assembly GCA_013397075.1 of Rhabdornis inornatus. Taxonomy (NCBI): domain Eukaryota; kingdom Metazoa; phylum Chordata; class Aves; order Passeriformes; family Rhabdornithidae; genus Rhabdornis; species Rhabdornis inornatus. The sequence goes on along the minus strand of VWZS01008230.1, from coordinate 1,835,634 downwards.
ATTCTGTCAGTACCAGAGTGGGGCTTTGTCTGATTATCTAGTAATCTGGTGTTAATTAACACACAGATAGTAAAAAGAAAATAATTGTGACATCTAGTAGAAATATAACGTGGTCCTGTTTTGATAACCTTCCTTTTGGGATTGTTCTGTCAAAGATGGCATGTTGTTGGGGAACTGTCCAGCCTGGTGGCTTATGGAAAGGAACTCTTGATATATGAGCAGCTGTATCTTTAAGTACCTGATTTTCTCCCTTTACTGGATGTGGCTGAAAGAATTGTAAGGAAGCTGGAATTTTCCTGTGCACGCACAGTGTGAAGGAGCTGATGAAACCCTTGAATCTCTGTCTCTAGTTACTCTTGCTCTTTTATGTGTGTAGGCTCAAGGTACAATTTTTTGTCCTTGCTGCTGTGTACTTTTGCTGTGGTCATAGGATCTTGGTGACTAGAGGTGATGGTGCTGATTGCTCACAATAGCAAGTTCTGGGATCTCTCTCAAATTCAGACTCAGCAGGATTTGAACAGCATTTTAATGAAGTTTATGCTTCCTATCAGCACAGTTGCAACAAACAATGAAACAATTGAGCAGACAAGAATCTGCAGCCCTCAAGGCATTAATCTACTTCTTGAAGGAAATTTTGAGGAGACAAGTTCTGTTTCAGTGCTTTCTTTCACTGAAATAACTTGCACTTATCAGTCTTGGTGACAGAATGTACAAAAGTAATTCTTCCAGTTAAATCCGTAATGGAAACTTTCACATTTCTTGTCTTGCTTAACTGCAGCATTTTCCTTTTTGCATATATTCTCAGGAACAGAGTGGAAATAAAAATGAGAGACTCCCCGCTAATCTGTTCTCATCATCATTCCAGGAACACATAGGAAAGGTCAGGAGCTCATGTTTTGTAGTAAGCACTGAGGGTGTAGAAAGAGCATTTAAGTGTTAAGGTAATGGTCTGCTCTTTTGTTCTTCTGACTTCTATTCTTGTATAATTCTGCATTTCTAAGAACACAACCAGTAGAAAAAACTCATATTCGCAAACCTGAATATGCTTCCTTGCATGTAACATCAGTATTTCACAAATTAAAAAAACGAAGCAATTCTACCTGCTGAGATGAGTGAATTGAAGCCAGATTTGCTCCTCTCATTGCTTCTTTTATATACTTGTTTTGAAAGTCTGGCCTTTTCTCAGCTATTTTTGCTATAACATGCTTGGTGTAATGTAAAATGCCATTACTTTTTGGTTTTGCATATAAGGCTCTTTAAAGACAAGACACAGGCAAATAGCTGCAGCTGTGTAGTTTATAAAGTGCTGCCATTTAGAGGAGGGATAGGAGGGGAAGATTTCAGGACTTTCTGTGATTGACGTCTTATTTCTTCCACAGGAGATAAAGTGGATTTAGTGGGCAATGAGGAAAGTAGAGTCCCTTTTCTATGTTTTTACTCTTTTATCATAGCTTCTACATGATGATAGCTAGGAGCAACTGGCCTCAGTCCTTTTGCAGTTATTGGGAGCCTCCTGAAGTCTGTGTGGGGCTAGGAACACAACATGCAGAAAAGCCAGTGAAGTGCAGTGGTGAATGGATGGGTATTCCACATCAGCAAAAGTGAATCACAGTGGGGGAAAAAACCATGTCCCCTGACACTGAGTGACAGCGATCCAATCTGGTTTTAATGCCCCTTATATCCTAGCATCTGTTTAGCCTGCCTTAGATAACTCAGGCTTCAGTATGTTCCTAGTTAGTCATAATGCAGTGTGGATGTCTGATCCAGACACAAGGGAGCTGCCAGCTTCCCAGGCTTGTGACTAAATATCTGTGCTTGTGACTCAATCATCATAATAAAAAGGAGGTGGAAGATGAAACAAATACAAATAGCTTTTTTCCCCCCTTCCCACTATTGGTAATTAAAATAATAAAAAAAGTAAATTAGAACTCTCTTTTCTGAATACTTGTCATTTCTTGGCCTTTCAGTTTTCACTCGCCTGACTGGTGTTGCTATGCTGGAATTTCATTAAATGTCTTGTGGCTCAGTTTGATCTTCAGAGCTCTTTGTGTTGGTTTCTGAACGCCTGTAGAAGTGCTTTTAGTACAAAGGATACATCTAGATACTGAATATTATGGTCTGTATCAAACAGACCTGTATTCTATTGAAGTACTTGAATGTCAAAATATATTTTTTGAGAAATACCTCTTAGATTATGGGAATAGAGGTTATATGGATTTCCCCCCCCTTTTTTTCTTCTGCATTTCATCTTTCACTTCATTAAAGGTCTGGTTAGAGAAATCTTTCTTCCCTGTGGGCAGCTTCAGCCCTGCCTGTGCTTTTAGTATCTAATTAGTCATTTCTATTCAGTACCCTTTGTAAAATATTTCTCTGCATTTCTGTCAGCGCATACAACCATGTTCTGTGTGGAAAAAGCCTCAAATAAATGTTTTTGTGTGAAGTGGCAAATATTGTGGGAGAAAACAGCATACTATTTCTGTGGAACCTGGTATAATTTGATTTGCCCACTGTCTTGTGTTTAAAGTTCAGACAAATACAATCCCAATTATATAAACCATACCTGCCTTTTTAAGATGGTAGATGTACTTTTTCTTCAACCTTGCTTGTCATTTCAATAAATGTTGTGTTAGTACCTCTTGAAAGATTAAATTCAGTGCAGAATGGATCAGAGGCCACTAGAATCTATTCCATAAAACCACAGTGGTTTATCACAGGAGTTAGACCATTTCAGCAGCCCTGACAATAGCTACATTATGGGCTTGTAGTAGTGGAACATTAGGGTGCTTTAGAAATGTTTTCATGATCTATAGCTGTTAATATTGCAAAGTGTTTTCAGGCTCCTGAGGCCCAGTCACAGAATCACAGGGTGGGGATGGGTTGTGATTTCTGTCCATCTGTCTCTGGTGCTGGATATAGTCTCCTCTCATGGCATGTCTGTGGATCAGCAAGAGAGAACTTGTATTTCTCACTAGTGTTAACTTCTTTGTACTCATGGCTTGTACTATCTCCTAATATAGCCATGTAGTTTAAAAAGTGGTGAAAAAATGCATCATTACTATTCCAAGGGAATGTTTTTAAGGTGTATTTTTGGTAATGAAGAGAAACCAGCTCTTGTACTGAACAACAGTGTTTCCTGTGGAGGAGATTTTGAGTGAGATTTAGCTCTCCTGCATCTCTGGAAACTCCTTTGCAGTGTGCCTAACTATGTTTTTCTTTGAAAAAGAAACACAGTAATGCAGTAGGTTTCCAAATATCCTGAGGACTGTACTTGCTGATGAGAGACTGCACGGTGATTGTGCCTTTTTCTTACTGCCAGCAAGGAAGGCTGTCTTTTGTAGAACTTCCTAGATTTTAGCAGTATGCTCTTTTTTTAATTTGGAGGCTTCTCTTACTAATTTGTACATCTTCGTACAATAACCACAGTGATAAAAATCTTTGTTTTCAATGAGGGAAACTGTTTCTTTAGAAGATGGCAGTATAAAGTCTGGAGATAATTCTGGAAGCTTTCTGGGTAATATAATCAAATAACTTTTCTGAAACATTAGCAGCATATAACAAGGGGTTTTAAAAGACTTTTTCATATATTGTACTGCAAAATGAATTCATTTAAATATGAGCACGCTTTTGGTTTTAGTAGTTTTGCAGCTTTATCCGTGTAGCTGCTGTGGTTAGCTTAATAGTAATAAGAATTTCATTTTCATTTTACAGAAGAAAACTGATGGATATTGAATCATTATAGGGCCAACTCAAACTCACTAAGTAGTCTTTGGACTTGCAGGGGGTGGGACTGTAGTGTCAGGGTGCCTGTTCTGCTGAAGGCACTGCCTGGCACACACTCAGTGATGATGTGCTCCCATCTGAAGCACAGGCGGATTTGACACATACCATGTGGTTTCTAGAGTCTACAAGACATGTTGTGTTATATGGTTATTGAATATTAGATCATAATTAGGTCAAGCATCTCTAACATAATGATACATGTTAATGAATTAGCATTTAAAAAACAAAAAAGAGGAGCAGAGGAAGATGGGAATTAGATTCTTCTTTGGTCTTACTGTTAAAATATTTCAAAGAATTAAATTTACTACTTAGAGTGTAGGTGCTTTAACATTTCCTTAAAAACATGTGGGCTTGTAATTTCTTGTAATATGCTTTCTAATCTGCTCAGAGATAATACTAACAATAATTTAAACAAAAGGCTGATGTCTGAAAATTGCCTCCAAATTTAAAGAAATTTTAAATAACTAATAAATCTCATTGGAAAAATGCTGTCATTTTTATCTTTTATTTTAGGAGATATCTGTTAAGAATAGTTGGAGAGATTTTGCAGAAGGGAGAGGACATCTTGTTTGTGAAAAACTGCTGATCCATTAAATGGTTCTTTTAGCTATATTAAGAAGCTAAATGCAACTCACTAAAATGTTCTTTAGCAAATCTAGGTCGGATTTTAGGCCCATGACAGCTCCTGTCTCTCCCTTAACTTCTTGCTCCCTTTAGAGGTAAACAATTTAATGCAGCTGTAAGCTTTCTTTGCACTGGGAGACTTCAGCACTAACTAATATAAGCTCAAAATGTAGGTTTCAAAAAGGCAGCAGAATTTTTCAGCAAGAATCACATCTGTCAGTGGTTTTGAAAATTTCAATGTAAGAATGTAGGTGGGTATTCAAGTTGAATCAGTATTGTGCATTGGACAAACCTAGTGGCCATTGATAGCTTTTAAGAAAAATAATTAAAAATCTGGGGAAAAGTACAGCAGAAAACAGTAATAACTTTGTATGTGCCATCTTGTTTTTAAAGCTCACTTTAAAGACCAGCTCATTTTCTGATTCTTTCTGCCATTGTGATGGAGGAAGAAGAACATATGTTGAACATCTGTTGGCCTTCTAACCTTGCAATTTTGACTTCAAAATTATAATCTTTGCAAAACCAGATAAGCTTGCCATATTGACTAAGCAAGCTAGACTAATTTTTCAAATTCCACTTGGCATAAAAGCAGTCTGGCATAAATGCAGTGCTGTCCTTGAGCAGCTCAGTGCACAGCCCAGCGACAACTGCCCCATGTGAGCTGGGAGGCACACATGCTGAAGAGGCTCTTTGGAAAGGGGGGAAACATGGAGGCTGCGGGTCCACCCAGTACAGCTGGGAATCCTTTCTGTGGATGAGGCCCTGCTCAGTCACAGGTGCTTTCCTGGGAGCTTTGGGTTGCACAGGGATGGTTTTTGTGATGAGTTTGTTGGTTGCCCTGATGTCCACAAATATGCTCTTGTAGCATCTCGTTGAATCAGTGCTTTCATATGTATGTCCTTGCTGTAAATCTGGTGTATCAGGGGCTCTGCTTTTCCTGTGTCTCACTGGGTAGTTCTGTAAGATGTGAAGTAGGGCTGCCTGTGGAATTGGTACGGCTGTGACATTCAGTATCAAAAATACTGCTTTGATCAAAACAGGAAGTTGCAACATACAGCAATTCTATAATCCATCCTAATATGAGCGATCCTCATGAATCCACTAAAACATGAAGAACTCTGTTGTAATATTGAGTTGCTGTGTCAGTACTTTTAAAATGCATATTCAAAGCATGGTGCGGGGTCCTTTGAAATGCTGCTGCTTATAAATATTGTATTTGCTTTTCCACTTTGGCTCATAAGACTACAACAGCATCTTTATGAAGCTGATGTCCTCACAAGGTGCTAGTACCTCACAGAGCTAATTGTTACCAAGAGTGCATATTGCCCTTTTTAGCTATCCCTCTGAAGTTACCAATGCTCTTGACAGTTACTGCTTTTTGGCCAGGTAAGGTCTGGCAAACAAAATAATCCACAGGAAAATGCATTCAAGGCTTTTTAAGGAGATCATTGCGGCAGAGGCTTTATTCTTTTTCTGACTCAGATGACCATTGATGCATGTGTATAACTTAAAGGGAAATAGCCTTTGATTCAGTACAGAAAATAAGGTGGTCTGAGGATCTTAAATCTCTACTAGGTAAATTTAAATTACTTCACTGCAAGCTTCATCTGCTTTTGTATGCCAGATGGAGAATATGCATTCATAAAGTCTTTAGTATGTGAAAACAGTGCACATGTATTTGTTAAACATTCAAACTAGAATTTAACAGATGAAGTGCTTGATTTATACATGAATAATATTCAGATATTAATATAACTTTTTAAGGTAACAGGTTTTGTTCTTTGCTGTCTGTAGGGAGCTGAAAAGTAAGTCTGTCTTTAGACTATTATGTATCTAGTAGCATATTGTCATATCTTTTTGTTTATGTAAAAAGTGAAAAAATAGTTCCTGTTCACAAAATGTCTACTCAGAATTTGGTTAACGCTTTTGAGCCTGAAGAGAACATTTATGGCCGAGTAAGGACCAGTGGAGGATCACAGCATAGTGGAAGTGCTGACTTAGAAATAATTGTATTGATGAATTATATGGTGTTTGTGACTAAAGTGAGCACATATATTGCTAATTTACACATTTTACACTCAGTGTATCTGTTTTCTCTCCCCTAGTTTCTCTGCTTGAAGAATATAAGGACTTTTCTTTCTGCATGTTGTGAAATATTTGGAATGAAGAAAAGTGAACTTTTTGAAGCATTTGATTTGTTTGACGTGAGAGATTTTGGAAAGGTAAGGATGCGCTTGATTATATTCCAAGTAACACCTGTATTCTTCTGCTTGTGCACAGAAGACTTTTCTGGTAGCTGTGATATAGAAGTTGTGACTAATGGATGAGCATTCATTATGAAAAAATAGCGGGGAAGAATTAAGAAAGCAGGAAAAGTAGGTTTGTATTGGAGGGGCTAATAAAGGGCAGAGAAAAACACTTGGCAGGAAAGTTCGAAGTGTGTGAAAAGCCAAGATAAATGGTTTGAAAGATGCTGAGTTAAAGGGAAATGAAATGGAAGAAGATAACAAACTGTGGGTGAGTGCTATCTGGTGAAATCACTTTGGCATAAGTTGTGTGGATTTGGAAACCCCGGGCCTGTACATTGAGCCCGTGTGGCATAGAACACATTTCTTTAGTCTCAGGCGCTTGAAATTCACCCAGATCATTTGCCCTTGTAAAATTATTTTTTGACAGTAGTTTTTTTTCCTAACCTGCTGTAAAGCTCAGGCACAGCTATGATAGGTTAATGTGACTATTCTAATTTACACAGCATATTTACAGTATATTCTGTAAGTCTGACTACTTATTCTACATGTAAAGCTTTTTCCAGTCTGTTGTTCAGCCTCCTACATATCTGTTTGATCTGTCATTGTCAACATGTGTTTAATTCAACTTCAGTTTCTGCTTTTGAGTCATAGTATCGTTACCCTAATTTCACAGGAAAATGTCTAAAAATTACCTGAAGTAGCACTAAAAATAGTCATTTATTCAAATTTAGTATATCTTAAGCATTATTACTTTTTAAAAGAGATCATAATTTTATTATCTGATTTTTATGCACTGTTCTTTTTATAAGTAGGCATAGAGGTAAAGATGATGTAAGAGTGCAAGAATGAATCAGGGCTGCAATATGATTGTTTGAAATGGCTCAGTGATTATCATCAACCAAAATATCTAATTAGCTTTCTCAACCTTTTGTGTGGTTTTAAGTCCTTGAAGCATTAAATTAGATAACCTGGTGATTCCACCTGTTCTTCAGTTTTGCTGAACATCTTGTCCTCGTAAATCATATTTAAGACACAGCTTTTTGTTAAAATATGGTCCTTTTGTACACATTTGTCTCATTAAAGATGAGATTTGTTTGTGTTTTGATTGTGCAAGTAGCAGAGGAATTTAAAATTGTTGGCTTTTCTTTTTCTGTGTGCACTAGCAATGTCCTATTTGAGGTATTTAAGTCAGATATCTCAATGCTTGATTCAAATCTTTGATACCTGTATCTGAGGAATTTAGTTCATATTTCATGTTATAATTACTTACTGAAAGCTTCTCATTTGATGCCATATAAAGGTATCCTGTTTTTTAATACAGTCTAGTTTTAAAGAAAGATTTTTACAGTGCAAATTATTCTTGCTGCATCATTGAATACCCAGCAAAAACAGTTTCTGAATTAATGGTGAATTTAATCCACACATGTTTCTGGTAACCGTGATATGTAATTTTAACAGAATTTATTTTGGAATATGATTTTATGTAAGTAGAATAACTGGTTAAAAAAAATCCATCCATGATACTTAGTATTTAATTTCTCTTCCCAAAGTCAATTTGAATGTAGAGACATGGATTTTTTTTATTGTTTGCAGCCACTATATAGCACAAATAGACTAATTATCCCTGGCACTGACTCTCCAGTTTTAGTGCATCTAAGCAATGACTTCTCTAGTCTTGGTCACCTTTCTTGAAAAGCTATGAGGTGAAATTGCAGTGACAAATTTGAGTGGTGTGGCATTCTGTCATGAGATGAGCTCTGTGTGTGGGAGCAGCTGCTTGTGCAGAGATGGAGATGCTGAGTTGAACAGAGCCCTTGCAGTGGTTATGTTGGGCAGGTTTTAGGTGCCTGATGGCTCTGCTGCTCAGCTGTTCCCATTGGGTGCTTGTGTGGAAACTTGCTGTGCACAAGTGGAACGTGGCATAGGCCATGTTCAGAAGGGCTGAGCTGTCTGTTTTATAGCCTGGGCAAATGAGTACATAGTACATAGTGAGCTTCTGGAAGGGGCTGTGAACTTCAGGCCATCTATGGAAGTGGAAGGAAAAATGGCAACTGTATGACATTAATAAAATTGCAAGTAAAGAAAAGGTATGCTAAGTTATTTGTGTATCTTTAAGTGTACTGTTTGTGCAGTTAGCAGAAAACATTTTGAAGTGGCATGAGATTTCAATTCCATATCTGATAACATACTTACTTGGAAATTCTGATTGTTGGTAACAGTGGTCAGAATAGGAAAGTGTATCTTTTTCAAGTTCTTCTTTGCTTTTCAGCTTTCCCCTTCATTATATTTTCCTGTGAATAACAGCTGCAATGCAGCTGTACGTCTCCAGCTTCCTTGAACACAAGTTGTATGTGTGCAAAAGGCCAAAAAATAGTGCTGCAGATTTTTCCTGCTACTGCAACCAAGTTATTCTGCCATTTCTAACAGAATTCTTTGAACTGCTCTAAATGTATACAAAATAAGAATGATCTTAAAATGATTACAGATGCAAACAAAAAGGGGAGTATGATTTTAAAACACTGTTTTCTAAACTCTTGCTCAAATAGGTGATGTGATGAGTGTATGCACTACCTTTTATGCATTTGAATGTACTGGAAGCTGTCTTAAGATGTCAGAAGCTGGCAAGTACTTAGTAGTGGTGCGATATAAATAAACTGTTGCTGAGGTAACTACATAAACCTTATCTAGGACTTTTAAATGTTTCAGTTTAATTTATAAAGAAATTACAATTGAATTTGTCATCTTAAGATGGGATGTTTTGTATAGTATGACAGACTTCAGTGACTATTTAAACATGCTGATGGAGGGAACAATAGGAATGTGTCAGCTGTAAATAAACAATATGCCTTCAAGGAAGTAAGATTGACGGGGAAAAATAAGGTGAGCGACCTGGTGAGGGCAACTGTATTTCTTTAAAACATTCTGATATTTTTCAACTCTTTGAAGGAAATTGCAGACAAACGCAGAGCACTGTAGAAGTAGCAGCAGTATCCTGCCAATATGTTCATAAGACTTTTAACAGCCTTGTGAAATACTGGTTACAAAATGTTTGTTGTAATGGTGAAACTTGCACTTAGTAGTTAGAGGCAAATGAGCTGTTTCCAGGTGCTTTGCTTTGACATAGCGTATGAAAATTTGACTTGAACTTTGTGCTCCACTTTTCAGAGACTTTGATCTCTCAGTGATTAGAGAAGAAGAAGGGTATGTGTGGAGTGGATGGGAATCAGGGGTGAAGCTGAAGTAGCAACATGTAAATAGCTAAAGAATAGGCTAAGAAATGGAAACAAGTAACCTCACGTGCTTTTAATATGTACATTTTGTACGAATATTGATATTAGCTGTTACAAGATGAGAGTTTTCTTCTGTTTCAAATATAACAGCACAGTTTCTTATTTTTAGATAGACTGTGGTTGAAAAAAGAGGGACTACATTGCATAGGAATAGGAAGGTTCTTTAAATTGTGCTTTAAAAAATCATATATAGCTTGATTTTTCTTGGAGTTCTATGGTATTCACCCATTCCCACTCATTCACCTTTCTATCAGTAAATTTCATTGTTGCTGCATTACGTTCCTGACAGGGCATGAAATGCTCTCCCACGCACTGGAGGTGCCAGACAGTGTTTTCACTATGAATTCCATGCTGGAGAGTCATTTTTCACTACCGTAGGGTTGTCAGGTTCTTCTTTTCTTACCTGTGTGCCAGAATAAGCAAATGCTGTTGGTACTTGTTCTTTCAGCTTGGAGCCCTCCTCCAACAGCAGCCTTTGTTGCTTGGTGCTCCACAACAAATTGTTGCTATCCCTATTCTCTGAAGGAAGTTTGTAACTGATGTGTTGCAGAAATGGGAATCTGAGGATTAGTTCTGTTGATGTCAACAGATGCTCCCTGGAATCAGAGAGCTGTGTTTGGGGTCCTGTGGGGGAGGGAAATTGTGTCCAGAAAGTGTCAGAAAAATACCTTTTGTGTGCTGTGCTTTTTAATTTCCTATGAAGTGTGTAAGAGAACACAAAAGAATGCTACATTGTGTAGCATTCTTTTGCTACACAAAAGAACATGTAGCAGAGCATGGAGTGTTTTTATGAGACAACTGATCTAATATGAACATGGCAATCTCCCTTGTAGGGAACCTGCATTAGATGTCTAGAGATAATGTACAATATTCAATTGTGATTTTAAAAAGACAAGGAGATCAAATATCAAGTGCCACCAATTAAATAAGTACCTAATTGTTTAAAAGCATATAACATGATGCCTAGTGTCGCTTACTCTGATGACACTTAAAAGGCTGATTTATATAAAAGCAAGCAACTGCTGTGAAAATATTGAGTTGCACATACTTAATTCATGTAGTTGAAGATCATTTTAGTCACTCCCTTACTGCAAAGGAAATCTGGGCAATGATGCAGGAGAAAGTCATGCTGAAGTTGAGATTCCTGGTGTGTTAGTATTCCCTCAGGTTTAATGGATTCCAGGAAGATTGGACAGATGTGCATGAGATACACCCACCAAAGTCAACACAACAAAAAGCAACTGTTATTATAAAAAACTATATATCCTTCCAGGAAAAGTGTCTAAAAAAATCTTCAATAAAACTGAAACAGCTGAGATTATCTGCAGTTGTTTCATGTTTTGTTTCCTGAATTTAATCAGTGGGATAATAGAGCAAAATATGATCACTTTTTGCTCATAAAGTTATAATAAAACTGCAGAACGCGGGGGAACATGCCAAAACGTTATAGTATATTTCTGTAAAGATATTAAAATGAAGAAAGAGATTGAACTGATAAAAGCAAGCGTATCATTAAATGCAGAGCTCTGTATCTTCATTGTCTCTTTCTATTCAGAGCTCTTTTAGTTGTAAAATAAACTACAAAAAAAAAAAAATCTTAGTGGTTTGCTCAAGAAACTAGCTTGTTTTCAGGAGTAGCATTTCAGTGAGATGGACTGATTTGGGATGAATGACACTTGAACTTCTCCAAGATGTACTTCTGTGTGTGGAGGAATGAAGAAACAGAAGAAATGGACAGGTTTCAGCTTTCTTCTCCATGGAGATGCATTGAACAAAATGTGCAAGAAGATACTGTTGCAAAACTGCTGAAATGCTTGACGTGTAGGGACCTTGTTTGTTGGTTATCACTGCTGTTTGTGTAGAAATACATAAAAGTCAAGCACTTGGTAGCCTCCCAAAAGCATCCTTTAAATGGTAAAAAAATCACTTCCAGCCGCAAAGAACATAAATCAGTTTTGGGCAAAGCAATGAGGTGGGTGAAGAAGTGTGGTGAGTCATGGTATAGCTCATGAACCACCTTTTTGAAACATCCCTGAAAACTTACAGAAATGGTTTACCATGGTGTCACCAGGGAAACCATTACCAATGCTAGATAAATTTAAGTGTCCTTAATTGTAACACTTGCAGTGATCATTGCCAAGTAGTCCAAAATCCTAAAAGCATTAGCAAGAGGTTATAGCTTCTGCATGAGCATATGTATTTAGGCCTGAATATTTCAGGATTATGATCTTTCATGTTTCTATTCTAGAATGCTAGTGGACTATCACCTACCTCACTGGTCTTTCAAAATGGATTTTTATTAATTTCTTTCAGGTCTGTCATAACTTTTCAAGTTGTGATGTTTGCTTCCAATTGATGAAAAGAGTTAACAATAATGTTTGGGTTTGACCATGTAACAAAGCATTGAATTCACTACAGATATTTGATCATTAATGAAAAATTCTTATCCAAGGGTGTGCTTGAGATATTTCTGTTCTTCTGTAATGTAATTTTGTTTAGTTTTTCAGCAAATATTATCAAGGTTAACAAGGAACTGTTAATATGAGAAAATAAAGCTGAGTTTCTGTGCTTGTTTCTTTATTCTTAAGATGGTCTTGTTCAAATGTTATCTGTGTCTGATTGACCTATCTTGTGGACATTGAACTCATAACATTGAATTCTGGTAGTGTACATTTCCTTTTGAGATGAAAGAAGTTTTCGAGGAAGAGAGGAGTTGAAGCATGAGTAGCTTTAACAGGTTTTAAGACTTAAATCTTCTCACACATTTGTTTATACAAATGTTTTTAAACCTTATTAATTCCCTGTAGTGCTTGCAATACAAGCATTTCAGTAACCAGAAGGTGGTGAAAATGACATCTAAACCCAGACTTCCTGAATTTACAAATACTGGTGTAAATAACAATAATACAGACTACAAATAAAACCAGAAGATAATGAAAGAGTGATTTGCAGAGGACGTTCATATTAACTTGGATCAAATTTCACTGTGACAGTGAAATTGTTCACTGCCAGAGAAGGGTAGGAAACATTTTTTTGTCTGTCTTGAAATAAGAAGTTCATGTTCAAGATACAGTAAGATGCTTATTCTAAAGTAGCAGTAAAATGGGCATCCCATTTAAAATGGGAAATTATTTTGTGCGGGACCTAAAGAAAATATATTCAGTTTCTTTTTGGTTTATCCTTGAAAGGGTTTGATTATATCAAGCTTAGCTTAATTACTGTGGTGCTGGTAAACCGTTCTTTCCTAGTGTTCAGTGTGGTTCCTCTGTGCCTGGCCTTTTTTCTGAGCAAAAGGCTGACCCAAGCAACACTATGAATTACCTGGAATACAGTTTTGCACTCTTGCCTGCTTTTTTTATTGTTTCCTGCAGTTCACTTTGAATCTTAGCTGACTGTATCTTGTTAAAATCAAAGATAAGGAGGCAAAGAAGTGCAAACAAATGAGAATGATTTTGAAAACTGAATAACTTGAAATATTTATCAGTCTCCATGTTGCTTGCCACATGTCTTTTGTTGTATGTGTTAATGACAACAGGAGTTCAACTGGCTTGATGTATTACTATGCGTAGTTACAAAATAATAAATTTTATCACTTTCATTGCTCCATTCTAGAAGGAAAAACTCAGAGAATTACTGAGTATAATTGCTAAGTTTGGTTTTTGCCTCCTTTTTTTTCTATTGGAATGATTTGAAGTACTGAGAGATGCCTCCTAACCCTCCCCTCTGCCTTTCTTCCCCCTATCTCTTCTATATCATGAGTTTACAAGGTGATCGAAGGATATCTGTGCTAAGCCTCTACCAGTGTGATTGGGCTACTCTTGAACTCTACCCCAGAGGCACAAATTGGCAGCTAGGGCAATGTGATTTAAACCATCACCTAGGCAGTGTTGTGATTTTCCTCTGAAGAGTTAGGCATGTGGAGCATCCTCCAAGAGGAGCTGCTATGACATCCTGCACCACACCCGGGAGGTCTTCCTGTGCTGGGGGAAAGCCAAGCAGGCCATGATTTCTCTGAGTCTGCAGAGATCCCCCTTTTCCTGCAGGCAAGGGGGTGACTGCCTTCAGCTCTGTATGGTTGGGAGGTCTATGGAAAGCAGGAGTGTACTTGAGTGAAAAGTGCGGTAGCTGCTGTTTGTTTCTTTGTAAGTATCAAAAACTCAGGCTTTGTTTAACCTGAAGCGTGCTCTGGTTCTTAGATTGCTTGCAAATTCATTCACTGCTTTTTCTGTCCAGCTTCAGTGGAAGTGAAAGCTGCAGTGAATGGTTTGCAGCAGGGAACACCATTTGAGTATTTCATAAAAAGTAATTAGGTATGAATTAATGAGAAATATTTGCAAACTGTGTTAGAGGTGGTGCCAACGCTAGTGAGGTGTTTGCTAACAAGAGTTGTGTTCTCTGGTTCTTAATTCTGACAGTAATTGTGTTATGAATAAATGTCAGCTGCACATGCCTTTAAAAAGCATGGATACTTGAATAGATGAGTAATGGAAAAATATGTCAGAAGAGTGTATTGCAATGTATTTTTCTATAAACCTGAAAAGCTTACATTCTCTGATTAGATCCCAAGGATTTTCTTGCTAGCAAACTAATGCATCTTTCTGTGTAAACACTGAAACATTTGGGGACATGGCTTTTTCTTCTTGTCAAAATGTGTTAGAGCAGAAATGTGGGATCGTAGGTTTTGGATCTTAAACGCTGTTTATGAAACTTTGATGCATGGAATGAGATTTATTTGGAAAAGTTCTATTAAACATTTGCATTTTCATGGCTTTCTTCATGAGATTTGAAGGTGAAACATTGGTAGTTGAACACTGAGGATTTTATTTCCAAACCAACCATTCAAGAACTAAATAATTGACTGTAAAATTTTATAATGAATCTATTAGCTGATAAACTTGGCAATGTGTTTAGAAACAGTTGTAAATAATGACAGTTGGTAAGTAGAAAGTCATATTAAAGAAGAAATGAAAGTGCTGGCAAATAAAACTACTAGCAGAAGCGAAATTAAATGGCACACTTCAGCTACTGCTAACCACTACAAGTAAATAAGACTTTAGGTTTCACCCAGGTAGAGTTTAAAACTGTGATATGCCAGCATAGGTCTCTATACCAGCCTGTGAAGAGCCTTAGGTAATAGTTATACTGTGTAATGCAGCATGATGCTGAAGGGGCTGACAAAAGGATATTGTTTGAATTTTTGGAAAATTCTGAGCATATTGTCATACACAAATTTTAACTTTAATATGATAAAATTGCCAAATTAGAGTTGTAAATAAGTTTGAGTAGGTTGCATTTAGGTCTTCAACTGGATCCCATTTTGTTCTGAGAACATGTAAGGAACATTTCACAGGATTACTTTGGAAAAGCCAACTGAGGGCTAGTTCACATAAGTAAAATTTATTCCCCAAGCTAACTTTAAGTTGCTGGAAGGTATAAAATGTTTCTAAAGTAGAAATAATTTGAGTAAAACTCCATCAGTGACATTGTGGAAGCACATGATGTGTGTTTCTTGCAGTGGCTAATTGATACGAGCTGAATAATTCAGTGTACTGTGTAATCCACTTTTAACCAAAATGCATAGATTACTTGAGGGAGGGTTGACTGCCTGTGCCCTTGAAGGAGAGTAGAGCAAAATATTGAATGCAGGTCAGTGGTGCATTGGGGAGTTTTACATTATTTCCCATTCAGCCTTCACTGTTGCCCAAAACTCATACCACAGTTTAAAGAGATGCTGTTGATTGCATAGTGACTCAGTAGGGCATAATTTAGCTTTTTCCTCCCCCCCCCAGTGCTAGACAGAAATAGAATGATCTTCGTGAGTGGTATGAGGCATAGCCCCAGCTGTGTGCCCTCTGACTGCTGTACCTGAATATACCTTGGGAGTTGTGTCTGGGTTTGGGGAGATAACTAGGAGTGACAGAAGCCTTGGAGAATAAAACATGGCATGAGGAAGGGACACAATGCTAAGCCTGTGGCAGCCCTGTTCAAATACTTGACTTAACTTGTCTAAATATTATCACTATCAAAGTCCTGATAAAAGGTTGTAGTTGCCATACAGTGGAATGATCCCATGCAATGTATTCATGCCTTCAAAAGCAGCAGAACAAGAAGTAAAACTTAATTCCTTAATATCTAATTTACCTTCAGGTTTTCTTTCAAATGCTGTCCTCACTTAGATAATAAATTAATAGCTGTTTGAAACAAATGGCTAGCCAAGAATAGCTGTTTTTAAGATTACTGGGCTGTTGCAACTTCTTATGATTTTATCATATCTCTTTGTCACAACCGTCTTGTTTGAAGAGTACTATAGATATATACACACATAAACATCTGTTGATATTTAAGCACTTATGTATATGGCAGCCTCTTGTAGAACTTATTTGCTCTACTAAATACTGTTGAATGATCTAGTTCTGGGTTTATTCTGAGACTGAGTTTTAGTGTTTTGATTTGGGGAGGACCTCCCTTAGAGATTTTCAGCCAACTAAAAGGAAAGTTGAGACCAGCTGAGTACCTTAAGTAGTGGCTGAACACAGTCTGTGGTCTGTGAGAAACAATCTGAGTGTTGGTAAACAAGCTTCATTAGGAATCTTGAAGTTCAATTAAGTCAGTGAAGCTAATGAAAGTTCTTAAACCACCTGATTAGAAATGTCATCATACTGTTTTCAAAGTGGTGAGGTCTACATTTTTGTATATGTGAACTTGGAGACTGGATATAAGATGGTTTTTCTCAGTTGCATATTTTGTGGCAAAAAAATATTTGTTAAAAGCATGATTGCACCTTATTAGAAAACAAACAGGTTTTTCCTTGCCACATTAGTAAAAAGTTGCTTTACATTAGGATAAATCCTTTTATTGTTATTAACATTACTAACACATTTTATCATGTTGTTTTGTCATGGAAAAAGTGGATTCTAGACCAGACATCTTATATAAAATTCTCAGTACTGTCTCTCTGTGGACATTTCCATATAAAATTAAACAAATTGGAATATGAATTAATCTCATTTTCAAACCATAGGAAAGAGAGTAATTTTTCTGTATCTGGCAAGCATCTAGCCAAAACTTAGTGAAAGAACTTGAATACTAGGAACTTGAGCATAACATTTACTTTTATTTTTTAACTTTTACAAAGCAATTCACTTTCGTTTGTTTTCTTTTTTGATGAAGGTTTGCCGCCCACAACTGGGTGGCAGGAATTTGGAATCTGTAGGAGTCACAACCAAACTGATTTAAAGTCTTGCCCTTGTGTGTATTATTAATTAGATTAACCATGCTGATGCTGGATACAGAGTTAAATGGGAGTGCATGAGAATATTTCTGTTAAAATTGTGGGGCTTTTAGGTAATAGCTTGTGTCTGTTTCTCTTGTGGAAGTGACTAATCCACCTGTGTCTTGAACAGTCTGCTAAATAGTAGAAAAAGGTGCCATTTTCAGCTTTGTTAACAAAGCCATAACCACAGCAAGTAGCAGAGTGCTCTGACCACAAGCTCTGGGCAGCAGAGCTGCTGGTTTCCTTCTGCCATGCTTGCCTCTTGGTGCTGCCCTGTGCTCACCCTTGCCTGACACTTAAAGATGCAATCTGTCTGATCATTCCTACCTAGGCTTTCATCACTTAATGTTTAATTTTCTGTGGTTAGTTACTATTTACTCTTCATCACTGCCTTGTCTCCTTTGCTGCCTGCATTCTTTGCCTTTCTCACCACTCTGCCCTGCAGTCTGGTGTACATCCCCATCCCCACAGTGCTTCTTGGGCCTTTTCCATTCATGCATTTCAGGTTTGTTTCTGGGGTTTTCTTTTGTCTCTTGGTTTCGCTAGAAGACTGCTCCTATTATTCCTGTGCTTATTTAAATACACTTTTAGATTTTTCTGCGTAGCAGGCAAATACCCCCTACTCATCAGAGGAGAACTATGGCTCTACTGAAATTCCTGCAATTCTCTAGAACCTGAATTTGAGAGTCTCTTCCTTAATTTTTCTCTTCTAAAGAAGAAATATTCGTTTGCATTCATTGGCTTCCTCTTGCATCTTATTCAGAGCATATTTTTGTATGTTCTCACTGTACAGTGAGAACAGTCTTAGATGCTGTCTTGCACCACCAAAACTCAGAAAAGGAAGAAAGAATTCTTAGCACTGATATTCTGATGAAGTTTTATTTCCTTTGTGTAAGTGGACCCCCCTCCCCCCTTACAGGTGAAGTTGTGAGAAGGAACTTAGAATTTTGACACCCGTTGTTCAATAGAATTATTTTAGGATTTACAAGCTATAAGATACTGCCATTTATTTGGAAAGTGTCTAAAGGAGGTTTTAGCTAAGCTGTATATTTTATTTAGAGCCATATTTTCTTGAAGAAAGTTGACATTAAGCAGTAGTCGGTTCGTAATGCAACAGACAAGTGTTCAGGCAAGATTATTCATGTAACTGTCTGTACTTCATGTATTGTTCTGTAATGTGTTTTAATATGTGCATATATGAACTGCTGGGATGTCTCAAGAAATCAGAAATGTGGACCTGTACCAGATTTACTATTCCTGTTTGTCTCAGAGTTTGTTTATCAAATTCCAAGATGAAGTTAACTGATTCCTCATTTACATCTGAAATAAAGAACATTGAGAGGAGGGTTTTGCTTTCTATTTCTTACCAAATCAGTACTCACAAATGTGACTAAAAATTACTTGGGGTGTTTGAATCCAGAAAACAAGGCTCGTGTCATAGAAAAAATAAGGCAGTAAAAAATTTGAGCAAGAGTACTTTTTAGAAGCCTGGATTACGAATTCCAGAGTATTCCATTCTTGATCTCTGATCAAGATCCTGGCAGAGTAAAAGCTACATAGCTTTTACAGCAAGAGACTTGTGCCAATGCACAGCTCTGGGCTGACCCAAAAAATGCCATGCAAGGCAGGGAAGTGCAGTGTACTCTGTCGTGTGTTTGTGATTTTATAGGGCACTTCTGCTTGTGTGTGTTTGCAGAAGCAGAGACTCAGGGCAATGCTGGAAGTCTGAGCTGTCTGAGGCATAGAAAGGTCTGAAAGACAGGTCTTCATCTCCTACTGTTGATGCTGATGGAGTGTATGCAAATAAACCAACATGGAACATTATCAGGATCTTTCTGGCTGTGACTAAATGAAAAGATGTGCCTCCTTTAGGAAAGTGAGCATGAGTTACTGAGCATAGACTTTTTTTCTCCTTAGAGAGATATTTCTAGGAGTCATGAAAGATGCCTTATCGCAATACTTTGAGAATAAAAACCCAAAAAGCTGAGTTGTTTTCCAAGTGGTTGCCCAGAAATGGAAAACGAAGGTGAATACAGGTGCTGGTTTAGAGGCAGTTGTTTTCAGAAGCATTTGAGAGAAAGTATTTTTTTGCCAAGTAAAAATAATGTAGGCTCATGAAGAAATTGAGCTGCTTTCTATGGTAATTCATAGGATTATTTGAAAAAGAAAAGTAAAAAATCAGTCCTCTAATACAATGACAAATATGAAGCTTATAATCTACATTTACTAACATTAACCCTTGTTCTGCTCTTTGTGTGCATGTTGAAAACAGTTTGCTCAGGCAGTGAAAGTGGTTGCTTTGGTAGGTACGGTACCAGAGTAATGACTGCTGCTTTGCTTGTTTGCAAGTGTAGAACTCTGGCTATGAAGGAAAATTCAGTTATAAATTTGTTTGATAGTGTAAGGCAAAATGTTAAAAGCAAAGTCAGTATTCTCAAGTAAATGTGACTTTGTACCTTGATTTCAAAGTTGTTTGGCCAGTAGGAAAGAATCCATCTGACAGGGTGCCTCAGACCTTATGATGGCTTTAAACTGATCCATCTCAGTTTACTTGGCAGACTAAAGTCTTAAGGGAAAAAAGTGGCCTTTCTGTGCAGCTTCTCATAGACAGAGAAGCCCTGAACCAGCAAGGCAGAGAATCCTGTTGGAAGCTGTTTTCCTTGCCTGCTCTGTTGGATCTTAATGAGTTGTAGCAGGAGTTATTCTGAAGATGGAGACTGTGTGGTGCATGTTCCAGAGCATCACAGACAGTGGGAAACTGAAGTATATCAGTAATCAAAAATCCACTGAAAACTTAAACTTGCAGTAGCCTGGCCTTTTTGTTATATATGTAACATTTAATTTTGACCAACAACTAGACCTTCATCTTAATATAAAATCAGTAATTATCATTTGTTGTATGCAGGTCTTCGGGGCATCTCTCCATAAGCTACAGTGTAAAAGTATTGGATGAGAGTGGTTTTAGTGGCTGTATTATCCTTGGACAGCAGTAATTTGAAGTTTCCAAGAGCTAAATCTAAATCTAGACTGTGTCTTGTCCTCATCTTATCCAGACACCTTACAAAACCTCCACTGTGTGTGCTGTGCATGCTGTAGTACCTCAGCTACAGTAACAAGCTAACAGTGTTAATGCAGCCTGCAAAGTTTCTACATTGATATTTTTGTTCCTTTTGGTGGAAAACATGGGTCATCTCTTTTTAAATAAATGACCACAGAGGGAACTCTTACTTTCTTTGTTCTCATTTTATGTTTCATTGCTTTACAGGTTTGGTTTCAGTTTCCTTACCTTGTTTTCTACTTTTTGAGGTGATGTTTTTGTAATCTCAAACCCCTTCAGAAGCTGACTACATTAAGTCTTTTGAATGGTATTTTTCCTCTTCCTCTAGTGCCTCGTTCTCCTTCCTTCAACATTCTCACATCTTTCTTCTGTTGACATCTCTCTTATTTCCCAAAACTTCCGTCTCTCCAAATCTTCTGACTTTGCTGTTGTCTGAAGATTATATTTCGTGCATCTGCCTCAGTTAAGCTGGTTTTGAGGCTGTTTCATTGCTACTATTTTTGGTATGAGTGCAGTAAGGGAATTTTTGTGCTGTCGGAAATACCTGTGATCAGTAAAATTAGTGCCTGCCAAGTAAAAAGGAAGATGTATTGAGGAACACAATTTTAAGAAACGTTACAGGTGGTGTGGGATAAAATTACATGCTGTAATGCTGAATAGCTTTTTAAAAATTCAGCATTGAGGCTGTTTCACTCAATGTTCATCAGCTTGTATATATTTTGATCTTGGTTTTAGATTTGAAGTTTGATGTAAAAAATGAAGAAGGTAGAGGCATAATTCACATTGCTGCTGGATATGAGTTTCAACTTTCAGTGTGAAATCCCCCCTATGACATTTGACCCACAAAAATTTAACATTTTAGCACAAATAGTGTCTTTCATTGAGACCATAATACCTATGACAAAATGCTAGGAGAATGTTGGTATCAGACAAGGTTTATCTTTCATGCTGTATGTTTGATAAAACCACTTATCCAATGTAGGTTAATTGCAATATATTTTTTCTGAATTTTATCTCCCCTTTCAAAATGCCTTTCTGCATTGACTACAAATGACGTGGGAGCCTGTTTTTCACAAAGCATGACCTTTTCTGGTGTGTTTTCTAGGTGCATCTGGTTGCCTGCAGTTGGCTCTTGCATTTGCTCACTGTAGGCTGCTGCTGAGATTGACTGGAGCAGGACTAATCACTCCTGGGATATTGGGGTTGATTTGGACTTACTGTATTGGACTGAAATGCCCAACTAAATTCATGTCAAGAATTTCATTGAACTTACATGTGCTACTGGTGGTTTTATCATACATAATGTGGACTGAAGCTGGCCTTAGGTTGTTTCATGACTTGTTACCAGTCTGGGATGTGTTCAGCCCTATGACCTTTCACAAATTTTTTTTAAAGCAAAATTCCACAGCAAATATTTGGAAATCCCTATAAACCATGTAGAGTAAAAGTGAGGTACAGTCCTGTGTGCTCTAAGAGGCAATATTAATTATAGTCAGAGATTACTGCCTTTACCATGGCAGAATGCCTCTTGATGTGGCAGAGCTGGGAAATAAGCAGTGGACCTTACCTGCCCTTCAGAATAACATGCTAAGAAATCTATCACTCCTTCTGTCTCTACTTATCAGTTCTCAAATGTATTTTATGAAATGACCACAGAGATGGGTTAGAACAGTGGGTGAAGAGCACAAAGTAGAGGACAAAAGTTTCGGTAGTCAGCAGAGCTGTGAAATTCCAAGAGACATCTTAATAGTAAATACTTGGTTAATGGTTAATGATATGGTAATGATATGGTAATGATATGGTAATGATATGTATCTCTTGGTTAATGATATGTATCGTTAATATGGTTAATGATAGGTATCTCTGGTTTGCTCTTACTTATCATGGTATCTACATCTAAAATACATACTATGATTCCCATCGCAGACTTTAGGAGCTCAGAATGTTCTTTTCAACCTCCAGACAAGTGAAAGCTCAAGAACAACACCTAAAAAAAAACATATTAAAAAAAGAGAGCAATCAATTCCACCTTCTCTTTAGTTCTACAGTGGTATTTTGGAAGTGTAGCACATAGATAATACAACCTGCAAGCTGCTGCATGTTCAAGGTAATAAGACAATAATTAAGTAGAAAAAAAATAAAAACAGCAAGTTAGTTTCTGTCATTCATTTTGTACTCTTCAGTATAAGGATCCAGCTCAAGGAGAATTGGGTACAAACATGATGGGAATGTATTTTTCTGCATATTTTTTTCCACTACTGCAACTGTACTTAGAATTTTTTAAAAAATCTTAAGTGAACAGATCATTAGGGAGAAAACCAAACCACTGCTCTTACCAGGTTTCAATAATAGAAGCTGACAATGCCACTTCCGTTGCAGATTGTCTTCTTGAGTTTATTTTTTTAAAATCCCGTATCAAAGCTGATGATTTTTAAAATGAGTGGAAGACAGTGAAATGTCCAAGTTATGCCATCCTGTTTATTGTGTCTCTTTTTGTAGTGTTGGAGGCAAGTGCTTTTCTGTTGGACCAATCTAGTCCTTTGTCTCTCCAGGCAGAGAGCTCTCCTAAGAGTGTGGGGACTGCAAGGCTGCTGTGGGCTTTTGTGAGCCACTGTGAGTGAGCTGGAGGGTAACGGCAGCTAAGAGAACAGCTCACTTCCCTTTGCACTGTAGCAGGGAATTTTTTTTTTCTTGCAGAGAATGAGGAGATATACAGTGTGTATTTATGCCTAATAAATATTCCTATCTTCATTGATTGTGAACTGGAGTAAATTCAATTCATGGTTCAGGTGTGACTTGGTACCACTAAGCAAAGCCACACATTAGTTAGATTTGTGTAGTCAATGGTTAAAGTAAACTCAGAAAAGGAAGAAGTGTGGCAGTGACTGGTTCACCCAAGACAGGAAGAAAAACTCTTCCTCTGCTTTTAGCAGAAGAGAGGAAGAAAGACTCCATTGCACGGCCTCCTCTGAGTATTGTTCTTGCAAGGATCAAAATTGACAAAGAACCTCTTTAAATATTAAAGTGAAATAACACAGTGGGAGTGAGGAAACCACATATCACTTAATAAACTGCAGGATGCATACCTAAAACAGTATTGGAGGTGCAATCAATAATGAATATGTAAGCACTAATTTCCTTCTAAAATATCTATATGCCAATTTTAAGCATCCAAGGTCACAAACACCCAAAATGTATATACAAAGTGTACAAACTGGTGGTTGCAGTTTAGAGAATTTGCTTGTTTTTTTGAAACATGTAAAAATAGTCTTCTGAAGTCTGTTAAAGGGTAGGGGCAAAAGAAATGTAACTTTGGAAAACGAAAAGCACTGATTTATGTCCTTTCCTATTTAAAAAAAACCCACATGTCCAAAGTCTGAACACCTTTGATAATCTCCCTGTTTAGTCATTTGGGGGTTTTAAAGGGAATGCTTACGTTTAGGTTAAAAAAACCAAAACAAAACACTGTTTTAAAATACAGGAAAAAGCCATTTCTTTCAGGATTGATTACTGTTATGACCCATATAAAATATGGTAAAAAAAAATTATGGTATCGTCAGTAAGAGTGTTCAAAAAGCATTGAAAACAAGCATTTGATCAAAGCTCAATACAGCTCAAAGATGCTGTTTCTAAGTATAGGTTATCCTTGTAGTGTTTATTCTGAAGGGAACTGGAATGATTTAATAGCAGATAGGTTTTGCAGTACTGTCCTAGGACTATCCTTTTGTATTCTTCTGCCCTCCATGCAAAACCTGAAATGTAGTAAATGCACCAGGAAGGACAAACTCCAATTCCATGTTTAGAGGAACAGCGTGCTTTGAGGTAGTCTGCACTTACGCTGTTAGTTGCAGTGTTTATAACACAGCAATGCTTAAAGTAAGGCTGTCATTCTTTAAGCAAGATCTTAAAAAGAAAAAACAAACCAAAGAAACCCAACCAAAAAACCAGCCCCAAACTTACACCCCAGAAGACATGGAAGGTATCCAAAGAACCAAAACCACAAGATGCAAGCAGGAAGCAGCTGCTCCGACTCCTTCCCTCCATGCTTGTGTTAGGGAGTCTCAGCCTTGCAGACAAAATGAACCAAGGGATGAGCAGGACTGTGCTGCTTGTACAGTTTAAGCTTTTTCATTTCCCTATAAGAACAGAGCCATCTAGGGAAACTTTCTTGCTTTTGGACTAGTGACTGTTTGAAAAACAGGGTTTTAAGCACAATTTTAAAAAATGGTACATATCTTTGTGTCCATTGTTGGATATTGAATAGTCAAGACTTGCTCCTTATAGTTCTCAATACATAGTACTGAGTTTTACAGATTCCCAGAAAACATTTGGTTTTGGTTTTCCTCCTTCAGTGTTTAGGATTCATGCATGCATGTCAGCCAGTCCCACTGTTCTAGCTGCAGAGTTTGCATGACCAGAGTTATCACGCCTGATAAAAGGAGTAAAACGTTCTGCGTGCAAAAAGGGGTGAATATTCTTGGCATCAACCTGTCCTTTTGGACATCAGGTCATCTGTCCTCATATCTTCGAGTGGTTTGTAAAAATTATGTTCTACAAGCTTTGCCTGCCTTCCTGCTTACAAACTGCCTGTCTTACCTCTCCTTCTTAGAAGACTTAGGAGAAAAACTTGCATCCTCTGTAGCTGTTGATTCCCCAGGGCTTTTGAAGTCCCAGCGGTTTGCATATCTGTATTTAGCTTATCTTCGAACAGATCGGCAACACCCAGGAGGTTTTCTATCTTTGCTATTTTTCCCTGTTTTTTTTTTTAATTTTTTTAATCCAGACAAAAAAACTCTGGAGAAACTTTCCTGCCACTTCATTGTGGCTACACTAACACTACTGAGAGTGCATCCGAGATGAGCCTTCCCTAGGGCAATGTGTGCAGGGTATGAAGGTCTGCATGCCCAGAGCCAGCCAGGCAGCACAGCACCACCTCTGAGCTCTCCTCTCGCAGCTGGGGCTCAGTGCTCAGAGGAAATGTGCATGACTGCCAAAACCAGCTTTTACAGCAGTCCTACCCTTGCTGCCTCTCATGAAAGCATTTGGCACCTGGTTTCAAACCATTTTTTCACAGTTGCTGGCAGGCTCCTGTCAGTCACAAAGACTTGGCTCGGGGTTGTGAATTTCTCTGCCATAGTTTCCTGGGACAGTCGGTCTATTTTCCTTACTGCTCCTGTGCCAGCACTAAGCCTTGATGGGAAAGAGGGATGAAGTAGTCCTCAGATGTGTTTCCTTAGGGTGTCGTTCAGTGGAAATGGAAGAATGGACATGGACGATGAGAGAGCCAGAATCAGGATGGCTGAAGGTGATGTCAGTGAGAAAACAGGGCAGCATCCCACAGCTGGTGATTACTCCAGTGGAAAGTAAATTTGAACCTTTCCTTTGGATTGAACCTATCAGTGCTCTATACCTAAAGCCTGGATTTTATTACCTGAATGAGGTGAAAGTCAGGATACAGCTATATGTGAAGCTGTGTGTAATGAAACACAGATGGATGATGTTTGTACCTGCTGGAGGTCTGCAGTCTGTCCTATTCCTAAGGAGGTGTTAGTGTCGGTGCCAAGGCTGTAAATTGTCTTTCACGTCTTTGTATAGCTTTGACACTTCAGTGTATGCCACAACAGTATTTAGTAGAGGCATATTTGCATAGCTGGCATTTAAAATTTGGTTTTTGTTTTTAAGAGCCTGTTAGAGGTGCCAGTACGTGAAACAAAGATTTGATTTTAGGTCAGGTTTGTTCTTCTCTCTCTCTGTTTTTTTCCCCCTCCCTTTATTTCCTTTCATTTTAAGGAGTTTTCATTTATTTTGCCTTTTTGAAAAGCCCTCATCCTTTCTTCTTCCCTAGAGGCTTGTGGTTTGATTAAAACTAACCTGAACTAACACGGACTACCACACGGTACCTGAACAAGGCAGATGGAGAGAAAATGTTCAATTTAACTTATGAACATGCTTTACTTGGAATAATGTGCTCATTAGATCAGCAGCTGTGTAATCACCCTGGAGTTGTCTGGCTTCATGTATTTTCTTTTTTTTTTTGTTCTTCTATTTTTTTTAAACTGCTAACCAAGTAAAATGGAAATGTAGCAGTTCCTAGAGGTCTTTTGGTTCAAAAGTTAGATGGATTAGTGTACAATATTAATACATATTAATCAATATATATATGTTTCAACTGCCCCCCACTCCCTTCTGTGCCAAATGAAGGGTTGTCCAGAGCCTGCTAAACGCTACAGCAGCAAAAGAGAAGCTTTTCATAATATAAGTAATTTGAGCATATATTTATGTATAGCATTTTCATCTTATCTCTGCGTGACAGAGACACAAAATGATGTTTCTCTTTCCCCTTTTCCTCACCAGTCTGGTGAATGTGTGAAAACAGCTTCATGAGAACTCTCTCAGCATGTGGGCATGACTGGCAGTTCTGGCTTTAAAATGTCCTAGATATGTGGCACTTAAAATTGGCCTCGTAAGATCCCCACCCCACGATGCAGGGAATGTATGCTGTGTTCTCCAGAAACATTGGATTTCTGTATGCGTTGGCTTTTTGTTTTTCATCATCTGCCCAGATCTCTGAATTTTACCATATTTTAGGAAAACACATCCTAATTTAAGTGCCTGCATGGGAAGCAACTGCTTTGATGATCTAACTACAAGTGAGTCTTTCTAGGTTTTATTAGCATAAGCTATTGTTACCATCAATATTTGTTGATCGCTTAACATTTATAGTTTAGGTAAATATCAGAAATATAAATATGATCAAAGTCCTTACAGCAGCTGTCAGTAGCATGGAATTATTGCTTGTTTGGGGAGACAGTGAGGTGCAAAATGAGGTGCTTCTGTTTCTTCTAAAAGTGGAAAAGGACTTTCAAAATGTACTTAATCTGTTCTTCAACTGCATGATTTGCAAGTTCTTTTTAAAGAAATAAGATTAAAAAGAGACACCAGTAAAATACTTTAGAAAGGGACATTTTAAACTCGGACACACTACTGCTATGGGAAGTAGTAAAACAGTTCCTCTAGTGTACTGCTGCTGTAAGCAGGCACAGGAATATCTGATGTGATAAACTGAAGAGTATGGCTGCAGGAAATTACAAAATGATGTTTTGGCAAAGCATATTAAAGTTCTTACATAAACTGGAGAGTCTTACCTACAACTGTGAGTCAAGTTAAGCCATAATAAATATCAGGAAAAAAAAAAAAAGCTGTTAGAGTACCTAATGAAGTAAAGAGTTAATGTAGAGTGTGAGACCATTGGTCTTGCTAGCAGTGCCTGAAACATGAATGAGAAGCAGAGCCACTCAGCAGGGTGTGGGCTGAGGTGTGCTTCCTCTTCCAGTGCTGTAGATTTGAATTTTGTGTCATATTTTGCATAAACAGGCGATGTACTGAAAAACAAACTTGGATGTTCACGTCTTCTTGGAGTGAATGTGACTTTGATGTGACTTCTAAAGACCTGCTTAACCTCTGTCTCATGGTGTTAGGCAGTGCAAAGGAGCTGTACTGGGCTGGGTGCAGTGAGGCTTCTTTTATTCCTGGAAGCCTCTTGCTAATATCTCCCAGTGTCAGGTTGATTGCAGGCAAATGTAGAGTTATTGAGCTTTTCAGTGTGAAGGAATATATTCACTCTGGGATATTTTAGAGTATAAATGTTTCTTTTTTGTGTGCTGTAGCTGGCCAGAATGTCAGTTAGGAATCTTTACTCAGTACCTGTTTTTTTGCTGAGTGTTCCTGGTGGTAGCGTGTGTGCAAAGCTCTGCAGCCCTTTGTACATTTGTTTGTTGCAGAGCAGCACCAAGCATGGAATCTCTGTTGTTCTGGACTTTGTGCAAGCAAGGAGTGCTACTTTTGCACTTAAACGAAGATCTAGTTAAGCCTCATTCAAAGTGTAGGAGCATCTGTCAGAGTCCTTGCTTTGGAAGAGAGCTGGGTGATCATTTAGGGTTAAATGCAAAAAGAGATTAAAGCTCTACCAAAAGGAAGAGAGCAAAACAAAAAAAGCACATGCAAAATGCTAAATTGAATGTTAGGGACTTTAATGGGTATAGTAAGTACATTGTAATTTTGGAGTTCAGAATTGCACAATGTTATAGGTTCCCTCATATTAACCATAAGGGGCTTCAAACTAGCACTGTTCTGAAAAACTCCTGAGTCTTTCTTTTGTCAGTTATTGGAAATCAGACATTTTGCTGCATTTAAGTTTGATTTTCTGAATGGCTATTGAAATTCTCTTTATCAGACAACTCAGCCCATACATAACTGCAATCATCCCCGTGGACCTTGAAATTTGGGAACTCTTAGTTGTTTATGCAGTGTCTCAGAACCAAAGAACTGAAATTTCAAGTGGAAGGAGAATCTTGCTTTGCCCCACCTTTTGTTGGAGCAAATACAGATTTACACGTATATTGGAATAGTATGTTGACCAGAAGTGGTAATTCCACGTGTGATTACTGGTGTAAGTATTCTTGAAGTTTTCTCAGAATTCTTTAGGGAAACCACAACTGCAAGAAAAATGCCTCTCAGTAGACTCGGTTCTGTCTCTTGACAGTGCTGTTTTAAGGTGTGGTTTAATAGGAGTGGTTCAATGGGTAAGCATTATCTTTTATTCTGTGGAAGTTGAATCTGTGTTCTAATCTTTACTAGGGAGACTGGAATCCTTAATGGTTTTTGTTCTAAGAGCAGGGAAGATTCCTGTAGTCTTCTGTTGTCTCTAGTCATACAGTCCCTTTTTGTCCTTTTCTCTGTGCGTTTTCTGGTAAATGCTTCTCTGGCTTCCCCAGTGTGTGTGGGTGTCATCGTGGGCCTCTGTGCCCACCCCGTCCAAGTTTTCACATCAGTTCCTGAAAAAGTTTTTCTATTCCTCTTATTTATAAATCTTGCTTTTGTTTATGTTCATATTGATAGCTCTAAAATGGAACATGGCAGTACATTTTGGGAATAATATTTGCTAGTTACCTACCTAAAATTTGTAATTTTAAAATATTTTAAAATTTTATTTAATTTTTTTATTTTTTAATCTTGAAGCAACTGTAATTAGCTGTGAAGAGTAAGCCATATGTCTACTGAGTTTGATTATGCTAGATAAGTGAGAATCCCTCTAAGGAAAAGGGTCTGCGTGGGTGGAATAGTTTGCAAAAGATTTTTTGTATGCTGGGAAATATCATGTTGAAACAAGTAAGGGATATTCAGTTCACCAGACTTGCCCCTCTTTGTTTGGAGAACCATTAGGCCTCTTGTGATTTTGCCAATCAATGCCCACCCATGTGCCAGGACAGATCATTTTGCCACTGAATCCCACAGCATCCTGTGTTATTTCGCGTGGCTCAGCGCTCCTCACAGTCCTGTGCAGGGGCAGTTTCTGGTCTGCTATGGAAACCAGAACTCCCCTGCAACAATAAGGCTTGTTAAAGGAGTCTTTTTTCCCTTTTGACCTTTTAATTAATGTGAAATAATTTTTAATTAGTTTTGTCATTTATTCAATCAACTTTTATTCACAGTTTCTAAAGCTTATTCTTGACCATATTGCATTTTTTCTTTTCAGAGGGCAAATACATGCCCCCATCTTTTATTATGTTAATGACATATTTATTTGTTTTTATTATTCTTTGCCTGTAAGGCAAAACGAGATTTTTTTTGGGCATTAATTTTCACAGCAGCTTAAATGATTTCCAAATATTGCTTTCACAGGATTAATCTAACATTAATTCTTAATTTTGCTCATCTGCCTATGAAATATGATTCACTGTGGAGGCCTTGTAACTTTAGTTTTAGCTGTAGTTTGTGGTATTTCTCTGTGGTTTTTACTTTGTCATTTTCCTCTGTAAACATGCAATTTTCCTTCCTTTGAGAGATGCACTTTTAGCTCTCTTTTATGGTCATGGTAGTCTTGTAATTAGAAAGTCAAAAATAGACAACTGAAATTGTAGAGATTATTCCCAAATGCCTGTGAAATGTAGAAATGTAGAATTGCTGTACTGATTTTGGATACTGCTGATAAAAATGTTCTTTGGCGATTTCAGCTTAATATGGATTTTGATTTGAAAAGATACGGGGTGAAACTTTTGAAGAGTTCAGGGGAAACCTTGTCATTGGAAGTACGGAAGTTCAGGCGGGGTGTCGCTGTGGGTCATTTTCTCTCTCTAGCAAATAGGAGATTCTCGCATTTCTGAGTGTGAGAAAATAGTTGTGATAGAGAGGACTTGCCAGGCAGAGTCACAGTAGATCTGGCATTAATCAATTGCCAACAAAACAGCTCCGTGTACGTGGCCATGTGTGTGAATTTCCACCCTTCCTAAAGCTCCCCGTCGCTGCGTGTGTAACCTCAATCCTACGGGAGCTCTTCTCTTAGGATGAGCTCTTCCAGACCGCTGTATTCCAGGAATGAGGAAGGGATCAGGGCTCGTCTGTGCAGCTTTGGCCGATGGCTGCGGACTGGCTTTGGCCCCGACATCGCCCCTGACCGGCCTCGGCTCGCCCCTCGCCTCCCCGCCAGCCCCCGGCTCTGTTGCGGGCTCTGGCTCCCTCTGCTGCCCGCCGGGAGCCACAGCGCAAACCCTTTTCTGCAAGGGTTCCAAGCAGTCTGCAGGACAAAATTCCATCGCAAGTGCATCCAGGTCCAACTGCAAATTGTGTTTGGCACAGCCACATTTGGTCTCTGTTTATATAATTTGATTTGAAGATTTGATTTGCTAATAATGTAACAATAGATGACAAAATGTTTTATTACTTCTGTTCTACAACTAATCATAGTTCTGTTTCCCTCCTTCTGCAGGTGATAGAAACACTTTCAAAGCTTTCCCGCACTCCTATTGCACTAGGCACAGGAATAAGGTATGTTATTGCCATAGAGAATGGTGGGAATAATGCCTCTTGGTGTGATGCTTCTTGGAAAAGTTGTTAGGGGCAGTATAGGCTGTGTCCCCCACTAAGGACTTCTGCAGCTGTAAGGCAGAGTGCCAGGTGAGCAGCTAAGCAAGGCTCTGAGGAGTTACAAAAGGTATCTGCTACCTCTGGTACACTCACTGAAGGGCCTGAGTTTGTGTACTGCTCATGCTGAAACAGGAGGTGAACAGAGGAGCACCTGGTACTGCAGGACTTGTGTGATAATCGTTACACAGGGATCAGAAGTCAAGCTGATGAAGGGCTGATTTATGTGGGGTTTCTCTTCTTCATTGCTTCTAAAAAATCAGCAAAATCGGTCATGTTTATGAGATTCTTGTTTTCAAAAAGAAACCAAAAAACCCGCAACCAGACCTAACCTGGAAGTTTTGATGTTTTTTTCCAGTTGAAAAATGTCGATGATGTGTATTAGTGGTGATTTATAACAACTGTGTCCAGTAGGGTTTTATTAAGTGTCAGTCCACATAATGAAGTATAAATACACATATACTGCTCATTAGAGAAAGGGGGGAACATACAAGCACATTAGTATACAATAATCTGTGTGAAGATTTTGGAAACCAAACAGAAATACACTACATGCATGACTAGGCTAGTGGTGTCTGTAATTAATGCTATTTTTCTTTCTATAGGCCCTTCCCTACAGAAGAAAGTGTCGATGATGAAGATATCTACAAAGGTCTTCCTGATTTAATAGAGTACGTTGTAAATATATTAATTACAGATTTGGTCTTTCAGTTGCATTTGTTTGTATTATGTTGTAGAACATATAGTTTTAATGACAATGGGATATTTATTTAATTTGTAAATATTTTGTTTGTCATTATGCTGACCAGGAAGAATTAATTATGAATACTTATTTGAATTATTATGATACATTTGTGTATGTAATGCAGCATGTTTCATAGAGGGTGCTGGTAGCAAAGTAAATAAAGAATGCATTTCTAAGTTACCTGTCAGTACTATGAGAATGCTTTCAGAAGATTGCAATATCACTTGTAAGGGACTCAAGGAAATTGTCTTGAACTTGCAAAGAAAATGCATTCAAGTAGATCTTTTCCCTAAAGTCACTGAAATTCTTAATGTGAGTGCATTTACCTTTTCTGGGGAAATGTTTGCAAGATTGTCAGGATACTCTTGTGTCCTATGGCTGGGATCTCTCAAGATCCATGAGGAATCATGTTGGACATGATGATCACTGTTCCAAGGCTCACAGTTCCCCAGCACTCCTTGCATGTTGTTGCTGCAGTGTGGGAAAGAAGCTGCTGTTCACACCAGGGATTTGTTTCTCCAGTGCCTATAAAGAAGGGAAACCTCACCATGATTGGCATTGCTCAATTTACCACTTTCCCTGCAAAGCTTGTCCTTGTCTCTGCAGCTGACTGACTGTCTCAGAGATAATTGCTTTTCACTCTGTGTAGCAGAGCATGCAGAAGGGAGGAGTTGCAGTCTCCTCTGAGACCCAAGCGGGCAAGAGGTGATGTCCTTGTTTCTTAGATATGGTGGCATTATAACTGTTTGAAAATAATATTTCTGCCAGTTCTTAAATGGGTATGTAAATTCAGCATTGTGAGACAGTCTTTCATTAAAAAAAAAAAGCTAACAAATCACACCAAAGAAATTGATTCATAACTCTTCTTGTGCAACAAATGATGAATGTTATTAATGGAAATTTAATAGTTGCATGCTGTCTCAATTGTGGAGGAAGCAATTCAAGAGTAAGAAACAAACATGTCAATGAATGATGCAAATGGCCCACATTTTTAATTACCCTCAATTATTAGTAAGTTTATTTGAAATTGATTTAATTGTCCCTGAATTTAAATGGTGTCTAAAGAACTTAAAATTAATTTAAGTCTTTTTGTCAGAAAGAGCTGTAGTAGTTAAATACTTCTATCCTTACTCTGCCTTTTTGCCAGCTTTTGTTCCTTGGAGCAGAGGTGGTAGAATGGAGTGTGTCTGCTGCATCTGACAGCTGCCAGTGTTTAATGTGAAGTGCCAGCACACCATCACTGCTGGTGGAAACTGAAATGCTGGTCTGACCTGTTGGTTTTTACTCTGATGGACTTCAGTGTTGTCTTCCAACAGGAAAAACCTCAAGATTGTCAGCATATCTGATCCAGTTTCTATATTGTTATTGTGACTCAACTGCTTGCAATATCTTTTAGAGTTCTTTTGCAGGCATACCCTAAGAAATTGGAGTGAAAGATATGGGCTTGATACAGTCCTAGCACAAAGCAGGTGCTAGGGCACAGTCAGCCCTCTATAGAGGGCTGCTTTGTGCAGGTGCTGCTGCACAAAGCAGGTAACACTCTATAGAGGGCTGACTGTAATGAAGCTGAATTAGCTGAGGGTAGAGTTGAGCATTGACTTCTTTATTTCTGCAGTCTGTGTAATTGGAGGGCATCACTTGAGCATACTTGGTTTTGTTGAACTATCTGATTTTCAGTTTAATTGGTTCCTTTTTACATTTTTGTGTAGCTGAAGGTTGCATGAGATGATCCAGATTCTGGTTTATGATGTGGAGGAACAATGCCTCAGTGCTGGCTCTGCAGTCTTTGCTGTATTTTACCCTGGTTAGTCCTTTCTTCATGCAGGAAGAAGACCTGTACCAGTGTCTCACATCCCAGTGTAGTGGGATGCCAGGCAGTAAGGAGAGGCAGCTCTTCTTCACTGGAGGTGGTGGGAAAAGGAGAAGAGGGCAGCTGGATTGTGGCTTGTGACAAAACTGTCCTGAGGTGTTGCTTTTGCTGCTGGTTTAGTTCCCATGTGGTTCTAAATTCATGTAGTCTTCAGTATTGTGTTGATTTTGTAAAATTTGTTTTAAATTAATTGAGAAAAGAGAATTAATTAATGCACTTAATTTCCCTTAATATTTTCATTAGATATTCTATTAATGAATCTGTTTGTTTACTGTAGAAACTTCTCCTATAAGTCGTCCCTTGCAGAGCTGGTGGTACTTTGTGCTGCAATTTTTTTCTTGCCTTGTCTTTTCAGTGAAACTGGTGTTGAGGAAGATGAGGAGTTGTATGATTGTGTCTATGGAGAAGATGAAGGTGGGGAAGTTTATGAAGACCTAATGAAAGATGAAGCAGCACAGCAACCTGTATGTTTTCCAGTTCCTAACTGCTTTGGAACAATAGCAGTTAACTTTTTCAAAGTTGAAATGATATATTTATAGATAGTTTCAGTGACACTCCTGCTCAGCTGCATCGGGAGTTGTCATGTGCAAAGCATTATCTCCTATGTGAGACTTTACAGGCGTTTGGGTAAAGGGGAAAACATTAACTGTACTAAGTTTTAAAAAAAGAGTTATTTTTAAATGAAATACAGTAATTATTTTGATAATTTTGAGTAGTAAAATTTACTAACTATTTTAAGAGCAGTTAATTGAATTGCTTACTTGAAAGTGTCCTACCTCCAAACTTACAATTTTGTGAAATCATTGTGTATAATATTATTTCACCCATAGTTTGGACAACTAGCCTAACAAGGACAATGGAGAATTGTTTCAAAGTAATGAATTTACTGCTTATTCAACCATGTAGGTTTTGTTGATCATTAGGTTGTCATTATGTTGCAAAGTAAACTGTTCCAGTAAGTTTTCTCTAGGAGTAGCTGAACTTCAGAGGCAGCTTTTCTTACCTGTACTGGTATCACACATTATTTCTTATTCCCTCTTTCCCTTTGTTTATTGCACTCAAATTCTAGATGTTTGTGGTGTTGATAGAAAAACTGATATGTCAATTTCTGTTGAAAGTGTCCGTGTTAATGATCTCTTTGGGTTAGATGAGCACAAAACTGACTTCAGTGGTTTTAACTGGAATGCCAGAATTTGTCTGCATTGTTCATATGAGTATTGATGAACAACAAAAGCCCATATCTTGCAAATCGATATAAACTTTGAGTACAGCAACTTCTGTAATGGGGCAAATACTGCAAACATTTTGGGCAGTATTGAGCTAAAGGTAGAAAATAGCTGAAAATCTAAATAATGTCAAATTCTAATACTTCATAGGGATTAATTAACTACAGTTAACTGTGACAGTGTCTCCTTCCCCGTACAAAAGAATTTGGGAAGAAATGATAGATTTGAGATGAGGGTGACCATGATGATGCTCACAAAGCACAATTCTTCTGATAAGACTATTTTTGCAAAATGGTTACTTGTGTCTGCATCTGATAAAGACAGACCCTCAATGTTCATTGTGGGAAAATGAAGAACTGCACAAACTGGGTTTTCAAGAGTAACTTCTGAAATTGCAGCACCTGGTGAATGAGACTGAGAAGCTGTGTTCCACTTGTAGGAGCTGGTTGTAGAGTCACATAGAGACAAAAAGAGAAGGGTAAAGGAGATCAGCCAAAGCAGTGCCCAGGCTTTATGGACCTGTGTGATTTGCAACTTGGCATGTAGTTGAGGTGGTAGGAATACATTTCCCACTCTAAGGTGGCTAGGCTGTATAGGAGCTGTGTGTGGCTCATGGACAGTGGAAGTGGGGCCTACTCTGTGCTGTGCTGAGCAGGTGTGTCAGACTGGCAGCAGAGAGGGAGTGGAAGGAGTCTAGCTCTTGAACATACCAGGAGCTAAATGTTAAAATTTCAGTCTAGAAATTCTGCTATTCCTAGAGGAGAAAAGTCTTTTGTTCAAAAGCTGAAAGTGTTTTTATGGAATGGAAAGAACTACAGTGCTACATTTCTACTCCTGACTCTTCCTGTGTTTGAACAACATCTAGTCATCTGGTCTATGTGTAGCATAGGAATTCTTTACACTGGATGAAAATAACTAAGATAAAACCAGGGATATGGTGAAGGATGTTGCAAATTGATAAATAGGCTTCAGAAAGGATGTTGTAGTTCTGTTGCTTGTTAAGATACTGCTTACTGTTGGAGAAAACATTTTGGATTAGTTACTGCTTCTAACTGCAAGCACCTATCCAGTTACTGTGTCAAACCTCCATGCTGACTTCTCATATCTCCAGATCTTCCGTGCCTTGCTTGACATGAATGGTTCCATATCACCTTCCAGTTATTTACTCTTCTTTTGAAATAGGATTTTATT
Organism: Rhabdornis inornatus; assembly: GCA_013397075.1. NCBI lineage: Eukaryota > Metazoa > Chordata > Aves > Passeriformes > Rhabdornithidae > Rhabdornis > Rhabdornis inornatus. Next base: position 1,799,408 of record VWZS01008230.1, on the reverse strand, counting down.
GAAGCTGTAATGCTGTAAATCCTATCTTGGGTAAGAGTGCTTGTAAACTATTTTTATAGAGTCATGTAATTACTGGTAATTACTTCCATGTCCTATGAGTCTGGTGGTTTACATGTAAAAAACCCCAGGGTGTTGTTGGAGACACACACATGCATGTGAGAGTTGAACTCCGAGGTCACTGCACTTCTTGATCTGAGGACATACTCCTGTTGTGTCTGAAGAGAGAGCTCCCCTTGAGAAATAAAAGGGGAAAAATTGTAAATAAGTACAAGGATAGACTGAGTCCAATATTTATGGCAACGCAAAGTCACTTACATGATTTAGCCCCATTAAGTTTAATAGAATTATTAACTGCTGAGTATTTTAAATAAGATTTCTCAGTCTGGATGTAAATTAAATGTGACCTTATATTTCAGATTCCAAAGTACATGCTGATACTTCAGTGTTTTATGTCTAAACATTAACTTTTCATAATATTACTTTGTTTTTGATTTTACTAAAGTCATCAGCTAATTGAACATTAAAATATTCTTGGTTATTGCTGTCATCTTTGGAGGCTGCAGTACTCAGAGAATTCCAGGAAGCAGTTATCCTAATTGTGTAATTCTAAACAAATAAAACCATTTGTTATCCATTAGGTGCCTGTTAATGACTTAAACTTGACTCCATTGTAATTGCAGAAATGTCCTGAAAATGACATAAGAAGCTGTTGTCTTGCTGAAATAAAGCAAACTGAAGAGAAGTACACTGAAACTCTGGAATCGATCGAGAAAGTAAGATGCTGCTTACAGACTTGTAACATACATTTTTATAGCAGTCTAGAAGATAGAATTACAATAGCCAATGTATATATAATTTTTTTCTTTCAGTTTTTCATGGTGCCATTGAAAAGGTTTCTGTCAGCATCAGAGTTTGATACTGTTTTCATCAACATTCCTGTGAGTAATTGCATATTTTATGGACAGATATTAGGTTCATAGCTAATTGTGATATATTCATATTACTGCACAAAATTATTATTTGAAATACAATGTATGGTGTGTTTATGTTAGTTGATTAAAAAATATTTGTGCTACCAATTTTTTTTTCTGCTTGAGGGAATAAGGTAAGATAAATAGTATTAGCATGTGAGATAGTGAATATTTATTGTTATAAGCTGGAGTATTTTTGATTCTTAAAAGCTGATAATTTCTAGAACTGGATTATCTTTGAATAAATGCTGATATTTTAATGATGGTACAAAATTGTGACTGCTAAGTTACCTATCACTGTATACTGACTAGCTGCTCTGCAAATCCTTGTAGCTGCCCTGGCTCTTACATCATTGAACACACTTGAAAGTTAACATAATTCACAGTTTTGGATTCAGAATCTGGTGCTGGAAAGGATAAGGAAATCCTCTGTGAACTATCTAGGAAACCTCCTATTTGACTGAAAAAATAGTGGTTCCTGTGATTGCTACTTTGTGTCATTTATGTTTGGCTTAATCAAAACAGTATGACAGTTTACATATATTTTTAGTTGATAAGTGTTCAGAATGTCTTTACTCTGTCTAACTTTAAAGGAAGACATGAGAAATTGTCTGAAGCCTCTTTCAACACAGACAAATGAAAGCAATGTTCTTTTATGAGGCCTTTGTAAAGAAAGGATCCCCAGAGCATGGCCCATGGGCCACATCAAGCTATTACTGCTTGTAAAATATCACCTCTGGTTTGGCCGTCTCTGGCATGTCCAATGGCTCTCAGGTTGTAGAAGGAGATGTTGGGGATTTTATTTTATTCTGTGAGATTATGGCCTGCCTGTAAAAATGTTTTGGTTGTTGTTCCAGCATCATCCTGATAGAAGGTAAGTTATGACAGTTATTATAGGGATGATACCTGACCCCTTGCCATATTTTTCCCTCTGTGAAGTTTTTACTCTGCCTCTTAATTGCTATCATGTCCTCCACTTTGAATATTAGTCCAAAACACTGTCACAGATATCAGTAACTAACTTGTCTTCTTGAATTACATCAGCTCCCCACAGAGATCCCTTTGCTTTTGAAAACAAATTTACATTCTGTCCTGCATTAGTATTTCTCACTCATTGCGTATAAAGCCATGATGTGCCCTACCTAAGTTACTGTAAACTTCTTTCCTGAGGCTCTGTGTGTCCAGGCATATTGACTTATTTTTATTGAAAGACCTAATTCCAGTCAATGGAAACACTGCACGAGGGTACAGAAGGGGCTTGAATGATGTGAGCACAAACAGGGAGGTCAGCCCACTCACTACTAATTAAAGGATTGCATGGGATCACATAAGATTAAAAAGAACAAAACCTGTTTATTTTAGACTAGGGAGACACATAGTAAACTTATTTTTGGGTTGTTTTATTTTACTTTTTGTTGTCAGCATTCGGTATTCTGCTGTTAGAAGATGCTGCTTATTTCCAACTCCAGGAGCATTTCAAAGGCATCCAATAATCTTATATGAAATACAGGACTTGCCTAAGCCAAAAATATTTGCAAACGCTTTGTCTGCTCAGACCTTGTCTGTGTGGCAGTTCCTCAGCAGGAATGCTGGAGGGCAGTGGAAGCTTGTTTTAAACTAGAAATAGCTGTTACACAGAGCTCTGCAGCAAAGTGAGATGTGAAGAGCAAGTGCTGTGTTCTCAGAACAGAATGGATTTTCTTCTGTTAAGGGGTTGTGGTGAAGGATTGTTTCCTTAGGGTGATGTTATATTCCTTAAACAGACTCTAAAAAATGCTTGCTGGATCAACTGCGGATATCAAAATACTTCATTTTGAAGGAAAAAACCTCCAAACCAATTACCCCCAAATTACTCACCAGTCTAAAGAGAGTGCCTTTCATTGGCACTCATATTTCTAAGTTCTGTTCTTTTAAAGTGAATGTATGGCTCTGTATTTGTGTCTGGCTCTATATTTGTGTCTGTATATGTCTGTCTATATTTTGTATATATGCTTTTGTATGTACATCTGTGTGTGCACCCATATATAAATGCACTTAATGTGCACCTATGCATGCCTGTGAATTATATATATGGACATACAGAGAGAAAGAGAGATGAAAGTACATGTAACAGATACTGAAGTGTTGGAACATTGATTAACTTCAAATGATGTTAACATCAGTTTAGTTTAAAACTTGATTTGAATTAAGAAACCCAAAAAGACCCATTATCCCCTTAGCATTAAGCTGTTTTTCAGGGGTGTTGCTTAGCTAAGTCCCTGTGTGCTCCTTAGAATAAGTGTTCCTGTTCCAAATCCATTGATTGGGAAGCATTTCTGTAATAATGTCTGTGTACTGCAACTTAAGATTCTGAGGATAAGGCCATACAGTTGCTAGCAACTAAATTTGATCTGTTTCAAGATTCTGCACCCTCATCAGTGATGTGATTGACCTTGTATGTACTGTTAGTTTTCATCAGTGTGAAGTGAGATGTTTTAACTTAGTTCATGATTCAACATTGAACATTATTTTTGTAGCGTATAATTTCTTTACCCAGATTTCCAAACTTCTTAACCTGTTTTGACTTAATTTCTTGTGAATTCTCTGATAGTGTCCATACAATGTTGAGGCTGATACAATCTCCTATAGTTTATGTACGGTAGTTTATAAGCAAGGAGAGTTGAAACAATAATCAAAGAGCAAATCTTTCTGCAATATTCTTATCTTTCTGCAGTATTCTTTTCTTTCTTTCAGACAATAGTTAAGTGCTGTATTGGGAAACTCATGATTGTAGTTAATTTAGGATTAGGACATCACTAATTGACCAATGTAATGTACAGAACTAATTTTTCACAGCTCAGGGACAAGAATCATTACTTCAGCTTGTCACTAAAGCATTTACTTGACTTGCTTAATTTTAAAATTATCATTATAAAATAAAGGTGAATTAACAGTGCATGTTTCAAGCTAGAATAAATTAGTCTCTAATAGGTAGTTCTTGGAGTTTAGTTTTTCTTGTTGCGCCATAAAGATGTGCCAAACCTTGAAATTAAATTCTACTCTCAAATGATCTGTTTTCTAATTTATTGATCTTATTGGGTCTAACATGAAATAATTTATTTTTATATTCAAAGCTTTAAGCCATTCTGTTTTACAAAGCTTTTCCCCTCCCCATTACTGTTTTTAAGGATTTGGTGAAAATTCACAGGAGTCTTACACAGGACATCAATGATTCCATTGTTAACAAAAATGATCAGAACCTATATCAAATTTTTATTAACTACAAGGAAAGGTAAGATTTAAGAACTCTTACTAGTTGTGCCAATATGTGCTGAGTTTGGTATTTTATTGTATTTTTGTTTGATGAATATTTCTGAAACAGGATTAAATTCAAAGTAAGTATCCTTTTCAAGCTAGTTTTGGTATTTTGAGCCTGGAAGTCAAAATGCAACCTATTATTTTATCAGCCTTCCCTCTTGTTAGCCCAGCTTTGGCAATATTTTAACTTGGGTAACAAATATACTTTTAAGGAAACTCAAACATCATATTTTGCACAGAATTTTTTTTATGCACACAATCCCAGATATTTTATTGTATGTATTAGTATTGTTTAAGAGATTAAAAAAAGGATGCTCATTAGGGATATTTTAGATTAAAGAAAACAGAAGAGGTTGTAACTGGAAAAAAGAGACAGCAGATGTAAAAGAGAAGGGAGAAGAGAGAAGAAACTATGGTCTTGCTTTACCCTGAGTCAGAGGTGTGACAGTAAAGCAAACACCCTTTGCCTCCAAGCTTTGAAAAGTAGCCAAGCTGATAACAGGATAGCTCTGGCAACGTGCCATACCCTGTAGGCTAATTGCCAGTTTTTTTACCCACCTTTTCATATTGTTCCTTCTGCCAGCCCTGAACAGCTGTTGGACTATATAGATGAATTTATATGCCTGTGGTACTTGGCTGAAAAACACTTGTTCTGTGGGCTACATTGCTGACCTATCTTAAAGTAACCTTTGGGTTTTGGTTAAAAATTAGGTCCTTCTGGGAGCAGAGTCAGAAAGACTTGAGGGAACAAACAGGGTTTGTTTCAGGGTGATGGGTGAAGGAGGATTATTGCAGTAATAACTGATGTGTGAGAAATTGGACAGCAGTATCCAAAGAATGTTAGATGGGACAGTTTTCCAAGGGAGGAGAGTGTCCCAAACTGCCCATAAACAGTCCTGCCTTCAGAGACTCTCTGTCTCAGCTTCTAGTTTGGAGCAGGACATAGTTATTTCCCAGGTTGTTACACTTTCTCCTGCTGTAGGAGGGAATCGGGGACGAGGAGTTCTGGAAAATGCTTATCTTTCTAAAGTTGTTCTGAAATGTGTGCTGAAAGAGGAACAAAAGACATTGAGAAGAAATACCAAGTTTATATTATAAATAATGGGAACAGAAGTTGATGCAGTATCTGAACCATGCAGTGATTAAAAGTAATCAGAAATGAGAAGTTTTAAATCAGTGTCATCACTGTATTGTGAAAAAAATAATTAAATAAAACGGTAAAGGTTAGGTGAGAGAAAAAGAAATTTAGGAGACCTCAGTGGAAGGCTCATGGGAACCCACCAAAATGGGTTTGAAGCATACAGAAGAAATCGCCTCAAGAAGTGGATGAAAAGGTGAAAGAAGAGAGCACTCTTGGCACTGGGACTAGCAGAAAGTATTCCACAGAGTGGCGAGAAACTCCTGTCGTAAAACCAGGCTCCTTCAGGAAGCATTGCTTCTCTTGACATCTGTTGAAAATTTCTTGAGATTTCATACACTATTATTTTGATCTGAGAGCTCAGACCTGATAGAAACTGTTGGAGACAAATCAGTTTGGATAACCTACAAGTTCTTTAAAAGATGGCTGTAATTAATCCTATTAAGCCTGTGTTCCAGAATTTATTCATTACAACCTTGGAAGTTTACATTGCTGTAAACACTGCAGGCCATTCTGTTCATCAGAAGTTTTGCTGCTTTTTGATGAATCCTGTATTTATCAGAACATATTTTTATATATGTGACTATTAAAGGAAGATGCAATAATTTTGAACCATTTTGAAAATAGAACAAAACAGTTCTCCTGAATAGTCTTCATTCATTCATGCTGCTCATTGAACACATGGCTAAATTCTATCCTTGATTATATAGGCATTGCTCCTTTTGAAACAAGGATTGTGAAAAAATGATCAAGGATTGTTCTTAAATGAATATTCCTTTCATTCTTTCTCTTGCTTTGATTTAGGTTGGTTATTTATGGACAGTACTGCAGTCAAGTGGAGATAGCAATATCGTGCTTAGACAATATCTCCAAGACAAAAGAAGATGTTAAATTGAAGTTAGAGGTATCAGTGTTTTTTTACATGTGTATATATATATATACATACACACACATTATATATACCATGTGTTTCTGTGACTATGTCCTGCTTTCATTGAAGTCATTCTGTTGCCTTTGTTCTACTTTCTCATGCATGTTGAAACATCTAACAAGAAGTGACTAAATGAAGGCTTTTTTTGCTTTTTTTGGTATTGCCATATCAACTGTTTTTCTTCATTTTGTTGACACTGTTTATCACAAACTTAATATAGTTGCTTATTTGTCACTGAGTTTTCATATATATCACTTGAATAGGTTTATTTTCTAGCTCTATTGTATTATTCTTTCTTCTGTTTTGAACTAGGAATGTTCCAAGAGGGCCAATAATGGGAAATTTACATTGCGGGATCTCTTAGTGGTTCCAATGCAAAGAGTGCTAAAATATCACCTACTGCTCCAGGTATTTTATTTTTGAAATTTAAGGGGGCTGAGAGCAAAACTGATTGTCTATCATCAGTGGGTTGTAAAAATGAAAGCTAAATGTCTTTATCAAAGGAAGGTGATTGACGGTTCCCTAGAAATGTTACGAAATAAAATTCAGTCAAGTGCAGGGTTTCTCCCAGAGATCATTTCTTAGCGCTGAAGCATATCTGGGGAAAATCGAATAAAACATGATTGTTTCCTCAGTCTCTGGACCTTTTATTGTTGGTGTGCTTAAAATGGTTAGTAGTACCAACCATAATCATGGTACTTGGAAATGTGAACCATTACCCCCCAAAAGAGGAAGCTGGACCATACATACAGCATACTTTTAAGATACTTCTTCTCTGTCATAAATTGCAATTAAGCCATATTTATTTTGAAATGCTTCTTGTTATAACCTACAAAGCATTAGCTTTTGCAGTTAGTCCTGTAATAAGGGTGGAGAGTCTTATAAATTTAATTTGATAGCTGTGCCAAGAGACTCATTAGTTCAGCTGTGAAGAAATGTATTACTGTATTAGACTGTCAACCCTGCTGATGCTTGTAAAATGTCATTTTAAAAAGATCTACTACTTATATATGGAGCATAATTTTTACTCTGCAGAACAACATACATTTTGTAATATTAAATTTTTGAAATACTTCTATAAATGAGTCATCAATATTTTGATCAATGTGAAATTGGAAAAAGCAAAATGAATGGTACAACTTCTTTTAAAAAAATCTTATGAGATCTGACTCATGATTTTATAATCAACCTGTATATTGTGGAAAGGTAATATACTTAATATAATAATAATATTTATTATTATTATTATTATTTATTTATTAAGGTAATATATGTGCTCTATGTAGCAATATCTATATGTTGAACAAGAAAAATATTTTACAGACTTGGAAAGAAAAGAATGAATAAATTATTAGAATTGTAATGCAAATATAAGTACTAATTATTTATTTATTATTAATTGTAATATGAGTATAAAAATACTATTTAATTCCTTATGATTTTACTAAGTTATGTGAACTGAAATGCATAATTATTGCCTCAAATTATAAAGGAGAAATGACCTGTTTCCCCAAGAGGTTACACTTCTACTTCATAAAGCCCAAAAAAGACTCTGTGTTTTCCGTATGAGAAGTGGCTAAAAGAATTCTTTGAACATGTAAAGTTGATTTCAGTATGTTTTCTGAGTCAGCTTCCTCTTAGGTATAATGAGACAGTGACTTTTAAGCTGTGCACACTTCAGCTGAGGTTTTGTTGCCAGCATAGATCCCTGTCTGCGGACAGGGGCATGCTTTGGAAGAGATGAAATACCATATAGCAATGTGAAAATGAACCTGAGTGTTGTTTACCTGGGCTTCCAGCATGCACATACGGTAATGATCTGATTTGGCAAGTTTTAAGTGCTAGACAGACCAAATTCACTTCTTGTGATGGTTCATTAGCTGCTAAAGTCAGTGTTTAGGCTGTGCAGCAATCATTCCTAAACACTTGCCAATTAACTGTTTGCAAAAGTCCCCACTCACTGGTAGGCTGCTCACTCTGGGGATGAAAATGCCTATTCTTGGGCTGTGTTTTCTGGTTTTGGCTTCTTTGTTTTTTTGGAGGTGGGGATGAGCAATGATCATTTCAATTTATAAAAATGACAAATAGTGGATGGAACATTTTAACTGCTCTGTCCACAGGAGCTGGTAAAACACACTACTGATCCCATGGAGAAGGCAAATCTAAAACTGGCACTTGATGCAATGAAGGTGAGCATTTATGGCAGTGAAGTATTTGTGTCTGTTAGTGGTTAGAATGGCAGCTCAGAATTCTGTTTCCTGGAGCAGATCATGTTCTTCACAACATTTCAAAAATGTTTTCACAGGTTTCTGTGAGCTTTGTTTGTCATGGCAAGTATAAAGTTGAGGGTTTTGCTCAAGTCTGGGAAACAAGTTCAGTAGTTTTCTGAAGCAGAGGGTTGTGAGATGGAACTTCCCCATTTTGGGTTACTTTTGCATTTGCTGAAAAACAGGTGTTTCAATCATGTTGGTCTTGTTTCTGAAATTTAGGAGTATTTCTACTACTGTAAGTCAATTTGAATCAAGATCAGTAATTTCCCAGTGAGATGGAGAACTGTCTTTGTTTACAAGACCTTTTTCTGTCATGTTAATATGATCTCTGTGGCATTACCTTTGAAAGCAGTAGCATCATTCTGGAGGTAGGGTACTTGTCACTATACATTCACCTGCAAGTGGTACAAACAAATGCTTTACAGAATAAATGTGCTGCCTTGTGCATAAGGTAATATATTATGTGCTCCTCTGCACAACTTCAGACACAAAGCACAAGTCTGCTTCAGTTGCCTTCATGGCATGAATGGTGACATTCATGTGCTGGAATTGGGAAGTTTTTTCTATTTTTTGTGGGGAAAAGAGCCAGCACGACATAAATTGTATCTCCTGTTGTATTCTGTATGGTCCACAGTAGATGCTGAAGTCAGACTAAGTTAGTTTTGGGTCACACAGCTGTCTCATATTTTGTGACTGCCTTGAATGCCTGGAGTACAAAACAGCTCACAAATGAGATTTTTGGTTCCCTTTTTTCTTGTCCATTTTTGTGCAGTGAGTGTAGAGGGATGGGAATCATGATAATTTCCCTCGGAGAGGTGCCTGAAAAGAGATGGCACAGTGTTCATCCATCTAATGGCAGGCCATGCATCCTGGTTGCTGCTAATTGGCTTGGAAAATAACTCTTGTTTTATATTTATCACTGCTTTTTCTTTCCAATTTGCTGGTTTTCTTCATTGTTGGTGTCTGTTGGATGTAAAAATCAAAGAAATCTCTTGCCAGAGTGGCTGTGGCAGATATGTGCTGGCTGGCAGGATGTAACCAAACAAAATACCACAAAACCTCACCCCCACCCCCTCCAAACCCACAAACCACTGGGCTATGAGCATCTCTCCTTAAGGCTGCATCATTGTTCCCATTCTGATTTACTGTAGTCACTGCCACTGTACTAAAAATAACAGTGTAGCACTGGTGTTTTGCTGCTAAAAACCCTGATGTCTCTCACCAAGAGAGACAAAAGAAAATATCTTTGGAAAAGCTGCTAGCAAAGTGGTACTGCTCCCCCAGGAAAGAAAATTCTTGGAAGGATTATGATGGTTGGATTTCTTTTGGCAGCAAAAAGGAGGTTATTTAATTTCTAAGCTAAGTCTTTTAAGACTGACGTGAATGTATCCTGCACAGATCCATTGGGGAAGCTAGCATAATGACTGCAGCTATTCATAGATTCTGATTAAAAACATCTTAGGGAGAAGATGTATTTTCCTCCCACCCTCCAAATTTGTGACCATATTGAAGGGATTCTCTAAAAGCAAGTTAGGAAGATCAGAATGCCTTTCCAACTGCTGCTCTCAGCATTCCTGACCCTACCAATTACCTCTTCTGCTCACTCCTCATCTCTAGCCATAAACAGAGAAGCCCCAGCAAATTGTCACTATTACTCAAGCATCTTCAGAGCATTTTAAAGGCTTTAGTGAAATGTGTACAGTACATGTTCTGGTAAAGGGCACAATAATGATCTCACCCTGTGACTTCAGGTAGTATATCCCTTCAAAAGCCCCTTTTAAAATCTGCTGTGTAATGGCTTCTCTCTGCTGTGCAACAGTAAGAACAAGTACCCACTACTGGGGTCGTAGCTTTTTCTCTTCTAATAAGCACCCAGGTTTATGATTTGTTTACACCTTACATTCTGCTTTTGAGCTGCCTTATATATGTTTTCTACTATATTCTCTATTTCCCTCCTATATCCCTCCCATGTTGGACGTTGACTGCTTTTTAAGTAGTGAGCTGCATAAATTACATTTCCATCTTTAATCTTAAAACACTGAGGAAATTCAGAAAAAAACCAGTTCTTTTTAATAATTTATGACTTGTTTCCCTCTTTCTTGATACTAAATTCATGTTCCAATAGATATAATGAAGAGTGTTGTAATTATTATTGAAGATATGCAGACCCTTTTTTCCTTCTTTATTTAGGGATACATATTGGTAATTCTTGAACGGTAAAGAGAATTTCAAAAGAAATTACTAAATATGTAGATAAGACAGATAAAATTAGAAATGAACTTGTCAACATAATATATTAAAGCAATCTGTTATAGAAAAGTTATTCTTTTCCTCCCTTTTGCTGTTGATACTCTAGGACTTGGCTCAATATGTAAATGAAGTAAAGAGAGATAATGAAACACTTCGGGAAATTAGACAGTTTCAACTATCAATAGAGAATTTGGTACGTGACTTTTTAAACTTACATACAATTTTAAAATCACTTTTAATCAAAAATATTGATGTATTTTTTCCTCATTTCATAGGAGTTTATAAGTATGGTTCATTTCATAGGAGTTTATAAGTATGCTTTGCTTGGTTTAGAATGACATGCATATTAAAGTACATAAACCTTGCTATTCTGGGTGTCAGTAGTAAAATGTATTTGCATTGTTAAAAGTTTGTGTGTGTACAGGGAGTCTCAAATGTTTTTGGAATGGGAAAACTTTTCCTGTTTTGACAAAAATAGAATGGACTGATTCTTTATAGTATTTAGTTTGGATGGTAGTGAGGAAAATATGTTGTTTCCTGATCTGAAAAGGGCTTTTTGGGGTAAGAGGAGTGACTGGTCTAATATTTGATTGTGTTGCTATCTTCCCACTGTTGCTGTATGGAATCATACATTTTACTTCTATTCCAGAACCATTCCCTCTTACAGTATGGGAGACCTCAAGGTGACGGGGAGATAAGGATAACGACATTAGACAAGCGTGCGAGGCAAGACAGGTGATGGCATAACTTGTGTTTGCTATTGAAAACCTGTAAAGTAACTCTTTATACATTTGAGGGCAGCTCACTGATTCTTGGGGGCTTTCCGTTCCACTGGGCATTCACTGAGCCTGTGTGCCATTGACCAAGTGAATGTGCAAAGTGATGAATGGAAAATTAGTTATTACATTATTATTTAAGATCACTAAGTCCCTTACAAGGAGTGGTTCATAAGCAAAAGTACTTTCAGTGTTGGTTATTTTATTAGCCAGTAGTTTAGTTCTTCACCTTCAAAATTTTAAGTGCCACTGGCAAAAGTGTGTAAATTAAGACTTTTCAGTGTTAGCTTTCTGGAGTGTTTTTAACCATCTCTATATTGTATTTTCATAGGCATATCTTCTTGTTTGATCTAGCTGTCATTGTTTGCAAACGGAGAGGGGATAATTATGAAATGAAGGAAATAATAGATCTTCAGAAATACAAAATTACAAACAACCCCACTACTGATAAAGAAAATAAGAAGGTAAATATTTTTTGCTAATTCACATAAAATGTTTATTTTAGCAAGAATTTGAAGCATTTTGCAGGAGTTTAAAATGTAAATGCAATTTCTTTAAGATGTTTTTTGTTTTAAATATAAGCTGTAGTAACATTTAGAAACTTCAACTTTGTTTATTTTGAGATAATTGAAATGTTTGAGTAAGTTGTTCTAAAGGAACACAATAAAGTAGTCTTAACTGTTCCCAAAATTAAGAACTAAAGAATATACAAATGCTTTGTTATTTTTTAGGGTTTTTTTCCCCCTTTCCTTTCTTCATAACTGACGACTTTTGTATTACCAATCTTCTTATGCAGTGGTCTTATGGCTTCTACCTCATTCATATCCAAGGTGAAAATGGTTTAGAAGTTTATTGCAAAACTAAAGACTTAAAGAAAAAATGGCTTGAACAATTTCAGATGGCTCTGTAAGTATATTTTTATGAAGGTAGAATCACATTCATCACTCATATAAGGATTTTGCTTAAATTATGCTGAACTTAAATTATACTGAACTTTTTTCATGTTTTAATACACTCTAGGTATCTATTTTATTTGACATTCTGAGAAACAACTGATTGACATCTTCATCAACAGTATTTTGCTGAAATTCCTCTTGGAAAAGGCAGAGGGCACTCTAGGCTATGTAGTATTTTCCAAACTTGCTAGTAAAACTGTTTTAGTCAGGCTGTCTTAAGCAACCATGGGGAAATACTAATTATATTAACGATAAACATCTATCAGTATAGTTACATTTTTCCCGTTCCATTTTAATTTTGAGTAACTGAAGTATGTTTTTTAAAGGTGATGCTGATGGTTTGGGAGGGGATTCTGGCATCTTTCCTAGTGGCTTTTATCTAATTCATTAGTTAGTAGCTGAATCAAGTTGCTTGGCATACTACATTTAGTTTCAAAAGGCTGATTTCCTTTGTACGTTCTAAAGTGAGAGGAGGTTGCTTTAGACTTCTTGAAAAGTAAGTTGTTCAGTTGCAGCACTGCAGATTACATTATAGTTATGCAGCATGGACTTTATTTCCATTTCTGATTCTTGTCAGAAAGACAAGCATGATTACTGACACCTTGGGTATTGTGATTAAATTTTAAGCATGCACAAGGGAATTGGATGACAGGTGATGCTTGCTTTATGGAAAGAAAAAGTGTAAGGGGGAGTGAGAGGCTCCCAGTGAACACAGACAACATTAGCAGTGGTGGGTTTGGATGTGGTTGTAAAGGGTGTGGATTCAAGAAAAAGGCTATTGTGAGCTGATTTGAGTGAAGCTTCCTTATCAACTACACATACTTCTAACAAAACCTCATCATACTGAGGTTTTTTAATTTTTTTCTGTTAATGATTTAATGGAAACATATGGAAGGAGAACCTGAGCTGGACAGATATAATGAAGTCTGTTCACTAGGTTTCCCATCATACTGATTTTTATTGAAGGCAAAAATTATATGTGTTTTGGCAAAAATTTCTGGGTGGCATAATTGGGGGTGGAAGGAGGTATTTATTTGCATGTGTGCCTCTTTCTGTCCCTCTGCTGTCCCTGCTGTGCTTTGTGTTATATCATAATTATATTTACTTAACACGTGTGTGAGAAGTGAGGAACTCAGACTTAGCAACTTCAGCATTGTGACTCTTCATCACTCTTCAGGCATCCTGGCCCAGTGCTCCAAAAAACCGAACAAGCCAGAAGTCAGGCAAGGAGCTAGGAAGAGTGAGGAGAGCACTATGATTTTTCTCTCAGTTCTTCCCAGCCGTTCTATGGTTGTGTGCAGGACCATAGGACCATTCTCCCCTGCCCATTCTGGTGTTGCTGTGTGAGTGCAGCTCTGCTCTTGGGCAGTGCTGGGCACCAGCCAGCGCTGCTCAGCTGCTGGGAGTGTGCCTCTGTCACAGGGTTATTGCGGCTGCTTGCCTGTGTGACCAGAGCAGGCAGCACCTCAATGGCTGAGGAGTCCATGTACCAGGCTTTGCTCTCTGGCAGATAGACTTTGAAAATGGGTGGTGGTGCCTTGCATGGATGTTTTGCCCTTCTTGTAAAGCCATACCTCAAGTTTAACCTCTTCCTGTGTGGTTAAGGCACCAGGGTTGGAGCACAGGATCAGGGCTGAGGTTCAACATGATGCAGTGGCATTATTGCTTTATCCTTTCTGAAGTTTTCATTGCTTATCCCCAACTCTGATACATGGGTTTCACTTCACTGCGTGTTTCCCTCAGCATCTCTCCCAAAACATACCTTGGTGCTTGTAGCAATAATGACATTCTAATCCATGTTGAGACACAAGGGTTTGTATTTGGGAATAAACTAAGCCAAGTGTGTTGAAGGTTGCTTGCTTGTTTTGATTTGTTGTTTTCAGGGTTCTCATTGTCTGCTGTGTAGATTAACTTTTCTGCTCTGAAAAGTAGCCGTGATTGAAATTATGCTCTTATCCATCGTGTTCAATTATAATTACTGCTTCCATGGGCAAAATGCGTCTCATTACTTAAAAATTTTACAAGACTGCAAACCCAGCACAGTTGAAGGGGTGAATAATTTTGGGTTTTGATTATCAGAAATGATGTTCTTTACTGAGTTCCAGACAGAAGTTTCAATGCCTTTCGGATAGCAGTGTGTTGAAGTCAGGTTTGTGCAAGTGTTAATCTAAGAACCTAGTAAGAGAATAAACTAGGATCTGTCTTATTAATTTTAAAGTAAGAATTAACCTTGTTGCTTCTAGAACAGTCTAAGAGGCATAATTATTTCAGCTAGGCTGTAATTCCTCTTTTTTTGGCGGGGAGAACTTAGATGTTTATACTGGTGTATGAAATAATGATAATAGTTTATTTGCTGAAAAAGAACCTATTATTGAGATGCTGGTGTTGTTGAGATGAGAATTTGTCTCCAGATATGGGAAGCTTATGTTATTCATGAAGTATGAAATAGAGGAGAACACTGCTTTACTGCCTGGACTTGATTTAGGTACAGAGGGCAGGAATACATTAGGCATACTTGGTATGGAAAATCCCTAAAGGAAGGCTAGATGAAACCCCAGTGCTATTTCCAGAGTGTTACTTTTCAGACTAGTAAATTTCTCTTGGAAAGCTAATTTCACAAACCTGTGAAAGTATTCTACCTCTTAGCCAGCTCTGTTACTGTAGTGTATGGTGAGTTTTGTTTTGAGGGAGGTTGGAAATGCTGGGTTTCTGGTCATAGGAAACTGAGTAAATTATTTTATTTATTTATTGTTTTTTATTTATGGCATTTCTGTTCCTACAGTATGTATTTGCTGTTTTCCTGAGACAATTGCTTTATTTAGAAAATACATAATGCCAAACACCACAATTTGTTTTTCTCCTAAGAATTTCATGTTCTTGAAGTCTCTTCATGCAGCACATCATCATACAACAATGATACTGTGTTCTGGCTGCACTGAGTTTGATGCTGTTGACCTAGACACAGTAACAGCCATAGCTGAAGCTGCTCATTTACCCATACCTCCCCAAAAAAAGCTTACTGTGTACAACCCAAAATTGCTGCTTCTTTTGGAGTACTGGATTTTCTAGATCACAATAAAATGAAGCAGGACACTGGGGCAGCATAGTTAATATTGCAGTCAAGCTCTTTAAGTCGAAACTTCGTTTGGTGGATTTGAGAAGTTTTTGTAAAACTGTCTGTCAGAAACCACTGGAGGATGTTTTAAAAGGAGCCATCATTGCAAGTGCCTGAGTTCTACCTTGGTGGCGCTCTCTGGCTGGTGTGAATGGACGTTCTGCATGCCTGGGGGAGTATAACCTGCTTGCTGCCTTGGAAGAGATGTGGTGCCCAACTGTGACAGTGGCCAATTTGAGCAGTTGCTATTCTGTTCTTGGAGCTCTGTTCATAGCAGTGGATGAGCCTTTAGCTGCAAGGGTAAATAAGCATCTTTTCAAAGATAGTGCTGCAAAGACTTTTCCTGTACCAGACATGGAATATTTAAATTTGGTCTAGCTTGTCAAATAGCATTGGTTTAAATGCAAAATCATTCCATAACCAGGATAATTTTGATAGAAGTGTACAGCCAAATTACTGTTCCCATTCAGCCAAATTAGAGACATCATATATTAAATGAAAGTTTGTCAGCAGTGTGATAAAGTGCATGGTTTATTTGCCATAACTAGGCCATTTCAAACCTCAAAAAATGATTGTGTGAGACGCAAATCTTGTATATTTTCTAGTAGCACATCTTGTCTAATTTCTTTCCTCCTCTATTGAAAACACCGGAAGAATCAGAACAAATATATAATACTTTCATGTTACTCAGCTAATGCTTAAAGGTGAGAGCGTTGATTGATATTTTTTTCCCTAGGATGCTCTTCTACACATGCTTTTTAGTTTTAAAAATGCTTGTTTTTAAAAATAGTTGATTTATATTTGTGCCAGTGAATTTTTGCTAATCATTCTTTATAAAAAGAAAATACTCCTTAAAAGTTGAAGTGTCCCTCCTTTAGTATATGCATACGTACATATTCTGTGTATGTACCTCCATTATATTACTAATTAGCTGACGAATTACAAGGCTTGGTTTCTTATTATAGAGCAACTGCTTTTCTCATAATTGTTGGGAAGAATTTAATTCACGTATTTTTTCAAGAGATGATAGAATAAATAGTGAAAGAAAATCTGTTGATTGTTGCTACATCTGTATCATGCCTTCCATCCACTACATACTTTGTGTATAGCTTGTTTCTTGATCACAGTAGTGTGAAGCAGGTGTGTGTTCTCATTGCCACAACAGAGATCTTCCCCATGAAAGGCTGCAGATTATATTTTCTCACTGACAATATTTGAATCCATTAGTGTACTATGACATGTAATATCTTATGCTGGTTTGTGCTGAATTTATTTTGTCATTATGATGTCCAGTTTGCTAATTTAATTAAGCCTTTCTCCATTGGGTTTTGTAATCCACTGTAAAAATGACCGTCAGCAAACTTGACTTGATTATAGAAACATCTTACACATAAATGCAATTTAAAGAAGAATTTAGGTTGGAAAAGGTGTGTGGAGATTTTTGGCTTCAGACTTCTGCAAGGCTTAGGTTGCTCAGGGCTGTGTCAGCTTTCCTTGAAATCTGGATTTCAAGACACACAGAACCAATATTGTAAAGTCTCTTGCAACAATGTTGTAACACACCTTTTAATTAGGCTTTACTCAACTATTGCCTCTCATGAACTGAGAAATTTATGAAAACATCTTGAAGGTAGAGGAGCAGTTAAAATTTCACCTTCTGAAGTACTGTGATTGTAGTTTCTGCCTTGACGTAGCTGAAATAGCAATATTAATGTCATGTCTAATTAGTAATGCCTGAAAAATCAGTGGGAAACAGGTTCATTATAGTGATTAGAGTATGCATTAATTGTATGGAGTTAATGAATCTGATTTTTCTTTTAAATACCTAAATAAAAAATTTCAGACATGAAAGCTGTACAACCCTCAAAAAATAGTGGTTTTAGTTTTAATTACACTGTACTTTGTTTTGGGTCACTAGAGTTTGTGCAGCAGCTCAGGTAGAGTCTAACATGTTTTTGAAAAATTGCTGCTTCAGTTCAACATAAATTCACACCTTGCAACTCAAAGGACACAGAACATATAATCTGATAGTGACGAAATAATCCTGAGATTCATTGATACTGGATTATCAAACCCAGTAGGTGTTTGCACAACAATTTAGATTAGGGAAACTACATAAATTGCAACCAGAGCTGACTGGGTTTTTAAATTTTAAAGAAAACTAGTCCAAAACACAAGGTAGGTGAAAAGTGTCCTCTTACCTAGTATTATTTGTATTTCCAAATTCGCTTTGCACTCTGTGACTAATGACATTGGTCAGATTCTACTCAAATAGATCTGTTCCCTCAGATAGTGCATTAATAATGTATATATATTAAGCTTTCTTCTAAGAGAATATTTAAGCTCTGACATATTGAACACTGACATATTAAATTAAAGCTTTCTTATCAGAGCACCTTAAAAGCCTTAAGATGTCTGCTGCACTTTTCAAATAACCTGCAGAGGTGTTTCACTTGTACCAACCTCACACAGGTTACCAAAGCAATAAACAAACATGTCTGCCTGGGGTTTTTTCATCAGTGTAAGTATTGCAATACTGCAAAAATGAATGCCAGGTTCATGTCTGTTAAAGAAGAATGCTTGCCTGTTCTTGTTGTGACTCCAGTTGGTTTTAATCAAATGTTTTTCAGGGTTATAAGCAATCATTCACAACATATTTATAGTTTTAAAATTTCTTTAGATTATTCCAGACACAGCAAGAACTGTGTGAAGATGCTAGATATGATTAAGAGCATAGTGTAAGGACAGTGCAAAATGTGAAAGCAAACCAGAATTTATGAAAACAGTGGGTAAACACTGGAAGATGATAAATATACTTTGGTATTATGTCTTCCAGTTCACAAAACCCAAAAATATCCCAATCCTTAAGTTTTTACAACTTACCTTACAGTGTCTGAGGAATATTCCTATGAAAATTAGTGCTTCTTAAAATTCAGTGAAATAAATTTCTAGTGACACTACATTATAAAAATAAAATACCACCATCTTAATTTTGGCTTTTTTTTTGTGCAAGGAGTCTTTTTAGTGTTAAAATATGGAATGCTGCATTACATGTTTGTCTTGATACTCTGGTTATATGAATAGATGTTGTAGCTTCTCCCTATAAACCAATGCTACCTTTTTCTTAGCACATATAGGTATTTCTCCAATAATTTACAAGTTAATGGCTGTATAAATCCTGTATTTTCTGTTCTTGACTCCAAAACCCAGACTTGTCTTCAGTTAGGTGTAAACATGATAAAATATTTAAAGCTTATCAATGCAAGCAACTTGGTAAATTTGTATTTGTAAGAGTTAGAACTTTCACAAATAAGATTCAGCCAGTGAACATAAAAGTATATAATGTATGGATGCTTTTGATTTGCAAATACTGATGTGTGACAGAGCTTTGTTCCTATCAGGTAGTGTTCAAAAATGTTATACAGGAATAGATTAGCTCAAAGCAGTTCACCTCTCATGCTTTTTGGGGAAGTACACTGATAAAGAAAAAGGAAAGGCATTATCTTGTTTGAAACAATGCAGTATGTTTCCAAAAAGTTAACAAGATAATTTCCTTGATCTCAAAAAAGCCACTCATCATATGATCAAATAAGCAAATTTCCTAGCAAATTCTTAGAAGTTGCGTGTTCTTGATCAAAAGCACAATTTACTTGTGATATGGTTAATTTAATTTTATAACATGGCTTCTTGATGAAGACTCTTTGATGTGACAAACCAGAATGTTTGAGTATTAGCATATGGAGAATTGATTGATTGATTACTTCAGTAAATAGCATTTTCAAAGATGACTCTGAAATATAACAATGGAGCTGGAACAGAGAAAATGAATTAGCTGTAAGTAATCAGCATTGCTCCTAAGAAGAGAAGGTAAAAAAGAAGCTGCAAATCATCCTTTGTAAAATGGCATTGCTCACTCTAGTGAGAGTATTCCTTAGGAATGCCTTTTTTAAAATTAATTTTATTTTTTATTTTCTGTAAATAACAAAATCCTTGTAAAGATTCAAAAAAGAATACTTATTTGTATTTTACTTATTTGAAAATTACTTATTTGTGGTTTTCTCTCTGCCCTCTTACTTTGTTATTGCACAAATGCCTTTCTATTAGATGACAGCATGTTGTGACCAGTTGAAATGGTGATATGTAAAGCTGGCTCTGTTTGTAGGGACTGGGATCCTAAGGGTGAGTCTGCTGCATGTCACAGCAGGGGGTGAGGGCAAACATGTCTCGTGACCAACTTTGTATGAAATTCTTTATATGAGGTTTGGCTGAGAGCTTTTAGCCCTGTCTGACAGTAACATATTGTTGTGGGGTGGTTTTTTGGTGTTTTTTTTTGGTGTTTTTTTCTTTTTTTTTACTGTCCAGGTAGCATTTAAACATGGCTAAATTTTAAGGTGCTTAAAATTTTGAAAGGAGGTCACTTTGGCACAAACTAGGAATTTTAACTTATGATTTCTCCATAAGTAATTTCTGTTAGCAACTAATGTCTTAGAAATACATACATTAGATCTGGGTTTACTGATGAACTTTCTGCAGTGATGCCAATTATTTATACAATGAGTAAATCTAGAGTGAAAATTTTCAGCATGCAGAAGTATTAAGCTGTGCCATTTTCTTCACAAGCTATACTGCATCAGTGCATCATCAGATTTCACAGCACATAGGCTTGAAAATGATCTTCAGCAGTTTGTGCTCAGGGTGTCCATAATTCTGAACAGTTCTGTATGGAGCATTTTAAATTATTATAAGCATAACATGGAGTGCAGAATAACATCAGCTCTGAAATGCAAAGGTCTAACTTGAGGTTGAGAGTTGAGGAGAGTTCAAGGTATGGAGTTTTATCTGAGCTCCCTGTAGTATTTCTTTTTTTAATACTTAAAACAATTGCAATTCACTGCAGACTCTTTATCTCTCTTTATCTGATACTTCATGCATCTCCTTATTTGTTATGCCTCTGGGCTCACAGGTGGGCATACATGCATTAACCTCTAAAGCCAAGTTTTAATCAAATGGCTATTCAGTTTCAAATATAATGCAGTTCCAAAATGATGGACATTTTTCAAGCACATACATACAACTGGACTCTGCATAATTTCTTGTGATAGTATTGCTTTTCTTGAAGAGATTAAGGTGGGAAAATTATTTTTGAGACTTGACCTAAATAGTATTTCTGTGAAAAGAAGTCAAATCCAAAGATAAGAAGTATCATTAGAACTTCCTAGCATGTTTTTTTCCTTTTTGGGGAGAACTGTCAACCCCAAAGGGTGCAGGGGTTGGCAGCTGTCTCACTGTAATGTTATGCAGAGCCCATGACTGCTCGACAGCCTGTTCCCAACCAAAGAAATTGCTGCTGTTTCATGTTACTCAGAAAACTACTGTAGGATTGCTGCTGGGGGAAGGGAAGGTTCCTCTTCTCTCCAAGGTGCCAGTGCCACTGAGCTGTGGCAGACTGGAGGAACATCTCTGGGCTCAAGGGATACCTGAGAGGTTTATCATCAGTCCTCCAAGAATGACTTGATTCAGTCAATGTTTACAAGGCCTTTGCTTGCTCTGTATTTAACAGCAGTGATCTACCCAAGGGTATCTGGCCCAGCACCTGCTCTTTCTTGCTGATACCCTCTTGTTTTGCAGCCAATTCACTTGTGAAAGGAACTTTCTTATCTGTTTGCAAAGGGTTAGTTTTGCATTTCTCTTTGTGTAAAATGTTCACTCCTGGTTTTCCTCTACGTGCTGTGATGTGGTTCATGCATACATGGATATGCTTCTTGTGTGCATATATCCAAGGAATATCAGACTTTTCAGAGGATTGTTTTTCCCTCCTGTAATACATTTTCCTTTCCAGTTTAAGAAGAAAAATTTAGTTTAAAAAACTAAAGTTTTTTAACTTGAAGTTTGGGAAAGTAGGGTTGAGTTTTTAATTAAGTACTCCAGAGCAGAAATTTTTCAACATTAATTGAATTGTTTGTAGTGGGTTTAAGCAACACCTTTCAGTGGCCTAGATCCAGGGAGGGGGGAAATCTGTAGAGGTCTTAATTGCTGAAGTCAAGCTGGTATTGAAAAGCTGCCAGGGAAGCAATTAAAAGAAATGGCCCTCAAAATACAGCAAGAGAGAGCTGGTCACTAGTGGAGGACAGCACTGGACCTTGCAGATAGTTTACAATTTCTAGCTGGTAGCATTAAACACAGTGGTAAATAGAATTATTATGAAAGAAAGAAGTGTTTTCCTTTGTGCTGTGTTCTGAAGTCTCCCTCCTTTAACTCCTTGCTGGAGGTGAAGCCATAAGATGGTAGATTTGCAGTGGTCTCTGCTGCTGAATAGCTTCTTGTGGCTTGTTTTGTGCTGAGACTGACATTCCTAACCAGGAGCCAGAGACTGCACATTCTATTTGCTTTTACTCTTTGCATTTTCATAATGCCACTTGTTCTCTTTTGTGCATTCTTTTTCAGTAAAGGCCCTGTGGTTTGCATTTTATTAATTTCCTATTTAATTTTTAAACTTGCTGTAAGGATTTAATTAATCTAACAAACACAATACTTCATTTTATCCGTTGATTATATTTCTGTTAGATTTGGCAGCCAGTAAGCTTTCAGTAAAATGTTCATGCAAGACAAATGTGAGACATACTTCGTGGTCTCCAAGGCTAATACTGAAATATCTGAAGTGCTAAACATTCAAGGAAAGATATACTCAGTATAGAAGAATTTATAAAATGAGACTCTAAGACCTTTTTCATCTTTTATAGATTTAGAAATATGTCCTTTCTGGAAATGAATGATTTTAATATATTTATTTTCCACCTGGGAAAATAGGAGGAAGGGGCTATATAATAAGTTATCTCTCAGCCTTGTATTTATTCTCTTGGGAAACATCTGTAGTAATTACATATTTTGTAGAAAAGACTGAGTTTTGTGGCTGAATGTTTAGTAGTTTTCCTGGTGCGTTTTATTTTGTAAGCCCTACCTGTGCAGAGGAAGTTTAACTGATAGTAAAATAAAGTATAGTTGTGCCTACCCCCTGAAGATGATGTAATTTATTTGTTTATTCCAACCTGTTGTGGAAGGTACTCTGTGTAGTTTTCCTTGTAGAAAACAAACGTGAATGTAAGAATGCTGATAAAACCCTTAATTGTTGCTATAAGAGAGCCAAATGCATGTGGTATTCTACTGTTCCTCAGACACATTCTGGTTTAATTGTGTTCTCATCTGAATATGGTTTTAATTAAGTAATGAAATTACAGTAACAAATCTTATCTAAGTTGCTTGATACTAATGACATACACTTCATTGCATATATACTTTAGATCAAAGATAATCAAAGTTCAGATTAGTAAAATGAGGCATAGAACTTACACAGTTGGATATGTCAAGATTGTCAAGGTTCATTTTTTTTTTTTACTTAAACGTTAGTCTTTTGATTGTGACGTTTGTGTTTTGAGGGTTAAGCATGAGTTTTAAGTCTTTGTGTTATCCCAGCCACTAGTGTGAGAAAATAGTAGTTTAAACTGTTTCTTTTTTTTCATATGAACAATTAGTTTTGGTTTTTTGAGGTAGGATAGTCAACAGAATTTTTTCCTTATTCTACAGGCATAGGAATAAGCACCTAGACATCTTGTCTGACAAGACAATTTTGGGCTATCTTATCATTACTGTGTGGTCAGCTGTGCCATTAATCTAGACAAAGATGATTACTGGAATGGATTTTGTCTGCAGAAGCTTGTGGGGGATGGTTGATAACATGACACTTCCTGACACCATTTATAAAGGTGTTGCATTATGTGGGTGGGATGAGATTGGCCTGTGATCGATTTACTCTTCCAAAAAGAACAAGTCATTAGAAAGAAATGGCGCTGCAAATATGGAGAGAATATTTTTAGAGGGGGGAATATGTTTTATGCACAAGGAGTGCTCCAAAGGCTGATGATATGAAGGGCAATTGAGTAAGGTACCTGGGTAACTCTTTTCTACACTGAACTTTCAAAACTCTAAAGATAAAGAGAGTGCTCAGAGATGGAGGACTGACTGAGGAAGATGGTCATTCTGTCCCTGGAACTGTGGCTCCCGTGGCTTGTGCAGAGACAAGAATTGCGTGTCCAAGTGACAGAGACTCGTGAGATACACACCTGCAGGTCTCTGGGTTGGTGGTGTAGCAGTGAATTGGTCCCAGTGGGACTAATATTCTGTAAGTAAATTGGAAAGAGAAAGCTTTGCTCAGAAGGCTCAGGGGCAGCCCAAGGACATTGCAGTAGTGACTGGAGTAAATCTGGTTATGGGGTTCCAGCACTGTGCAGGAGGGGGCATTTGTGGTTGTCCCTTGTAAAACCTCTGGTGCTGAATTGAGGAGAGAATTGGAAAAGTTCTCCTAATAACAGATTCACATTGACATTTTGTCACTGCTAGAGTGGGGAAGTTAAAACTGCCTGGGGAAAAGTAGAAGAGACAAAGGAAAACTACTTTTCCCTCCCCACATTGCAGTTGCTCATAAAAATAAGAGAGTTTTACAAGAAAATAAGGAACATGATCTCTGTCACTATTTACTTCAGATTAAGTATTTCTGGTGTATGTGTGTCTTCCTGCTCTGGTCACTCATCAAGCTTGTTTGACAGCAGAAATAGAAAATACATTTCTTTTGCTGCCTGGGGCACCCCATAATAGCAGTGGTAGTGGTAGGAGGGACTGAGGAGTCTGCAGGATGCCTTGGCTGTCCCACTGTGATGGTGAACGAACCCAGTGTAAGACCCAAAATAAATTTTGTTAATTGCTTCAATACATTTGAATTTTGCTAACAATCATGTCTGGGTTTCTTTTTTTTGTCTCCAACAAGAAATCCTTCTAAAGAGGAAAATAGTATTAGGCTCAAAATTAATATTGATATACATACTCGGGGTTTTTTCTGTCTTGTGATATGCCTACAAGTTGGGAAGTAGAAGAGAAAAGAAGATTTGAGAAGGATGAAATGGTCTCTTTACTGTGTTGTGAGAGCTCTGCTCTCTCTTCTGAGAGTATCAGTGTAAGGCTTCCATGCTGTAACCAAAAGAGTTTCTTTATGGTTGGACATGGCTCTGAAAAGTTGTGTTGTGCTATGCTATGCCACGACTATTTCGCATTATTAGCTTTATTTGCTGTATTTGCAAGCTCAAAACATAGCATGTGATACTCAGTTTGAAAAGTTTTGTGGAAAAAAATTCCCATGGTCCTTGTGGTATTTGGACATAGTCACAGATGAGTTGTGCTTAATCTCTAGTTGGAAACTTTCACATATTAATCAAGTCGGGTTTTTTTGTGTTGTATTTGATTTTGGAAAATTAATATATTGAAAGCTAAAATATCAAACCCCTAGATTCATTAAGTTCCTGACTTTACATTTAATGGCTTGCTGCTCCATACATGCTGCTATAGTGCATCATCTCAGGCTTGTCTGATGTGATGTGTGATGGGACTACAGAACTGGATTTGCCATAATGCAGCATTACTGATCTGGTAGCAGAATGTGTAAGAGTTTTCCTGTCCACAGTAGTGCTGCACTAAATGTTCTTCTACAAAGCTTTCCTTATTCTATCTCTACATTTGCAGTAGACAGCACACATTCATTCTATTTTTTTGGGTTTTGTTGTATCACTAATTATCTTTCCATATTGTGCTTCACTTTACAGCACTCTGTATCCAGAGTAAGCATACAATTTCTTACTTTGCACTGTTCTTTTCAAATATTGCTTTTAATATAAAGAAGAATGAATACAGTGTATCATCCTTGTTCTGTTAATAGGAGGTATATTCTGAGTAGTTCATGCACTTCAATCTTTGTGGAAGATAGCCTGAGAGAAGAATGAAAGAGAATTTTTACATATGGAAGAAAGCTGTATAGTCACATCCATGTGTTAAACTACTGTCTGTATGAGGTTGTAATATTTTTTCTTTTGATCCACTTATGCTTATTATTTTTGAAGATTGATTCTATTATAATGAAATGAATGCATTTTTTCTTTGGTTTGTTCTTGAAAAATGATCAGGTTGTTAGCTTTAATTTGATATGCTTTCAATCTCACAAGTCTTGCACTTTTGGTTTATACTTTGAACATAGCAAGATGTCCTGGTCTGAACTAAATGGTCAGTAAAAATGAGCTTTTGTTGGGAGTGAAGGACTGCAACTTGTTCTAGGGATTTTTCAGGATTGCTTGGAGTGTAGCCTAAGAGGTTTTGGCAGCCCTCTGGCAGACACGTTATGAAATATAGACTGTACCTAGTTAAGAGCCAAAAAATAATAGTTCTTTTTCTCCTGGTTTAAAAAGTTCTTCCCATTATAAGATTAATTTTATCATGCTACTGTACCTTCCTGCTGTGGATGGGTAGTATGCATACCTGTTTCATTCAGCAGAAGTTGTGGAATTGACATCTTGCATGTTAGAGGAGAAAGAGAGACACAAGTGATAGTAAGGTTATTCTCAAGCATAAAAGCAAAATTCCTTTTGCTTTTTGAGTACAGTTTCATTTTCAGCATGTCAGTTTTCAGCAGGTGGATTTGAAGTTTGACCTTTCTGACACTGGGTACTTAAACAGATTCTCTGAATGGTTTTTTGTAAGCCTTTTAATTCTATCCAAGAGAGAATGATGCTTGGATGGTTACATATGTTTCATTGCAGTTTGTGGCTGATCTGTGTTTTAGTCTGGAAGTTATTTATAGAACTATGTTTATATATAGTTATATCTATTTTTATATAACATATAAAATGTGATATAGATATGTTTTATATATACATAATATATACATATACATATATATACATTTAATGTATATATATACACATAAGAATGAAACTTGTAAGCATCTCCAACTTTAATGGAAGAATATATAATTTTCTATGTTGGAAAAAGCTTATGGTTTTTCCTTTGAGTACTGCAGATTCTTGCATTCCTGTCCTCATGATTTTTTTCCCCTATTTTAATTCCTCTGCATTATGTCTTGCTACGTTTTTGATAGAAAAATACCAGAAATTTATGGAGTCCTAAACATTGTAATATAAATAATAGTAAAAAATTCATGAATCCTTACTACTATTTATTTTTTCTTGTCTGATACAGACTAAATTAATATTAGATCATGTACCTAGCATTTCAGCATTACTGATTTTGACAGTGTTAAGGTAGTTTGGGGATCTTATCGAATTAAGAAAAAAACAACAAAACAATGAAATACATTGAAAATGCTTGTTCTCCCATTCAGTCTTGGAAATGGGACAGACGACAGAAAAAAAAAATAAATTACTTAATAAAACTTAAATCTGAAAACAGTCACTGGTACAACAAATGATGAGTAGGTCACATTTAAATTGTACTCCTGCTTTTAAAAGGGATCAGTAGGGAAGGTAAACAAAACACAAGTACAGTAATGGACCAGTGCTTTGTACATAAATCTGATCTTTGAAAATAAGTCTGCTAGTACTGTGTTGGTATCTTGGCGGTGTGAATAGTGATCTTCTATTTTGTTAAATTTACTGTGTGCATCTGCAGCTGTGGACACTGTGCAACACATTTAAACAAGGCTCACAAAACCCTGGTGAATATTTTCTAATTGTTTTGAAAGAATCAGGTTATCCAGTATATTGCTGCATAGTTATGACCTAACTGTCCTAAATTTGCTGCTAATGTTTTCAAATATGGTGCTTCTCAGGCTGTGAGCTGCTTTCCCTTGTGCATTCACATAATAAAATATTGTTGAGAATGATCCTAGTTACTCAAACAATAATAAAAAACAGATGTTTAGTTTCTATTTATTGTGACAGCTAAGGTAGTTATAAGATATATTTAAGAAGTCTGCATAATAGCATACTTCAGATTTCATTTCAAGGTGTTTGGTAGAGTCCATACTTCTGGTTCTTGTCAGTGAAAAACATTAAAGTCTAAATAAAACTAGTTGTTTGTGGATTAAGATTTCCTGCTGTGAATGTTGCCTCATGTTCTAGATTCCATTTAATGCATATTTTCAAATTTTGTTTTCAGGTCAAACATCCGGCCAGACTATGCAGATACAAGCTTTCATGAGTTCAAAATGCATACCTTCAGTCGGGTGACATCTTGCAAAGTCTGCCAGATGCTTCTGAGGTATTGTACAAGTTTTTTTGGGTGGTGGTTTCTCCTCTCCCTGCCCCTGCAAGGTCAGGCTGGATGGGACTTTGAAAGGTGTCCCTCTTCATGTAAGAGAGTTTGGATAATCTTTAAGGTCCCTTCCAACCCAAACCCTTCTATACTATGTTTTACTTTTTATATTCGATTCTATGTTTTGCATATTGTTGATATTCTGAAAAATGAAACCACAGCATTTTAGCAAGGGCATTCGAGTGTGGGTAGTGTCTTTGTTAAGCACAGGTGTGGAATAAATGAACTTCAGGTGTGTTCCTCCTTGTCATACATTTTTTCTTCCTTTAGCAATACTTTTCCTGACTAGTCAGACTGACCTGGATTTTCATTTTTAACTTTTAGGTTTTTTTCTTTTTCCCCTCAATGCAATAAGGTCTAAGTGGTGCAGACCTTCTAAACTTAAAAGTCAGGAGGGCAAATTCCTGACTTTGGAGCAGTGTAGTTGAGTTACTGAATCTGCACCAACTGCTGTTGCTGAGGAGCAGCTATTGTGCATTCAGGACACAGCACCCAGGATGCTGCCTGGTTCTCCATGGGCCACCAGCTGGGTATTCCCAAGTGCCACCTTGTGGGACAGACACATGTAGAGGAATTAGCAGCTCTGAATATTACCTGAAGTGATAAATGTTTTTTAAAAAATGAACAAATTTGAAGTTAAGAATATTTACCATATAACCTCAAAACTACTTAATGCTTAAAAAATATACATTCAAACTTACAACTCTCTTGCACTGGATCCTATTCTTCATGGTGCCTAGGCAAATTCCCACTGAGATGAAGTGAAGTGTAGATCTGTAGTAGGATAGATGCATAATGGTACAATTTCAAGTGTACTGTTCCAAAGTAGCTTTGGATTACATTGAGATGGAGGTTATTATTCTACTAGTAGTCTGAAAGAACTGTCTGGTTGTGATTTTTAAATGGCTAGTAGTGACAGAAAGCAGATGAGCTGCTTGCTTGTCAGTTGTCACTTTTTCTCAAGCCTTTAAGGACTATCATTATGCAGAACAACAAATGGCTTCTAATACCTTCTGCCATGTCTCTTATGTCCTTTATGTGTGGAATTTGTCACCTCTAATGTATCACTACCTAATTTTATTTTACAGGGGAACATTTTATCAAGGCTATTTATGTTCTAAGTGTGGAGCTGGCGCACACAAAGAATGTTTAGGAAGACTAGACAATTGTGGCAGGGCTAATTCAGGTGGTAAGTCATTATTATTGTTAGAATACCATTTTTAATTAGGACATAAAACTTGCTAGATATAATTAAGGTTTAATTTACCTCTAATTTGTGTTTATTGTAACATGCATACTTGTGAAACTACCATTTATAAGCACAATTAGAATTGCATTTAGGATTCATAGGGATTGTTATTGCTACTAAATTGGAATGTTCCAAAGCAGGAGAGAACTGTTACAGGTCAAACCAAATTTCTTCGTCAATGTCGTGTGCAACAAAGAATTGCTCTCGTTTCAGTTGTGGACTGCTCATATGTAACACCTACAGTACAGCACAACATCTGTCATCCTTGTGCTTCTCCCTTTATGTCTATGTCAGTTTTCATATTTTCCTCTCAGTTCCTAAAGCTGTTTGTGTTGCCTCAGCTTCCTCTTTCATCTCTTTGGTTTCCATGGTTTTTGTCCACTCACAATATTCACAAAAAGGTGATTGATGGCTCTCTACTTCCTACACCTAAGAACTATTTTTAAAATTGTTTTAATCTATTGCTCTGTGAATTTCTTCCCTGGCCACTGTCACTTTGCACTTCCCTGTTCCAGTCTTTGGGACTTCAGGAGTCTTTTGATTTCAACTACCATTTGGCTTCCCACAAATAACTCCAAAAATTTGACATCTTCCCATTCTGCTCAGTATTATACTTGTAAATCTCTTTCTGATGTCTTCTGGATCTCTCATGGTAATGCTTGGTGTTAGCCCCCATCACTGGCTTCCCTTCCCCGCCCCTTCCCTGTACCTACTATGTTGGTGGAAGTGAGTTTGTTACAGTATTGCCACAGTCATATAATCCTAGTGCCATTTTTGACTCTTCCCTCTATCCAGCTTCTCAAATGTTCTTTTTTCTAGAGATGATTTTGAATTGCTGTTGTGTTTAAAAAAGGAAAGCCATTGGGAGCATATGATGATTTCTGGAAAGTAGAGTTTTATATGTTGGGGAAGTTTCTAGTCATGTATCATTCTCACTTCTCTACATTCTAAATTCCTTTTCAGAATTATTTCATAATAATTTTTGAAGTTTCTCATGTCTCACATACTTCACATAAACTACAGCAACCACTTCCCTTGGGTTATTTTCTTTTTTACATTAGTCTCTACAATCTTTGTAAAGTGCTGTTGCAGAGATACCATCTCTCCCACCTTTGAATTACGTGATGGCTTCATCCACTGCTCTTTACTAAGCTGCTGTTTCCAAATTTTGACTCTAGCTTCTTGTTCCTTTCAACACTGTATAAGCTTGTTTCTGTCTTTGTCCCTGTGCACATTACTTCTGATTTCTACTTGGATTTTTGCTCTCTGTGCTAATTACCTGTCCTAGTCTTCCATGAAATCAACAGGATGGCAAGCACTGACTTTTGCTGTAGTCAGTAAACCTTTTTTTTTCAGCTGCTTTTCTGTATTGGTGATCTTCATGCTATCCTCCAAGTCTGAACTCTTTACAAATAATCTTTTGTAGGTCTGAAAACTGTACAAGCAATCACAGTATTTGTGACTGAAACCCTTTTTGGAACACAGTTCTTTTCACAGAACCTCCTACAGATATTCTAAGGAAAATACATATTTAAAATTGTCTTAAAATGGAAAGTTTTACAGCAATTACTTGAAATTAATAGAGTGGAAAAACAAACACATATTGTTCTTTACAAAAGAACTGTCTTCTGTGATATAAACCACCCCTACTTCTACTTTTTTCCTTTGTCTTGCTCTTTTTCTTTTAATCACTTCTGTGGTTTTTATTTTAATTGGATAGCTGGCACCCCAGGAGGCAGGAGCTTGTCTTTCTGTTCTTCTGTAAATATCTGTGGACACATATGGTGCAACATGCATTAGTAAGAATGACCATAAATGCCTAGATAACAAAAGGTCTGATTTCTTTTAATTTTCCTGCATACTTAAGCAATGCTGTAGACTTGCTAGAGAGAACAGAATAAAGGCAGCAACAAATCACATTCCTCCTTCTTTGTAAGTTGAATAAATTATAATTTTAAAAATTCAAAGAAGTAGAATGGTATTTTGTATTTCACTTTAAATCATGTTCCTGATGTTTGCAGAATTATGCTGTACAGAAATTGCAAGCAACTGGATTGCTAAGATCCTTTTTTGTGTTACGTATTTTAGTTACATCCAGGTATTCAGCCCTCTGTCCTCTCTTCAAACTTCACTTTCTCTTCTCTTGTTTTTTCTTCTATGCAAAGACTCCCTGATTGCTGTAGCTGTCATACAAGACAGGAGAGTTATGCACCTCCTACCTGCTCTTGAGGCAGAAGAACAGGAAGTGCTGAGCTGTGTCTTTCCTTAGAGTCTGCTCTGTGATCATAGCTACAAAAACCAACTTCGAACTGCAGCTCTTGCCGTACTTTCCCTTGCTTTATCAAACAATGAGCATGGAAAGGACAAGGGGTTTTGCTTACTTTGCTCAAAATGTGACATCTCTCCACCTGATAAAGGGACTTTGGCCAACGAGTAGCAAAGGAAATCCTCAGGTTTTTCTCTACTGTTTTCCACTTTTACTCTTTCTTTGCCTTTTTAAAGAAAGAAGTGTTGATTGAGCAGTGCTGGCCATTCATAATGTGCACAGACCAAGGAAAGGTTTAAGGAGGAATTTTACCAGTACCTGCTTCCCTGTGTGGGCCACAAAGGAATGAAACAATTCAGACTTTCTGAAATATTGGTTAGTGAAACTTGAATTGTTTTTAGAGTTGTCCTTTAACTATTCCAGAGCTATGTTGAGAAATGAGGTCTCCCATAAGTTATCTTTCATGCTTGCTAAGCTATGAAATATTATTGAAGGCATGCAGACAGATATAATGTAAAATTCAACATTTTTGCTGCACTTTGTGGAAGAAGTATACTCTATAGGCACAAAATTCTAACATGCCTTTAATTTTGAATACTTTTCTTCTAAAATATTTAGAGAAATTAATTTATGATAAATATATTTTTTAGCACTGTCATTTGCTGCTCCTGTGGGAAATGAGCAAAGGCTTGTACAGCAGCAAAATGCCTGGAACACTTATTGTATTGCTGTGTTGGGTGGGTTTTGTTGGTTTGGTTTTTTTCTCCCCACATTTTTTTCTAGGGGACTATTACAGCCTTTTTCACAGGGTATAATGTGCATGAAATGGAATAATTCTTTTAGGAAACTGGACATTATTGTTCCCCAGTCGTGTGGTATTAGTTATGGCCACAGACATGGAATATACATCTATATATGTGTAGATATATGTATTTTCTGTTTAATCTGGTGTTCTGTCATTCTGCCAGTGCCATTCCAGATGCTTCACAGCAAAGTGCAGATCCTCTGTGTGGTAGACAGGAATGATGCTCCTTGCTTGATCCTGTTAAACTTTCTTCCTTTCTTTTTTGGTGTTTGAAGCGTTTTTACATCTTGTTAATGCTTTTGCATGGCTTCCCTGTTTGGAAATGTCCCACTGCATTTTAGAGTGTTGGAACAGTGAGTTCTCTGTAAACATGTAGATGTGACTTTGGGCTTTTGTGAGAAATCTTGACTGAACTGCTTCTCTGTGATAAATTATTTTGACTTCTTAATACTATATTCTCCAAATAGAACAGTTTCAAATATTTTATTATCTTTTTATAAGTGTAGTTTTTTCTATGTTTCAAATAATTTTCATTCCTATTCTGTAGACCTCTTGTACTTCTAGGGACTTATTTGTAAAAAGGTGATCAGAGTTCAAAGCACTGAAGTGGGAATATGCCATTAGGTTTCTCAAAGGCATTTGAATTTTCCTCAGCATTTTCTGGTTTTGTGAAGTTTTAGATTCTGTTTTCTTTATAGACCATGAGCAGATGTTTTTGCCAGCCTTTCTGAAATGATGCTTAGAACTTTCCTGAGTGGATTAAATCTTTTTAAATTTCATTGCAAGTTGCACTTTTTGAAAATTCAAAAGACAGACATCCAAAGATAGATGAAACCTTTTGAATGACAAAATTATTAAGTGTCAGATATAGATGATACACTTATGAGAGAAACATTGACAAAATCTGAAGATAAATTGCTGTGTTCTCATGCTATGCCTTATACACAAACATATGCCAGTTCTTCAGATGTTTTGCTTCAAAGGCAGCCAGTTCAGCAGATTGTAGAAATTTTAGTGATAAAAGATGCAGAGTTAATCAGTTGAATTAATACACAGAACAAAATGTTTGCATTTAGCCCTTGGGTATTCTAGGTTGCTGTTCCTGCCCCTGCTGCTGTAAATCAGCAGTGCTGGTTGAAGTCTTCTGTGCTCATTCCTGTCATTATTTATTTAACCCCTTTCCCCCCCCCCCCCTTAAAATGGTGTCCTGTACATCCTCAAATAGTACTCCACATTTTCATATATTTTACTTTTCTGCCCTATTACTTAATCTTTCTGTGATTTGGAATCCTTGCTAATGTTCTAATGAACTCCTTTGAGTTTGATTGCACGATCTTAGACTGTGTGAAATCCTTTAACACAAGGATTAGAAAACGGATGCACATATTTCTGTGACAGGCTATTTATAAAGGCATATGTGGTATTCTTTTCTCTGCTGGCTGTGAGGGCATCTCCTCTCCCTTGTCACATCTTCTGGCTTCTCAACTGCATTCCTATGTCTTATTTCACGGCATAGAGCAATTTCCCTCATCTGGTGATGCTTTCCCACTGGCTGCAAGGGTTTGTGTCTGGGAATGCTTAAGACAGGGGCCTTGGGTAAGCAAGCATGAGTAAGACACACCTTTAGTAGCCAAAGGGAGAAGCTGTACCCCTTGTTGTTCCCACTTTTATTGTACAGACTGTTCTACGTCCTTTGCAATTTCTTCAGAGGCCTCATAGGATTGACAAAACAGTATCACTCTGCCCAGAACATACTGAAGAACTCCAATCTGTTTCCTAGTCTAAACCAGCAGAATTAACAATTCATTTTTATTTCCACACTGGAATTTTTCCAAGTCCATCAAATTACGTTGAATTAAGTATTCTCAGGCAAATGCTTGCTGGTTCTACTGACTATTGAATATTTCAATTAGAGAAACCTCCAATGATTCTAGAATCTGAAAGTGTTTTGAATTTTTTAAGTATAGTGCCAAACCCACAGAATTTTCTTCTTCATATTGCTTTTCCCAGGGAATGTTAAGGGCATGTCTCATCAATTCATAAATAGATTAGTAAAACATTAACTGGTCATTTTTATAGTAAATCTTAATTTATGCATTATTTCTTTAATTTCATTTGAAAAAGTACTGTATTTCTTTAGATGGAAAAGAAGTTGCTTCAGCTGTGAGATGAACTAAAAAGACAATGTTGGCATGTGAATGGGTTAAGTTTAGAATTGCTTTCATACAGTAATGTGCATGCCCAATGATACACTCCATCCTGTTCATGTCCTAATTGCTTGCTCCAGCACATTAGAGATTATTCATGAAAAGCCTGTGGTCTTGACATCTCAAAAGAAACCAGCAGCTTTCACTATTTACGTTTTTGCTGACTTTAATCAATAGTTGCAAAGTTGCTGGCTCTACTCCAAACCTCTTGTGTCAACTGAATTGACAAGTAAATGTGCAAATCTCACAAAGTTCATTGAAGTGATACCACTTTTTTAAAAACTGCAACAGAGGTTGAGCTGTATTGCTTAACCAATGATTCTTGCTCAACCTGAACAAAAGCCAGTTAGGGCGCTTGATATTTTTTAGGGTCCTACAGGTGGTACATCTGGGTCGCATTTCTAATTTTGTTCTGATTGAGTAATAACTGGCTAAATGACTGGAAAGGAACACGTAGTCCCACAGCTCCTTCCAAGGGACTTATGTTATAGTTCCTGCATTTTAAATATTTTGAGTTTTCTTTTAAAATAGAAAGGTGAGTAGCTTATTACATATACTTTTTATTTACTCTGTTTAGTTAGCATGTAAATCCAGCTGCTTTGTTGCATCCCTGAAGAGCAGCTTATTCCCATTTTCTGAGCTGTGTTCCCTCACTTACTGAGGCCAGCTGCTGCTCCTCTTGCTACTGTAGTAAAATATGGTTATCAAAATGCGACCCAATGGTAATATGGCCTCAGTGAATAAACAAGAAAAACCCCAAAACCGTGCTGAACTATGGCATTAATTATGTGGCTGTCAGAACTGAGGACTCACTTGATGATTTCATTGGCACACTGGTGGTGAGCAGGAACTTTGGGATGCTCTGATCACCACCTGGAACTCATTCATCTAGTTGGATTTGGGATATTTCTAGAGGTAAAAATAATATTCAATGACAACTTTTAAAAACCAGATTCATTAATTTCCATTGGAGGATAGAACAACATTTCCATCTAAACTTTTTGATAAAGGATCTGCTGAAATAAATGTAAGTCTTTAGAATATAGAAAAGAAAGAAAACCCCTAAGACTGGATTTGAAGTTTAGGCCTCCTTTGCAACTACTTAGCTATATGACTTCCCTTCATAATGCTGAGATCAAACATTCAAAAGAGGAAATTTTATTCGGATTTTGGCAAAAATTCTGAAAGGCATATAAGATAACGAAATACCAAAATTATATTGAATTTCACCAGCACTTGGGCAACTAATTCCCTCAGGCTGCTTAGAAAACCTCAGCAGATAACCTGCATCTCCTCCTTTGGGCGGCTTTATTTTCCTTCTCTTTGCTCTCTCTACAAATGCAAACTCTCCTTCTGGAAAGGTTATAATCCATCCTAGGAGTGCTCCCTGTGCTCTCTGCTGTGCTGTGCTGGCGGGACTGCAGGCCTATGTGAGCGGAGCCGTGCCAGGGCATGCCAGGGCTTTTGTTTTCCCACACCCCACTGCTTAAAGCAACCTTTCCTAGTGGAACTAGAGGGGACTTGCAGTTAAAGTTTATTATCTGCTTTACTGTGAATATGTCAGAAGTTATTGCAGTAAAAGTTTTCCAGTGTTCTGGAGTACAGAGACCAGCACGTGCAGCCAGTGCTGGGCCTCAGCAGCGTGTGCAGTGTGAGGCACACACGGGCAAACACAGCTTTGGTAAGGCACCCACCCAAAATCCAGAGTGCCTGGATTACCCAAATCCAAATTACCCTGGAGTACCCAAATACCTGCTATCAGATTAGGCAGATTGTTCTTTTGTGCCTTTTGTGATGTCTGGCGGTGTGTGTGCGCTGAAGTGTCACTGGCTTTATTCAGTCTTCCTGATGTCTCACAGATTTTTTCCCTAATTTTTAAATAAAATTTAAAAATTTTTAAATAAACTTACACAAGTACCATAAAACTTGTAGTAAAAGCAAATAGAGCAGCAGTGGATCAGTCTCTGGTGTACTAATGCAATGCTGAATTGAGCATGAAACAAAGTATACTTTGAAGCTAAAGGTATACTTTTAAACTTGATACACCTTGTCACACGGAAAAGACAGAGGAAAAAACCGTGTGAGCTCGACTTGCAATGAACTGTAGCTCTGGGTTCCCAGGGAGCCAGTGTTTACCAGGCGTTCCTGCAGTGTTGCGTGCCGTGCCGTGCCCGGCCATGGGCGCAGCCCGGCGGGGCCAATGAGCGCGGCGGGGTTTGCACAACAGCGCCCGGCGCGCCCGGGCTCGGGGCGGCCGCACCGCTCCCGTGGCTGAAGGAGGCAGCGGGCTTTCTCTAACAGCACAGGCTCAGATTGCTCGATTAAAGGTGCACGGTTTGCAATCAACAATAATGCCAATTTTTACTTATGTTTCAGAACATGGAAACGTGAAACATGAGGTAAGGATTCGTTTTATTTTGCATGTGATGTTTGTTTTGTTGGTGACATAAGAGCTCTTTATTACTCTGTGTACATGCTGATGGAGAAGGTATGTTTTTCTTCTGGGTTTGCAAACATTTCTTTAGAGTGCTGTAGAAATTGTTTAAACAACAAGGTATTCATGGTTAAATATGAATGTCTTCTCAAAATGTGAATTAAACTTGCAGCAAAATGACAGTGCTGAGAGCCCTGAAAGGGGTGGAGATGCTTTTTTAAGCTACAGGTAAGAAAACATTGCTTCACAGCTGTAGACAAAATCTGGCTGTATTCTCTAAAAAGCATTGTAAATGTAAAAGTATCTTTTACTTTTTTTAAAAGTTTTTTTTTTTTTCTTCTTTGCCATGCCAGAGGACTGTGGGGTGATGAAGGATTGGCAGGGCAGAGCAGTGTTTGCCCATTTCATGTGAAAGAAGGTTGCAGGTTGCATATCCTGTGATATGAGTTTATGTAATCTGGAGAGAACATTGGAGTGGGACCTGAACAGAGGAGCTGCTGTGATGCACCTAGTGTAGCTTGCTGTCAGCCTAGGAAAACTGCAAGCCACCCTGGGTTATTTTTTGGCCAGCTCCTGGGCCCTCTTCGCTGTTGTACAGGAGGACACAGCAGCTGGGTTTTGTCTGTCCCATCTCACAAAAGAGAGGCAGCACTTCAGACCTAGAACATAATAGTTTCTAGCATCTGTTTTAGATCAGAAGTTTATAGTAATTGCCTAAATGACATGCCAGTTATGAACAGCATGTGAGTGTAAATGTTGCTGCTCTCCATAAGCATGGCTGTGTTTGATGCTGTCACTTAATAGGGGGAATGGGAAGATGTTATTGCTGACATGGCTGGTGCAGGTGTAGTAGTGTGCAGGGCTGACCACGTCTGTGCTCTCTCATGTTTGAGCTGTTTGGGTGTCACTGGAACCGCAGACAACACTGGGGCTGCCAGCTCTGCACTCTCTGGTGAGCTCCTGGGATGTGTGCCCAGGAGGGCTCCTGCTCTTGGGATCCTGCAGGAGAATCATGAGGTGACAGGGGAGCTCCGGCAGAGGAGAGGGGAGTGCTGCCTGTGCCGAGCCCGCTGTCCCTGCCTGTGCCCAACCCCTGTCCCTGCCTGTGCCCAGTTCCTGTCCCTGCCCCTCCTGTGCCCAGCCCCCTGCCCCTGCCCTTGTCTGTGCCCAGCCCCTGCCTGCTCCCCTCACTGCATCCTCAGCCGTTCCTCTGGCTTCATGCTGCCCAGCCTTTCATGCCTCTGTCTTGACAGATGTGCTGAGTAAGGGCACTCTCAACTATGGGGATCACAGTGTGGTCTATTTGCCTGATGCCTTCTCAGTCCTGCAGCTGGCAGGCATGGCTGGAGAGCTGTGAGCAGATCATCTACTGGGCTTAGTGGACAAGGCTTCCTAAAGCTAACTGTGGTGACCATACTGTGGCTGGATGAAAAAATAGGTATACTGTTTTTTCTTGTTAGGAGAATAAAGGCCTCCTTTCTGGAGTTACTGATTTGCTGTTGCTTATTGAGTTGATCCAAAACATCAGGATTACATTAATTTTTACCAAGACTTGGATTTAAGTGCCTGCTTTAATTCTCTCTGTGCAGAAGAAAACTTAAGCGTGGATGGGGAACTGTCATTTTGGAAAACATGGATTTAGGTTTCATACCAGTAAAGTAAAGAATCTACTGGTTAATAAGTATGTTTAAGGGTATTGAGCAGTTTTTCACACAGCTCAAGAACTATTTCCTTAAGACCATTTTCCAGCCATATTTTGGTGTATATGACTTGTCTCTGTCTCCCTTTGTACTTTTCCGAGTCCTGCCGCTTTCCCTTTCCCTTTCCTGTGCAAATCTGTGGTTGCTCACCAATCTGCATCAATCTGTATCAGTAACATGGCTTCCGTCTATAGAAAACAATGCAGGATATAATTGAGCATTTTGCTTTTATCCAGTACTACTATCTTCATTGTGGCACCAGCTTTAAATTTTTATTCTATCCACTACAGATGAAACAAAACTTGTATCCTTTCTTTAATTAGACTTGTGGGGTACGGAGAGAATATGTCCAAGGACTCAAGAGTTTGAAAGCTGTTTTCAAACCAAGCTTTTGATTTTGCTTGCCTGCTACAGGGCTTGGTAATTTGGTTATGCCTCAGGTTACTGCTTTCTGGCTTGCCTTGGTGTGTGTCCTGCATCAGCTTATATCAACGGCGAGTAAATCAGAGCAACCTAATTGTTCCCTTTGTTATGCAACATGCCTTTCTCTGCTTGGTTTGATTAAAAAATAAATAAATGCATGCACCATCATGCATGTTACCAGATAAAACAAGTTTGCAAAAGCAGATGAGTCGTTCGCAGAGATGCATTATTTCACATTGAAATTTCCAGGGATCCCTAGTAAGTGTCTTAATGTATAAAATATAGAAAAGAAATTGAAATAATCTGAGTCTTGTCAGAGAGTTTCTGATTTCACACAACTGTGGTTCCACCAATTTTAGAGAGACAGACAAGTTCCTAAATATATTTAAATACTTACCCAGAAAAAAAAGAGAATTAAGCATTCCATAGGGAATTGTAGTTAGCTTCAGTTTAAAGTAGAAATAGTGAAAGTTTCTACCTTATTAAAGCAATGCAAGTGGCTTTGACTTTTGTGTTAGTGGATGTTACCTGGGGCAGATAATGCAGGACTGCATGTTTTTCCCCTATCCTATTCATAAATGATTAAAAAATGCATTTGTTCTAGTATCAAAAAATGTTGATGTATGGACAAACCTATGGACTGAGACTCTTTCAGCCCAGTGTCAGAAAAAATGGGATATCTGAAAAAGTCATCAACATTGCTAAGAATATTTTTCAAAGTGTGATCTTTTTGCAAGATAAAGATAATTGTGTTGATGGTTGGGGAAAATAAGAAAACCAGCTTTGCTTAGTAGATTGTGGTAATGAAAGGATTTCATTGAGCCTTCATGAAAACATGTTTATTCATATCCTTAATTCTTATTTTTGCTCTGCAGAAACGAACAAATGGAATTAGAAGAAGCTCTAGACACGTGGACCCAGGTTTGTATCATGACTTTTTAATACTTAAACATTGAATAAAAGGAGTAAGAAAGCTGTAACTTGCTTTGTTAAGTTGCATTGTGAACGCTGTTGCCATGCACACAATGCTGAGAACTTGACTGCTGAATTCATGAAGGTCTAAAGCGATTGCTCTCCTTGTGATTTCAAAGAGAAGGTCAGCTGGTTGAACTCTTAATTTTTTCCCCTTGTTTTTTCTTTAAGTAGAGCTCTGGTTCTATCTGAACAACAAAATGCCTCTGGGCTTTCAGTTAATATGATCCACCTTACTGTACTCAGTAGTTTTAAAAGAAATAACTAAGGGGTGAATGGCAGACAGTTGCTTATAAAGCTCAGGTTCTAAGTCTTCAAGTTGTGGGTATTCTCAGCTCTTAACTGTAGTGGTGCTCAGTGCTTAACAGTATGAGTTACTTTTCTGAAAGGCATAAACCAATTGCAGTTTTTTATTGATTTTCAAAGTGATTTTATTTTTCCTGTTAGTTTATAGTAGATACTTCTGTGGAATCATGGCAACAGCAGCCCTTAAGAAAATTAAATGCTTGGTTATAGGTTGTGTACTCAAGTGGGTGAACATTTCCTCTGGAGACCCATTATATGTCTGTGTAAAATATTCAGTGTTTTTCAGTGTAGCTGTGTGATATTTTTAGTGTCATTTTTTACAGTAATTACATTTCTGTCCTTTGTGTTTCTTGTATAGTTTAATTACCGGAGATTTGTTATGCAGATATTATTTGGAATAAAAGTAAGCTGTGGATTATTAAATATTTCTAGATGTGGACATCTGAAAATGGTTGAGTTAAACATTAAACAGGATGGCAATTCTTTACACCACATTATAGCTGGCAGAGCTAAGCATTTTTCAAAAAGTAGGAATGCTGGTTGTGCCACTAGCATTGCAGCTGCCTTGGCTTGGAAAGTCTAAATGTTGTAACTAGCTGAAGCAGACCACACCTTTCTTACTCACGTACCTTTGACATGTTTTGGAACACGTATCGTCGCTTTGTTCCCTCTAGCAAAATAAACCTGCTTCATGATTCTAGAAATTGTTCTGTGTGTCCTGACGACTGCAGTCATAAAAGAAAAAAATGAGCACCCTGTAACTCTGAAAATTAATACAGTCACAGGGGAAAACATCAAGGGTAGGAATTAAATAATGCAGAAGGGGATGATTTCTTCCAAGTGTTTGCTAACAAGACTTGAGTTCTTCCCATTCATTGCATGTTGCAGTGAAGTGTAATTGTGTGCTTGCAGAATAGCCCTTATAGGTTCACCTGTCTCATGTAGAGTCACAGAAGGTCAAGCAATTTGGCTTTGAGAACCTTTTGAGTATACTGGTGATTTTACTTGCTGTTGAAGTCTGATAGAAGTATTTGCAGGATCTTTTTGTACAAGGATACTTTAAAAGTAGTTTTTATTGAGGGCTGAGTACCATTGAAATCACCAAAAGTAGATGAATTAAGTAGGTGTTTAAAAGCTGCATGTAGCCAGTGTCTAAAATACAGTTCTGCTTGTCCCCTGCTTTCTCCTTTTGCCTACACAGGGCAGTTCTTGAGTTGTTGGGTTAATCTTGTTATGGAGTGAAGTTCTTGGTCCTCATAATATTTTTGAAAGCCAAAAGAAATGAAGAATGTTTGCATGAACTTTAAATCCCTTTCTTAGAGACATGACTCCAGAAGACTTCTTACAGAATTGCTTCTGACATTTTGAAGGTTTTAAATAAGTAATAATGAGAAATATATTACGACTAATGTGCTCTGTACATACACTGTTGGTTTTCAAATAAAATGAGCATTTGTTTTGCATTTTGTCAGGATAGACATTCTGTGTCCTCCTGTAACTTGGTGGGTATAACTTTTAAAGTCTTTGGTAAACTCTTGCCATCTGTTTTGCATAATCTAAGTACTACTAGTTCATCAGATTGCCTTGAGAGACAGATGCTATCCAGAGGGCAGCACTTGGAGGAGATCAGTCGTGTCAGACATACATTACTGCATTGAGCCCCAGAGCTTTCCAAGAGCACTGACATGTGAAATTCTGAAGAGTCTGAGCACCAGGATGCTCCTTTTGCTGAGAGAGGTGGTCAAAAGGTTGACTGCCCAGACTGCTTTGTCTTTAGAAGGTTTGGGCTGCTGCTGCTGCTGCTGCTGCAGCCAGTGATGTGATGGTGCTGAAGCATGGGTGCTAGGTTAGGGAGCAGACACTTGCTGTGAATCAATAACCGGCACCTGTAGTGACTAAATATTGATGGAGTTTGATATCACCAGTAAATACAAATATTTTGGTTTGCAACTTGTCAAGATTGTTCTATTATGTGTGTCTTGGCTATTC
The DNA here is from genome assembly GCA_013397075.1 of Rhabdornis inornatus. Taxonomy (NCBI): domain Eukaryota; kingdom Metazoa; phylum Chordata; class Aves; order Passeriformes; family Rhabdornithidae; genus Rhabdornis; species Rhabdornis inornatus. Next base: position 1,757,206 of record VWZS01008230.1, on the reverse strand, counting down.
TAGTAAAGAATGATGAATAGCATGGTCAAGCATTGGTGTTTCTCTTTTTATGCTTAGAGTCAAATTCAACTTTTGCTGACACAGCTTAGCCCAGAATGAAAAATCATTTAAATTTGATGAGAAGTAGTACAAGTTGAAAGATGGTCTAAACAAAACAATGGGAGGATACTGGATTAAAATATCTTGTTTCCTGCTGGTAAAGCTCATTGATGAAGGAACCTATCTAGCTGAAGTACCCTAAAGGCAATTAGATAGTTTATGGCTTTTTCATTTGTGTTCCTTTGAAGTTGGGTTAAAAGTTTTGACACTGACAGTTCCCTTGTCGAGATTTGCTTTGTGCTGAATAAGAAGGAAGGTTAGAAGGAAAAATGGTTAATGAATGATGAAGCAGACAAATTCCCATGGAATGAAAGCAGTCATGAGAAAAACATGAAAAAAAGAAACGTGCAGAAACTGTACAGGTGAAGAAAAGACTGGAAATCCTACAAAATATGACTTTGTCTTTACGCTGTGCACTAGGCCTTCAGCCTGCAATTCAGTTGCAGAGAGCCTCCTGAATTACTTAATCTACTAAATTTTAGTGGGACAGATTTGAAATAACCTTTCCTTGGATTAAGCAGGACATAATAAATGTCATTGGTGAAATGAACTAGTAAATACACCTGCAGCCATAAATCCAGGGAAAATTTGGTCTACAGCTTGTATGTGACTGTAGAACAACATGATTCTGCTTAAATACATTTGAGAAGTGATCAGACTGGTGTCAGTTTTTGCATAGGATGGGCATGTGAAATTATTATATTAAATTTTATTCTCATTTAGAGAATATGTTTAAGCATGGAAAATGCACTGTTGGCTTAAATGACAAATGAAGCACTCATATGTATAAGCACAAAATCTTACTGAATTCTTGAGAAGGATAATGCAGTCTGAGCAATGTTTTTAATGGAAATAATTTTGTATTTATTTTAATATGAGCAAAATTTACAGTCTTTCTCAGCTATTGAAACATTACAGTGAATGTTTGCTGTCTTCTTTTTTTTTTACAGTATTGAGTCTAAATGTGATAGATTCACAGCTTAGTGTTTTTGAAACTGGTTTTACTCTAAACACTTCTGCTAATATAAACATTGGAATTTTAATCTCTGAAGTGTGAAAGTATATTTCATATCAGAAGGATAAACTTCGTAAAAATAGAATACTAGGAGCCTTCTAGTCAAGATTCATTGTAGATTAGACTCAAAATCTCTTCTGTGCAAGATCACTGCTGAGCATGTTCTGACTTCTTAAACAGCTGATTTCTTTTTAAGCAAGGATTAAAGATTAGAAAACCTCAGTTCTGAACCGGGGGCCAGAACCAATATTTTTCCCTTCACAGAAAGTAAAATACTGTCTTACTTTTTTGGGATGGAGGGACACAATACTAGCAAGTCACGTATACAATGCAATAGCTTGGACAAATGTATTTTTCAGCCCAGGAATTCAAAGTTCAAATAATAATTTTAAAAAGAGTTATTTGTATTTCTGGTTGGTGTCTGGTCCATAATTGCTTTGTGAATCCTCTAATACTGGTTTTACCCAGATTATTAAGAACCTCTCAGGATCTGAAGAGAGTCACTGGGTTTATGGCCTGAAGTATATGCATTGAACAAACAACAATCTGTGTAGGGAGAAGTACAATATTGGAGATATGTTTATTTCATTAGCTGTTGTTAAAAATAAGCTACTTTGTGCTTCATATTTTGTTGAAGTTGGATTTTGGAATCTTTTAACTCTGTTTTGTCCTTACATGTGTGTGATTAATAAGTAGTGAAACAGGATTCAGGTGTTTATATAGTGTGGTAGTGTTTGCATCTTGTCTTTGGAGTAAAAATTAGGGGATAGGGTCATATTGGCAGTTTAAATTTTCAGTTAAGAATGAAACATACTAGACTGTGAGATATTTCAACAAATTCTGACACATTGTGCTCTATGATATGCAAGTCTAACTCTGATTTCCATTTCAGTGCCACTCCAAGCGTATGCCCAGCCAAAAGCAAAATCTGGCTCAAACTCAAATTATCTGCTGGGATATCCCAACCAGCAGATAATTCTTTGCCAAGTATGCAGTTGCTATAGATAAAACTACTCTTTAAGAATTTGAAGCATGTCGCTCATTCTCTTGTTTTATTGAGCTATCCAGGCACATCCTTAGTAGTCCTGATTGACGGTTTTCTCTCTCCTTCAGCCTAGTATGGAGAATACCCAATTTTATGGGTGAGAAAAGATAACCTTCTGCAGTGTAAAGCCCAGTGCTGAAAACAGACATTCAGGAATTTATTTCTCCTACTTACACAGTGGCAGCAGCTACCTGGGATTCTGGCTGTGGTTTTGGTGGCCCAGTAAGAACTAACTGGCTCTCAGTGTCAATGTTGAGAACAAGAATTTATCTTGGTTTTAAGTCACAGAAAAAGGTCTACAAAAAAATCCCCCAAAAAACAAAAACCAAACCAAACCAAAAAACCCCAAAAAGCATTAAACAAGCCCGCAGTATTTCATGAGGAGTTGACTGGTGTCATTGATTCATTAATAGTATCCCTTTATTAGGATTGTCTTCATCAGGATGAATTAGACCAAGTAGCATCTTTTTGCTTTGATAAAGGAATTCCTGTGTATAGAATCAAGAAATACAGTGATAGGTGTTTTTCATATACATTTAATACTGTTATTTAATTACATTTCTGTAAATAAAATGTAGGAGTAAATAGCAATCCCTCAAGTACTAGAATATACATATGACATTCTTTCCAGCTTTAGATACTGTTAACATGGAACATAATGATGTGTTTTGATGGCTGGACAAAATGAGTGTGATTCTAAATTAAATTGAGGAAAGCCAGAAGGAATGCTGGAGCAAAGAGAAATGTTTCATGAAACTTCCTCTAGTGAATAAATAGTTGTTTGACAAAGTTGGAGGTCTTTTATAATGTTTGTGGAGCATTAGATTTAATGAGTAACTTAAGATTTCTCTGCACGGTAATGTTTTAAGCAAGCTACAGAACCAAAAACAAGGTTTGATTTTACATATATGTGACACATGTTTGACTTTTGGCTGGGTTTTATTCAGCAATGGTTACTTCTTCCTTTTTTACACAGCATCTAAGCACTTTGTTCAAGGTACCTATAATGTACCCAGTCCATGTCTCTAGGAATCTTTGTGGAGCAGAGGAATTGCAGGTCAGAAGGGGTCTAATGGGGCATCTGGGAGCACACTTGCTGCGAAGAGAACACTCCTGGGCAGGAGAGATGTGGTGCTGCTTACTGACCTGGTGTGGAATGTTGGAGTTCTTTGATTGCAGCTCTAACCTGGCCATCTCTTGGTATTGATAGACATGTTTGAGCATGTTTTGCATCATGTGGCTGGGATGGGATTGGTGTTTGAGACCAGAGCCAGTGAATTTTCTCTGTGGTCCCATGTCATGGGACAGCTTCTCTCAGCTGGGGCTCAACAGCAGTGAATTCAGAGATACACTGAATTGTGTGGCCTAATTTGTGAGATCAAACTAATTTATCTCACATATTTATTAAAAACATGTATTACGTTCAAGATCTTTACCTTTTTTCTTCCCAAAATAATGAATTCATCTTTGTTGTGTTACAAGAAAAGACATGTCTAATGTTTTGCACCAAGAAATTTTCCACTAATGTGCTTCTGGAAGGTGAAGCAGAGTTTTGTCTTCCAATGAAGCATTTCAAATGCAGTTTAATGATTTTTATTTGGGTTTTTTTATTTTAAATTAAAATTATTTTTACATTTCTGTTGGGGAGAGGTATTTGAAAGGTGCTGTCCCCATGGCATCTCAGCAGTGAGCTAACATTCAGAGAACATAGCCTTTAGCCTTTTCTTTTAATTAAACATCAGAAGACCCAGATGCCAAAGGGTGAAATGTATTTATTTTGTCAAACTCTTTCATCCTTGTCTGGTTGGATTGCAAGATTAGTTTGTAGTTGAGTGATTTAAACTCTTTTGTCTTATTGGATGTGTTTTTGGGACTGTCTCTCTGTCTTAAGCAATTAACATTTTATTTTTCTCTTGGAGAAATAATGGTGTTCAATACATGCTTAACCACATACTAACATAATTTTTAAGCTGAGGTGGGTTAAAAATCCTTCAATATCTTTCTCTTTTTCTGCATAAAAACACTCAACATCAACTATTTAGGCAAAACGTCACTGTTTAGAGATAACAGCAAGGAAGTTGTCAGAAAGAAAAAAGGAAAAGGTCAAGTAGAGGTGGACAAAATGGGCATACAAGTGTGATCAATAAAACAAAAAAATACACTGTTTTGTATTTTAAACACACACGAAAATAGTGCAGCACTATTTAAAAAAAAAGAAGAGACCTGTGCCAGCAGCTATATGGCCCAAGTTTGCTTTTCCTTACCTTGGCGAGTGGAAGGGAATTGCTTGGTATTTGGTGAAGTTTATTGGGACTTACAAATCTCTTATTCATCTTCAAGAGGAATATTGCATTTACCCATCTATTTTCATATCTGATTTTAATCTTCAGGGTGCTGTAATTCTCAGAAGGCAAAACAAAGATAATAAGGCAATGAATGATTAAAAATAGTCAAAAGTAACTGAATTTTAACAGTGCTCTAAAGCATATGGTTTCTTTTTTTGTGGCTTACTCATTTAACTAAATCAGTATTTGATCACTACTTCAAAGTAATTCTCACACAAAGAATTTGGGAAACATTGTAAAATTGAAAGCAGCCATCCCATGGGAGAAAAAAGACTGCTGAAAATTCACACAAGAGAAGCTCCCAGAACTGCATCTGCCTTTTGCCTGAGGAAGGTTTTAAAGCTTGGTGGAAGAGGCCAGAGGCAAGAGCCTGAGAAACTGATGCTGGTTTTCAGGAGAGTTTTTAATCTGCTCACCACTTTGAGATTCCCAGAGAAGTGAACGATGAGGCTGAGTTAGGCTGCAGGTCAAGCTAGCTCAGGATCCCTCCAACAGCAGCCAATTAAATGGATGCTGAAGAATGGAATTTGGGGTGAGGTGCTGTGGTATTTCCCACCTTACCATGTGTATTTGTTTCTTAGCTCTTAATTTTTCTTCCATGTATTTTCATTAGCACTTTTAAAACCAGTCTAAAATCTTCACAGCATCCTTTAACTGTCACTCTCATAATTAGTTGTGTGAATGAAGCACATCTTTTTATTTGCTTTTAACCTGCCACCTCTTACTTTGACACCTGCATGTTTTTGGGTCTAGAAAATGCATAATAAATAAGGAAATAATGAGTACTTTTTCTATGGTCACTGTTATGCCAGTCATGAGTTGTCTGTCATATTCTCTCCAGTCATGTGTCCTCTAGCCTAAAGAGCTATTATCTGCATAATTCTTCTGATACAGAAGCACTTCTGTATGTCTGACCATCCTGTTGGCTTGCTTGTGTACCTCTAGGTCCAAGAGTAGTCAGTCTTTCTAGTTCTGTGTCTGCCACAAGAAATTTCTTAGTGTTGGTACAGAACAGAGTTAGATTATGATACTGAAGAACTGATTGTAAAAAATGCTTAGGAATTACTCTGAGATCTGTTGATACCTGTTTCACACTCCATCGTTGTGTGTGAGTATTCAATCCGTAGGTTACTTTAAGTCTTTCGTGCAGGTGTGACCAAATGGCCTCCAAAGATCCTTCCAGCCAAAGTTGTTCTCCGATTTTGAATCCTATTGTTCATGAAATCTTCCTTCAGTCCTTCAGCAAGTACTGTTCTTTTTAAAGAAATGCTTTTGTACCTTCTCCAAGACTTAATCCACTCTTAATTCCATTTTAATAATGCTTATTAATTTTTTGAACAAGGAAGGGCCAAGCACAAATTCTTTTGGGTGACCCTTCTGGACACTGCCTTATATTTGAAAATACACTATTGTTTCAACCTTTTATGTCCCATCCTTGTGTTGTTTATTTGTTGGGGGCAGGGGTTGAAAATTTTCCTCTTATATGATATAAGCTGGAAGTGAGCCTCATTGTGAGTCCTATTAAAATTATTTTGCTAATCCACATTAATATATAATCCTGCTTCTTCATTGTCTGCTTTAAAGAACTCTAAACAATGTCCCTGACTTGTTCTTACAGAGTATTTGTAGTCTTTATATTATATTATATTATCCATATCCTTGTAAATTCTGTTTCTGTAGTAGATTTTGCCAGTCTGTCTTGTACAACTGTCAGATATTTTTGTTGAGACACCTACTGATTACAGCTGAGTTTCTTTAAAATATTGTCTTCACATATAACTACCTGTTTTTATGGTATTGAGTTGTTTTAAGAAATAGCTTGCAGGTCATAATTAACAGCTCAGCGATGTAATGTTTGAATTTATTTCGTACTTAGCATTTTCAAGTAGTGGCATTATAAAACCTGGTCCGATGGATTTCCAGTAGAATCAATTTATTCAGTTGTTTTAACCCTTAGATGTGGTTTATCCAGGAAAAAAGGTAAAGTACTTTTCTGAGGCATTAAGTGAAAGAACTTGGAATTCAGCCCTCATTGCTGCTCTTGCTGACCTGCAGATAAATAGAAGACATGTTCTGTCTTGCTCTTCTTACAACTTTTGTTTCTTAAGCTTCAGTGTGCAACAGGGAATTAAAAAGTAACTTCATTATCTGATACCTTAAAAACGTGCCTCAGTCTGTTAACCTTAGAGGTTATTCTTTAACCAGCCTGTTTGGAATAGGGCGTGTGGGCCAGGGGAGAGCATGAGGCACTGTCTTTTATTTCAGGCAATAAAGCATGATTTTTTACTCTTCTTGGACTTTTTCCTTAATTGGGCTTGACAGCAACAAAATAGCATGAAATATGGTATAACAAAAGCTGCATGTATGGATCACAGCTTTCCTTCCAGAACAACATTACGCTCCTTGGCAGTGGCAGTCTTCTTGTGACTGGCAGGGATCATTTTAGTACACTGGAATTCACCTAATGCTGGTATATCTTCTACAACATTTTTTTCTTTATTTCTTCTTTATAGAAGACCCTACAGTTTGCCCTGTAATTTTCACCCTCCCCTTTTTTTACTTTATCATGGGGACAAGAAAGGCTGAAAAGGAAAAGAGTATGAGGCTTGATGGTAGGGACTTAAATCTCCAACTGCTCCTGTGTATTGTGTGCCAGTTTTGTTATTTGTCCATTTTTGGTAGGATTGGTTTAAACCCTGCAGTTTAAACGCTGTGTGTTGCTCTGCATGAGGCTCAGGCACCTGAGAAACACTGAATGATCAACTAAGCTCAAAGAGCTGATGCTGGGATTTAACTGTCTAAGGTGTATTCTTTGTCAGGGCAGTATTTTGGGAGAAAGAACCATGTCTGGGTGTTCTGCTGGTGTCAGTTTGATCTCTGGTGATTCTTTGATATAACTACAGGCTGTTGCCACAAGGTGTGGTGTTTTTTTCCCACTAAGGTGTCCCCTTACTGCCTTTCTTTTGAATCTCTGGATCACCTGGTCACAGGCTGAATAACTTCAGTGAGATGATGGCAAACTGGTCATAGGAGGCAGCCACAATGAGGAGATAAGTGAGAGAAGTCATCCTGACTTACCTGGGATATCAAACAATGCACTTTATTGCTTTTGGGTATGGTTTCTGTCTTAACAAATCTCACACTTTGCTGCAGTGTATAATCCACATTCAGACTGGAAACAGAAAATGGAAGGAGAACCTTCACTACTGTGCAGATGAATATATGAGGGTTTCTTTGACAGGGAAGGAAAGAAGCAAAAATATCTAAGATGCAATGTGATTACTATGGCAGCATTGATGTCTTGACAGGGACTAAACTTGATACCCATCTTTATTGCCTAGGATAATTTATCAATAATGTCTTGATTTTGCAACAAAGATCAAGTGATGGATTATTTTATTGTATGTTTGTTCATTTTTGCATTTAAAAGATCCTTTTACAGCTTATTATTTATTCATCATGTAAGCAGTCTTCAAATTAAGAACTTACTTATCTTTAGACATAGAAAATTAATCTACTTAAACTTGTAAATTATTTTGAAAATTTTTCCTAAAAATTGAAAATATTTTTCTTTGATAAAAGGGAGTTTGTAGAAGCAGTGTATCAGAATAGTATAAAATATTTCATATGCTATTTGTACTAGGAAAAAAAAGGCTGGCATAAATGGAGACAGTAAAAACTTATGTGTAAGATATATATTTTTATACTCAGTGGATATTTTCATTGTAGTCTGAATGCCTTTGTCAAGGTATATCTGCTGATTGAGGCTGGGATACTACAAATTCATGGGAAAACTGGGGGCATCACGCAATATGATGCATTTTGGGTTTTCTAGAATTTGTTTTCATAGATTGCCAATACTTGAAATATGCAAAGTGTGCAGCATAAAAACCAAATCCCAAGTATATACTATTTAGGGAGAGACAATTTTAACCGCATTGTGGTGTTAACAGTGAAATATACATTCATCCTTTTTTACTTTTATAGCACAAATACTTTGTAATGAAAACAAGTTTTGTTCTTTTTTCTCAAAGAAAATAATTTATTTGCCTATACAGACCAGAAATAAGCAGGCATATTTTTTAAGAGCAGGTTTGTTTTAGCCAAAGCAACAGTGTCTTTTCATTGCTTTTATATAATGCCATAATTCTTGGCAACATTTGTCCACTGATGCTTGCATGCAAAGAAGGTGTATAAGGCCTGAAATTTTTTTGCATGTGTGCTAAGAACTATCAGTTAAGAAGTAAGAGAGGTATCTGCTGTAATCAGGGTAGTAGAGGCCACGGAGAAGAAAAATTGCTTGAAGAGTAAGATCATGAGGGTGTTTAGCTTGAAAAGCTGAAGGATTATACAGCATTATGAAGAGGGTGCGTGCAAGCAAAAATATTTGTCATGTGCTGGGACTTGCCTGCTTTGCCAGGCATCAGCCACTTCCCTTTCACGTTATGTAATAATTTAAAAGGCTTCTCTTGCCAGAGAATTTAATTCTTGTAAGTAACAGAAATGGGAGACTAAGGCCTTTCATCTTAGAGGCAGATGCTGTTAGTCAATACTGAACACAAAAGAAATTGCATGAAAGAGAATTGAATTCTTACTTTTGCAATTCTTGATGAATAAAATGGCAGCACATTTTCAGCGATGTGTGTTTTTAAATTTGATACCTGTGAAAGATTCTAGGTGGCATAGATATGTATTTTCATGGATTATATGTTGTTTTTAAAATTATTCACTCCGTGAATTCTCAACACTAGTAAAAATGCCTAGGTCCTGCACAAGATTCATGACATTTTGCAGTATTAAATTCCTTTTCCAAACTGGGGTTCCTGTTTTCAAGCCTTTTTCCTCTTACTGCCTGCTGCAGAATTATCCCTGGGCATGGGGAAGTTAGTATTTAAAATACAGCTCCAAATAATTGCTTCTGTGGAATGATGGACTTCTATATTCCAATATTTGTCCCTGTTTTTCAGAGCCTTTTGCTGCACGTAATCCACTGTCTGGACACACCTTCAGAGCTCATCTGTAGTATCTGCCCAATGGAAGTTGTTGGCCCCTCAGGGCAGGTGCATGTTTGAACAAATACATGAATTAGAATGCCATGCCTGTCTATGGCATAACATTAAAAGATGTGATAATTAACACTGGTTAATCTTCATACCATGTGCTTTTATAAAAAGCAGCACCACATGTACCACACTTTTTAATTCATATGCCAAAACTCCATTTTGCTTAATTAAAAAAAAAAATAAAGAAGCTTCTTACTTTTGAGGCAACATGATTTTTAAGGTTTATATCCCTAATTCACCCCTAGACTACATTAAAAGGATAAGATTTCATTACTTTGTCAAAACAAATGAAAACTGGGTTTTTGAACCTGGTTATTCTTTGTTGTTTATTCCCATGAAACATTTAACGCTCACCTGTTTCTAACGCTTGTTCAAAGTGCTGAGACTCTTCAATCCAGGCAATTCCAAAATCCCTTAGTCTCACAAGGATAGCTGCCTGTGTAACTCCAAGTAAGGGGTAGTTGCCTGAAAAAACATTTGAATTTAAAATTGTACAAAACAACAAGAGTTTATCTTTAACACTTATTTGGAGGAAAACTGCTGTGAACAGGAAACCAAGGTCTGTCAGTGAAGGAAAAATAGTTTTCATCTTAATGAATTACGAAAAGTATGTGGCAATGACCATTAGGAAGTCAGTGACTTTCTTAGCTCTCTGCTTTCTTTCAGTGTAGTCATGGAGAGAGAGTCTTCTTTCTCTTTTAAGAAATTACCTGGGTTTGAGTATAAAAATGAAGACATAATTTTGGAATTGCACAAGAAATTTCTGTTGTTTTAGACATACTTTCTTGCATTTGTAATCTGAAGTTCTCAATCTAAGGCATGTTCAGGTTTTCTGAATTAATACAGATCTACAGAGACAAACGTATGTATTATAGAGGGAGACTGAAAGATGCAAATACAGGTTATGAAAATGCTTGCTGTGCAGATGGGATCGGGTTGGCATTTGTAGATTCTTTCAGCAGTCTACTTGACTAATTTTTGTATTTCTTTTGTGTTGTAACATTTTGTTGCCTGACTTCCCAAAATCTTTACAGTTTCTTTTCCTCTGTTTTGAGGCACAAAAGTAAATTAAACCTCGGGAGTGAATCTGTGAGAGTTGTGAGCAGAACCACCGGTAAGGGCATGAGAGACAAATGGTCATTGGCCATCTAAATAAGAATAGGGTCATTCCTTTCCCAAAAGGAAAATTAGTGTCACAATGTGCCAATTGTCCCTGCGTAAGAGTGAAGTAAGAAAATGCTTTCTGTTGGAGCTATTTTTCTGAATTTTAAAAAAAACCCAAAAATCTGAAACTTAGTTTGGATTTTGGATTTTCTTGGCTAAATTTCTTATTTTTGATCAAAATAAGTGCTGTATTTATAGCAGCACTAAGCTGATCTTGCCTTGGAAAACCTGGAAACTTAAAGCTCCTACTGAGAGGGAGGAGTGAATGCTCATATTCCCATGCTGCTAATTTTATTAATGCTGCTCATTGTCACTAAGCACAGTTATTTCAAAAAATCTTTGCTGACAAAAGCATTTGGATGTAGCCACATACTGACATTCAGAGCAGGGGAAGATATCCATTTGTCTATGCATTGGTCTTTAAGCAGCAAAACTATTATAATATAAAAACAAATGTGTAGAAAGATAGCAGGACTCATACAGTTTCAAAAATGCAGCCTTGTAAATTGAGTAACATTGCTAGTCTTGTTTATTTTCCTTGCAATGTACTCCTGCTATGATCTGCAGTGTAGTTCCAAGTTTTGTGTGGATCTTAACTAGAAAATGGAGATACAGCTACTTACCAGGGTGCTACTTGCTAATGATCAGATCTACAAAACCTGGGGAAGCACAAGGACTTCCTGAGTTGTGGTGTTTTTCTGTTTCTCATAACAAGTTGTTGATCAGACTGGTAACAGACAGATTTTTTCCTCCCACACATCTTCATTTTGGTTGATGGTTGACCATTTTTGCAGAGGTCTCTGCCAAGAATACGGTTTCCGTATGCAGCATTAAGGAGAAATGGTGGAAAAATTGAATCTTTGAAAAACTGTAGATTTGACAGGTAGTTAAAGATTGAGGGAACCCCAAATCCTGTTTCAGTAAGGTTTTTAGGAAGGAAATAGTTGTTGGAAGAGAGGGAGGACAGTGACAGAAAGCATGGTTAGGGCTGTGACAAAAAATATTTTTTTTCCCAGTAATTGCATGTGCTCTGGAGGATGACAGTCTTTAAATCTTCTGTTTTGATGGAAGAGAAATGTGAATATTTATCAGATGTGGTTTGGAGTGCACTACAGATTTGTCATCTGAATTTTGAGATAGTGAAGATTATTTTGCCTCCCCATCCTTCCCCCATATTGCTCCAGTGCTTGCAAGTTTTCTGTTTATGGAAGAAAGGGCTGCTTTACTTCTGAAAGCAGAAACTTAACAGTTGAGTTAAGGCTCATGGTAGCTGATAAACATTTTAATAATCAGCCTTGTGTAGTTTTTTGACTTCAAAATTAAGTGGCAAACTCCAGAGTTATGGTTGATCATATGCCAATAGTGAGACTTAATTGAACAGTATGCAAAGGCAAAGCAGTTAAAGAGAAGACAAGTGGAATATTCCTGAGACTCAGGCACTGCATTTCAGCCACCTTGCCTTTAAACTGGAAGGGGGAAGGCATGGTTAGGAAGCAATTCTTTACTGTGAGGGTGATGAGGCACTGGCACAGGGTACCCAGACAAGCTGTGGATCCCTGCAAGTCTTCAAGGCAAGGCTGGATGGGGCTTTGAGCAGTATGGTCCAATGGAAAGTGTCTCTGCCCAAGGCAGGAAGGTTGCAATGAGTTGATCATTAAAGTTCCTTCCAACTCAGCCCATTCTATGATTTTATGAATGTAAGGCTTAAAAGCAGTATCTAAAATTAGGCCTAATTACAATGACAGACGAAAATAATGACTAAAAACTGGCAGAATTAAAAGTTCAATTAAAATATCTTCTTTGAGGTATGTCTGTGTACTTACTAATTGTGTTAATTTTGTCCAATAGTAATTACTTAAATCACTGCCACTCTGAAGAGTGCTCTTAATAGACTGTGCTGGCATCTTCCATGTATGTGAGTTCTGTAATTTGTGTTTTAAGTACTTGGCTAAAAGTTAAGAAATCCCACCCCAACCTAGTCTCTTTTGAGGCATTAGTAGACTGTCTCAGAAATTGAATGTAAGTGGGTTTTTTAAAGTGATTAGTACTGTTGCTTTCCTCATGTCTCCTCACCAGCTGAGAAGGCCTTCTAGACAAGTTTTGCCTTGGCAGTAACAGAGCCATTGACTTCTGCTGGTTATGGAGATGGATGACACTGGTGAGGAGTTGGGAAACTGCTCTCCTGGTAAATGCAAGAGAGAAGAACCAAGTTTACAGTTTATTTTGCAATAAGACTATTATGACCAGGAATTTTAGACAATGAGGGTAGCAGAGCTGATTGGAAGAACGTACAGAGAATGCCAAAGGCCTTTGTTTTCATAAAGCCCATGCTCAGATTAGAGCATTCCTTTAACTAGCTTTTAATATTAGTGTTGGACCTAGGTGATGTTGCCAAAAAACGTGTCAAAGCTGGTGATTTTGTGTCATGGATGCTCAGATTGTGGATATAACAGTTCCACCTGTTCTTCACACTGCTGTGCTTATCAACCCATCTGTTTTTCTATCATATCTCCTTGTTACTTTATTCTTTTCAGTTATGCTTCTTGATTAGAAACCTTTGGAGCATAATTTTACTTGCCATGGTGTAAATACTAATTTTTTCTTTCAATTTGAGTTCCCTTTGCCTGTGTCTCTTTAGCTTCAGCTGTTAAAATTATGCATGACACTGTGGGCTACTGTTCAGACATTTAATCCCATGAAACACTGCCATGAGTTACTTATCCCTCACTTCCTGGTTGGAGGGTGAAGAGGTATGGAGATGTACCTGCTCAGAGATTTCAGGTGGAATACTCCTCCCAATCTTTACTACGGAAGGCTTATCAATCACTAAATGTCAGCTTGTTTCTTAGCAGAACTGCATTCCTTATGTTTGTAGCTGCAAAGATAAAAACCAAAAAGGGTCAAAACAAGTTCAGAGGTTCTGAACAGACACCCAAAATGCTGTTGTGGTGAAAGAAAGGACAGAATAGTGAGCCTTTATGTCATTTCCTATAAGAAAGGCAATGTTACATTCTTGAGATTCTAGAAACATCAGGATGTGGCCTTGTCAGATAGTCTAAAATTCTGTTTCAGATTTGAAGTCTCATGAAGTCAGGAGGCTTTATTCTATTACATTAGTGGGGACTTTTTTCCAATCAGGTTATAAGTATATGGTGATGAGGCTATATTTTTCATAGAGAAAAAGAGATTCTTCATATTAACTAGGATGTTTAATGCAGACCAAGGTGTTTAATGTCTTTCTAATAGTATAAAGTTTATCCACAAATTCACCTTTGAACCCTGCTCTCCTATGTGCTGTGTCATTATTTTGTATGTTAGAGTGATCCCTGCCCAAAGTGTAAACCACATTTTGCTTTGCTTGGAAGTAACAGATGCTGGAATAAATTTTGACAGATAGAGGTCATAATAGGGCATGCATTATGCATGTTGTTAGCAAAAAATAACATTTTTGAATCTCTGCATGAAACTCCGAGGGTCATTCAGTATTGTTTGGAAATGCAGAGCTGCTGTAAGGAATACGAGTAGTTTACCCCATTTTTTGGTGTTTTTTGTTTTTTGTTTTTTTTTTTTTTTTGGGTTTTGTTTCATATATAATGGATATTCTAACTTACTGTGTACTGTGTTATTTCTAAATTGTCACCTCCTTCCTTGACTCATAATTATCAGATGAAATACTCAAATGAATGGTGCATTTAATGAAAGGTTTTATTTTTTCTATAATGTAACCTAATTGGTACTTTATAAATCTTGACTCTATCATGCTTTCTGTTTTTCTCATAAGCTACAATTTAGATCATCAATTTATGTTAGTTCTGTGACCCAGAGCCTGGCTATGAAGACTTTTCTAGGAATCTGTGCTTTTTTCCTGGTTTTCAAATGAAGTAAATTTTAGCTATTTATTGGTGTCATAACTGGATAAGTTTGGTTTTTGATTTCAGTGTTGGAAACTACCAGGCTCTTTTGTGTCTTTAAATTAGAAAGTTTCTGATAAAAAGCTTTGTCATGTGGAAATCTGACATCATGGAAGCCAATGGGATTTTTAACATTAATGATAATACATGAATGAAATCCTGATCTTGTACTTTGTGTTGGAACTTTACCTTCTTTTTAACACATTAATGAGTAATGTTTTTGTGCCAGATGTTTCCACAAGCTTTCTGCAATTGTCAGATATTGTTGGTACTGCAGCTGTGTACATTCCAATGACAGTGTCTCTAAATGCATAACATATTTCACATTTTACTCATTAATGCATAGAGGTTCTATGCTGTTTCTGTCCCAAATAATCCATAATTATACTCTGAAGCATTTCAGGTTTCTGTAGAATATCACTTTTTCTTGTCTGCATTATTGAATTACAGCAAGTCCTCAGGATGCTTAATGAGTATATTTGTTATAAATCCATGTGCCAATTAAATATCAAATGTCAAGATAGACAAGGAAAATATCCTAGATCTTGCCTGTCTGAACTTCTGTAAAGCAGCTGGTGTACTGCCTCAGAGGAATTGGTCTCTTATGAGAGGAAGCTAAAAGAACTTGTCTCGTTTAGCCTAGCAAAATGAAGGTTAATAGGGGTATGATTGCTCTCTTTAACTGTAGTATGAAAATAAATGCAGACAAGGAAAAGAACTATGCAGGCTCCTGTTTCTAAATGGATGTATGTTGGCCATGAAGTAATTTACAGTGAAAAGTAAAAGATTCTTGTTGTGGTTTAACCCCAGCCAGGAACAAAATGCTAAAGGTGAGAAAACTTGTGGGTTGAGATAAGGACAGTTTAACAGCTAAAACAAAAGCTGCACACACAAGTAGAGCAAAAGAGAGCATTCACTCACCATGTTCCTTGGCCAGTCTGGTGTGCAGCCATCCCAAGGAAAGCAGGACTCCATGGTTTGTAATGGACAAATGCCATCACTCCAAACATCCCTTCTTCCTCTTCCTTCACCCCACTTTATATCCTGAGCGTGGTGTCATACGGAATGGCTTATCCCTTCGTCTGTTGGGGCCAACTCTCCCAGCCATGTCCCCTCTCAGCTCCTTGTGCACCTCAGCCTGCTGGCAGGCTGGTACAGGAAGCAGAAAAGGCCTTGACATTGTGCAAGCAAACCCTGTTTTCAGCACAAATTCAAACCATAGGTAACCTCATACTGCCTTTTCTGAAGAAAACTGCCCCAGCCAAAGCCAGCACAATTGTAGATGCTCAGAGAATAGAATTCTAGAATGAGCAATAGGGGCAAACAGATTTGTTTTAGGATAAGCGTGTTAAACTCTTAGATTGCTTGAGATGGTTGGTGTGTCAATCATGGATAGGCCTGGATACATCACATCCCAGTGTTTGTCCTTTGTATATGTTAGGAGGTGAGGGCTGGCCGGTTTCTGCCCATTTAAATGTCCACCAGCTCTATGTTTATCTGCTAAACTCTTTCTGAGCTACTATAATCAAATCTGTAATTGCATGCTGAAAAGGAAGTTAAGCATTCTATTAGGAGCTTTCCGACTCTTTCCTTCAATTTATTATGTTTTCTGTACCCCATTTATTTTTTTCCATGCTTAATGGTGATCTAAGGAAAGTTCTATGAGAAGAACACTTACTCATGAAAATTTAGCTATTCCAGAATAATATGTACTTGTTTTTGATTAATGAGTCAAATACTTCATTTAGTCTTTTGTTCCTGGAAAAACTGATTTAAAAAAAAAAGTTTAAAATCATATGACAGGGATAGGTCCTTTTGGTATTTTCATATAACTAGCAAAACATGTTGTGCACTCACTGCTTTTATATCTTTGCTTGATACAGGCTGTGTGTGCACGTGTGTTGTTATTGATACTGAAACGAATGTGGCCTTCAGTGACTCAGACACTCCTGTTGTTGGAGAGTGAATTTACCTCCAGTTTTACTTTGAGCTACAAAGTGCATTTCAGAATCTGAGTCAAATCTAACGTGTGCTAAAAGAATTAGCACCAAAATATACTTTCCCTTGTTTATCCATGCATTTTTTATCCATGGCCTTGAAGATAGCACGCAGAATCATTTTGGAAGTATCTGAATGAAAGAACATTGCAGTGTCATTGATTGCTGTATATTGCTGTATACTGGAATCCTGGCCTTGTACCCCTTGTTATTCCAGGTGCTGGTTTATGTGAGTGTGGTGATAGTCACTTACATTGTGCTAGCACAATGAATATTCATTAGCAGTGTGCTAATGTATTCATTACTTACATTATTCATTAATGTATGCTAGTATTCACTAATATTGTGCTAGCAGTGAGTATTCATAGCAGTGACAACGCTGAGCACAAAGAATTCCTAAGCAGGCCAAAGACAATTGGATAAAATAGGTGGTAAAATTACAGTAGAAAAATAAGATTTGTGTGTCACCATAGTAGAGACTAGCTATAGCAAGCAAATGAGCACTGTAGTTTTCACAGTTTCAGTAATGTAATGTAAGCATTACAACAAAAAAGTTGTATGGAGGGTTCTGAAGCAAGATAATAAACTCCATTAAGGCCATAACCCAAAATCCTACTTAAATGATGGGATTATTTCTAGTGATGTCAAGAGGTGTTAGATCAAATCTTCCAACATTGTATCTGCCAAGGTAACTTTAATAATCAAAATTGCCATAGGATTCTACAGAATCAAGCATACTGAATTATACACAAGTGTTCTGAGCATAATACGTTTTAACAGGATTAATTCTGTGTTACCTTTTGAATATTCTGCTAGTTGACATATCATAATTTCTCCTTTTTTTCCATAGTTATCTTGCCCTGGTTTTCAGACATGCCAATAATCATAATTACCAGTGGAATAGAAATAAAATACTTTTATTCATGTTTATGATTAATAACTTCAGCATTATAGTATCTTAGAAAACCAGCAGGATTTTCACTGAAAAGTACATTATTATTTCCTGAGCATATTCTGATGAGCTCAGTCCAAGGGTGGAGTTTTATTATATCTTCACACTAAAAATGTGATAAACTGCATCACCAAATACACAGTTTTATAATGTGAATAATTTTTTGTGCATTTGTTTTGACTTCCGTGTATATCTCTAAGATGAGTTCCTGGTTACAGTTTATTCATCACATATGCAGAAGTATAATTCATATTCTGAGGGGGGTTTCCTTGCATTAGGACAAAGTTGTCAACTTTCAGAAGGCGCTTGTATGCAGCGTTACTTCTGCTTGCCATGCAGTACCATGGAGCCTTTGTTGATGCCGAATCAGTATATGAAAGCATGAAAGCCTTCAGCTGAGAAACAAACTAATGTCTAGTATTTGCCTGAGTGGAATAATGGCTTACTAATAATTAGGTGCTCATTTTAAGTTTGCAAGATGACTTGCAGAAACAATAAATGTTAAGGTGTCATTTGGGTTGAGTAACATAAGAGTTGGTATTACTTTGCTTAATGTTTCATCAGCACTTAGGATTAGTATTTATTAATTAATATAGAGAGTAATAATTATTGAAGGTTATCTCTTTAATGTTCCATACAATTTAGAGGAGATTATGGATATATGTGTTTGTTGCCACCTAAATTACCGTCGCGATCTTGCAACAGAAATAAGTCTTCTGTGGGCCTGCTGATCCTTTGTTGTTAGAATGAAGTTAATGATGACCTTCCCGCAAGAAACATGTTAAATATGGCAGCCCAGAAACCTTGACTTTGCAACCTGTCACTCTTACCTGTATTTATTAATATACATTCTTACAAAACTCTTACTTAACCAAAAACTGTCTGGTTAGTATTTGAAATTGGTATACTGACTTAATGGTTTTGAAAAATCCCGTGGTTAGTTGAAACCAGGAAAATGATTCTGTAGTTTTTTTTAAAGATAGAGGGAGAGTAATTAAAAATAGCTCTGATGTGATAAAATGCTTTCCTTGACAGTAAATAGAGTGCAAAAATGCTTTTCTAAAAGCCTCTAAATCTTTAATATGTTTGTTATGGAGTGGGTGGTGCTTCACTTGTTTTCAAGTATTCTTATAGTATCAGAGCACACTCTTTGAGTGCAATACAGTAGCTATCCATAATGCTTAAAATGTTGTTTGTTTTTTTAAAATGTCCTTAAATTTATAAGACCATGATGTTACAGTATCCACAGTTTTATCTTCTGACTGAAGATACAGGGTCTGCCCCCCATTTGATACACGCCTGTGGAGGATTCTTGAACTGTAGTTATAAACAGTGCTTTAGTTCTTTGTACAAGCAGACAGAAGTGGGTTGCTCTCTTAAAAAATCCAAAAAAATTCCCAACACATTTTAGTTATCCAGATGCAGCCAGTACTGATGTGGGACTAGTGTGCATCTAGAGTCCTTGTCATGGAAATGAAACCTTCAGTTGATCCGGGCTTTGCTACGTGCACCCAGAAATACTGTCATAACACAAAAATTAAATTTAAAAAAGTGAACTATAAAGATAGCCTTAATATTTGAACCCTATGCAGAGCCAGGGGTGTATATATACAGGGAAGAGTCTCCATAGGCATGAAGTCAACTTTACCCCAAGAAGAAACGGGGATAGAGATGTTTTTCAAAGTAATTATTTTCTATGTGGTTGTGCCTGGTATAGTACTAAGTACTAGTGCCTTAGTCATGTACCTGCTAAAGACATAATATTTCTTTGCTTGATTGCTCTCATGGTTTTCAGAATCTGTAGATTGTCATTAAGTAAAAATTGATTCTGGCTTTTGGGATTTTTTTCTGTTTGGTTGTGTTATTTATTTTTTTTATTTTTTTGTTTTCAGGTTTACCAAAAATGCAAGTCATTCGGAACTACAATGGAATCCCACAGCCAGCAGCACAAGATGGGCCACCATTGCATATCCAGATTGGGGACACTATTGAACTCATTAGAGGAGATGCACACAGCTTATTTTGGCAGGTACTGTATCATTTAGCAAATGTCTATATTCTGTTTGTCCAGATACCAACTTCTTATTGATATATTGGTCTCCTAACTTTTTTTCCTTTTTGAACAACAACAAAATTCTTTGTGGTTTATCCAAATAAATGTCTAATACAACTAACTTTGCTTTTAAATTGCCAGTAGTTCCTATATGGTGTAAATCGTTCATTCTTGCAACCTTAAAGTAAAAGTCTTGGTGAATAAATCTGCAAGAACACGACATTGGTGGCAATCCTAGTGACATTATAAGAGTTAAGGAGAGTGCTTGGCACAAAAAGCAAAGTTTTAGAATTTTCAGTGCTAACACAACATAAGCAAAAGCTATGTTGACAAAACCCACTTAGTGAATTTGAGATTTATAGGGGAGAGAAATAGCTCTGCAAAACAGAGCCACACCTAAACTACTTGATGCTGGCTCAAGTCAGTTAAGGATAGGGGTTTTCTATGTACATGGGAAAAGTATATTCTATTGATGGCAAAATTTGCTGTCACGTGATTCACATCACTACTTTTGTTACTAAAATTTCTTCTTAAATGAGAAAAACCTTGAAAATGCTGACTTGCATTCACTTTAACAGTAAATGCATTAAAGTGTGTCTCATTTTTCTTGATTGCTTTCTTAATTGTTTGTATTATTGGATACATGGAAATAGATCTAAATAGAAGAATTATCAGGAGATTAATAGAATAACAAGTGCAAAATATCTGTTTTCTTGAATTATTGTTCCCGTGTTGATCTTCCTGATTCTGTTGTTTTTTTTTTTTTTTCTTTAAAGCTATAATAAGGTAGTGAATATAAGATGAAAACTGCCTGATCAATTTAATGAGTTAGGTCATAACTTTTCTTGTTTGTTTTGGCTTTTGTTTTTCTGGCTACAGTTAGGACAGAATCTTCTCCAAACTCTTCAGGACTAGATCAGTGAACTCTTCCTATGTCACTGTATCATCCTGAACATTTAATGGGGGGAAGTAATAAACAATAGAATTACTTTATCAATTGAAAAAATGTGTAAAGGGTGTAACCAAACCACCTTAGCCCTTCCCAAGAAACCCTCCAAACCCAAAAACCAAGCCAACTCCCTTCCAAAACCCTCCAACCAGTTACTTAGTAGACTATGGGTATTTTGCATCACTGAAAATAAATCTCTTCAAATGACAGTTTGGCCTTTGTAGTTTTATATGTAGGACTTGGTTCTGCAAGGTTTAGAGTTCTGATCTGGAGAAACATTTAAACCTGCTCTTGACCTAGGACTGGCTAGAAGGTAATCGTCTGACTAATACAATTAGTACAAGTCAAAATTACTACTACCACGTGGGACTGATTCTATTGCCATGTTCATACACATCTGTCAACTCAATTTACTGGAAATTGTCTTAGAGGTTGTTTGTGATTATCATACTAAAGAATTTAGCTAGAATCTCATTGTGTTTAACTAGCAGAAACCAGAAGGTGTATGACGCTTTTCCCTAGAAGCCTTAGTTATAGATTTGAATCCTAATGGAAATTGTCATCTCCATTAGCATCATTCAGGAACTTTTTTTCTCTCTTGTCCGAGATTGTTTAATACAGATTTCTCTGAGTCATTTAAAAATGATGATGTTAAGGAAGAGCCTGCAAAATGCAATTTATATTAAAATCTTTAATCGTTCAAGAGGGTAATTTAGGGTAATTTACAGTTGACCCACCAGACTAATATTACAATGGTTTTCTAAGTTGACCATTTAGAAATTCAGGTGATTGTAATGGATAAGTATGTGTGGTTTAGGTAAAACTTCTTCATTTTTGCAGCACATCAAGTAAATAATACAAGTTACTAAGCAGTGCTTGAGCTGTAGCTGAAGTGCAGTTGAACATACCTTGATAGACATTAATATGTTTTGTTCAGTGCTTGGTCTTATTGAGTGTGGTTCCACTTGCTATTCAGGTATGATTAATATTGAAAATAAGTATCACTTGAATGGCAGACTGTTTCAGTGCTCTGCTTAAAATTAGGTCTATACTTGAGAGGGATTAGTGTTTCAGGAGTAAACAGAATATACACATACAAAGGGTAACATACAAAGGGTAACCTGTATCAAGCAGATGATGGGAAAGGGAGTGAGGAAGCTTTGCTGAACACAGGTTCAAATCTGTAAGATTGGCACTTGTCTGCACATAATTATTTTTTAAAATATCACTGCTATAAACACTTTTAGCTTAAATGTTGCCTTTGTGCTTTTCCCTCTCCTCTGCTGCCTCTGCACTTCTCTGTATTTTTGGTTAAGGTGGTAGCTACTGGCTGTAATAAATTGCATTGTGATCTCCTATGGAGAATGATGCACTCACTTATTGTGCTTAGGATAGCACCAATCAAAGAATGTTTTTATTTTTTTCATAAACCCTTGTTGTGTTTTTACATTCAGCTCCACTCTATTGAATTTTCTGAGTTCTGTTTTCTGTGGTGGTATTATGGTAGAATGACACATTTAGCATTACAGAAACAAAAATAAATGAAACCCTGAAGAAATTTCATGTGTGTTTATGAGGGTTTTTTCCCTTCTTAATTTTATGTTGCAGGTATGCCATCAAAAATTAAAAAGAAATGTAATTTGCAAGATTTTAATGCTTGTAAGGTACTCATGCTTAATCTCATTGCCAAATGCTGAGAGTATATTATATTTACAGTCAGTATATTACATTTAATGGAGGTTAAGTATTTATGTGCTTTTAAAAAATAAGTTAAATTAAAACATTTGTTTGCCTAAATACACATTTTGATGCCTTCATTTTATGAATCTGTGTTCAGGAATTAAGGTATGTGCTCTGTTCTACTCTGAAACGTGTGTTCACTGCCAAATATTACTAGGAATAAAAAGATGTTTTTAAGGTGTTCTTCAGGAGAGCTCAGTTGGTGTTACACTGTGTGAGCTGCTGATGCATAGATTTGTGATGGTCAGATCACTTTTGGTGCTTAGAAGCTGGAGTAAATTGGTGGTCCTGCCACTTTGGGAGGGCAGCAGTGGTGTTGCAGAAAAGGCTTAGTTTAGGCCATGCTGGATGCATTTCTGCCCTTGGTCTCTCAGTTGTGTGGATGCATCTACAGCATGTCAGTATATCACAGTCAGAGAGTCATCTTGAATTTTGTTAGTATTCCTCTGGCCAGTCGATTTCCATTAGGGTGCATCACTTATGGAAATACTGTACATAAGGTCTGAATTGGCTGTTGGATCACTAGCTCTGAATTCCCGCTGCAGTTTGGTCTCAGGTGCTGCAACCACCTCTGCATGGTGGTGTTACCATTCTGGGGATCTGCAAGGGTGCAGCATGGCAGCTTTCTGCAGAATGCCAGCTGAGGAGGAAGTAACTTGAAAGGAGATAATTAACATTAATGAAGATATCACATACTGGCAGACATTGACATTGACAGAACTGGGAATCACATCCCAGTCTCTGAGCTCCCTTCTTGCCTCTTATCTCTCAGAGCTTTCAGATCTATCAGTTATAATTATTACTTAATTGTATTAAAACCCTCACAAAACAACAAAACTCACAGAAATATTGAGCAGCACTTTATTAGAACAGCATTTTATTTTAAAGACTCTTGGATATATTCATTGTCCTAAAATTCCTGGGTGTGTATTATTATTTGCTGTTAGTCCCAATTATGTCTCAAAAATTGAATTATTTTTTTTTTTCTTAGGGAAGAAATCTAACAACAGGAGAGCTTGGATTCTTCCCAAGTGATGCAGTAAAACCTAGCCCTTGTGTAAGTACAATTACTTAGTTTTGTTTGCTACCTTAAAGGAAAACTGCCTAGTTCATTAGTTCATCAAGATTAATCTTACCTTACAAAAATAATATTGTTTCTAGTTTCTTGGTGCTTTCATGGTGGGTTCAGTATTGCTTAAAGTAGAGTGTTCTAATACTTTTGGTTATTGGATGTAAGTAGGACATGTCAAGAAAAGGAATTTGATAAGCAGATTTAACTTTGGGGAATATTAACAAATTGAACTGTCTGAAGAGTTTCCAGAGTGTAGATCAAATACACTTTATGTGAAAGTGAGCTTTCTTCCTTCCCCAGCAGGAAGGTGAGAGTGCTGTGGCTCTAATCTATTCCCCAGTCACTTTGGGTTAGAGAGAGGGATTACAGCCTAAGTTTAAAAATTGTAAAACTAATATAAAACATTGAATTCTGACTTCTTGATAAATTTTCTTTTAAGTTCTTACCTGTTTTTTTTTTTTGCAGAAGAATCTTCTCAATCTAGGAAAGTTTGTAAAAGTAATAAGAAAAATAATTTTATTATATGTACTCAAGAGTTTTATGTACAGATGTGATGATGCATTAATATACTATACACTTGTTCCTTCTCTGCCCTCTGTAACAGTATGTGTCAGATTAGTGGCTTCCTTTAAGCCACTAGTTTTAATTGATAAAACTCATAAATCCAGTAATTAATCCTATTCCTTACTTTGCTCTAAGGCAGTTTTCACATACTTTAACCTGATTCTCAACAATTTGACTAATTAATAGAATTGCTTTTGTTACAGCAATAAAGCCACTTCAATGGCTTTTATAAGTAGGTGGAACCAGCTCTCAGTAGCTGCATTTTGATATGTCTTTGGGACTTATTGTTATTTAGCTTATTGTTATCGGGCTTAGATTCCAGAACAAGCATACATGAGATCCTAGAGAGTATAAGTATGTTAAAATACCATTAGACATCTTTAATACCCTGTATTTCCAGGATTTTGTTTGAAGAGGAATACACAGACTATTTCTAGGTACAGGTTGTGTTAGATTGGGTGAGAGAACAGATCTGAAATAAAGGTGAAATTGTTCTGTGAATTTAGCTTTCATCCCTCCATCCTTTAGTTATTATTGAATTTGTGAATTTCCCACCCCTTGCTTATTGTTCAAGGGTGGATTTCCCATTCCATGGTGTCGCTGTCAGTGACCCCCATTAGTTGTTGTGTGGTGTCATTGACTGCAGCTCTAGCAGCATTTTTAGGAATCACTTTAAAAGCACTGGCAGTGAAATATCTGAAGTTAGGAAAAATGCTGCTGGGGTGTTGAGGAGGTCTCTTTCTAATGGTAAAGCTTTCTGATAAATTTAAAATATGCTGTTTAGAGGAGTATTGAAAATAACACAGTTTTACAGAATAAATAAATACTATTCATGAAACGTTACCAACTGGTGTCATGATCAGAACAAAAAGATAAATTGATGCTTCACCACTGTTAACTTGGAAGGATGAAATATAAACATCTTATTATGATAAATGATGCCGTTAAAGATACTGAAACATCAATTGGGTTTTAAACATGCTATAACTTTTACTGTTATTATTAAGTCTTACAGTCTTTACAACCATCTGATATAAAAATGCCCAGAAACAGCATAAAATCCATATATCAGAAGACTTTAGGAATGAATATTGAATGAAAAACTGCTGAGCTCCAGAATATCTATATTCCAGACTTTTCACAGATGTACCTATAAACAATTTTTTCCCTTTAAAATAAGTAGTATATGTCAGCAGACGTTTTATGCACTATATGAGTAATATCTGTTTCTTCCTAGCTTTCCTCCGTATTTCTAATTTCTTTAGAGGCATTGGATACCTAGCAAAGTATGAGCCAAGAGCTTCTGGAATAATATTTGATTTTATATCCTTCTTTATGCCAATGAACAACACTTGTTATATGAATGTATTTGTCCGTTCAAAATTTACAAAAGCAGCTACTCATCTGTCCTTTGACTGCTCTGGAGGATGGACTTAAACCGTCCTTGAATTTTTATATCCTTTCCAGTTTATTAGCACTACTCAACAAATTACAAATATTTAAGAATATCTTGCAACATGTAAAAACTTTGTAATTTTTGAAATTGTGGCCTTGGAATGTGTCATTTGGTTGATTCGCTAAAACATTTGTCTTAGGAATTGTTTTTCAGCAGATTTATAATCTGTTCACTTTTTGCCAGGTCTCCCCATTGGAAGCAGAGCTGCCTGAGCAGCACCATCAGTACCTGCAGGGTTAGGAAAGCTCAGTGCTGCTGCCAGGGTGACACCTGCCTCTCTTGTGTGCCCTGCACTCCTCAGGGGGTCACATCTGCCAGCACTGCAGATGCTGCTGTGAAAAGAGCCTTTTGTCTACACTATTTGGGAATAATGCATGTTTCCTTTTTACTCTCTCAAAAATTGTTTTCTGTTTGTTTAATACCTATTTAGATTTACTGCTACACAAGCCAAACATGTGAGCCTGGTTTTATCACAGAGAACTTTAATGCATTCCACACTCAAGTTTATTCCAAGGTTAAGTCTAGAGACTTGATAAAGATCTTGGTTGATATCTGAGGTCAAGATAGTGGGAGTTGCAATTGATTGCAAGTTCAATCAATTTAAGTTTATAGGCCTTTATAATAACATTTTCCTGACTTGATTTGTTTTTGGAAGTCTCTTTTGGTGACATTGCATATATAATGAATAAAAAATTGTGAGAAGAATGTTACTGTAATTTTTTCCCTATTAGAGTCCAGAAAACAAAACATTCATTGGTTTTACTTGAAGGAAAAAAGCCAAAACATATTTGCTTACCTAAGAATATGTGACCTTAAGTTATAAGTGTGTGAGATTTATGTTAACCTTTCACTAGAATCCAGTTTTCAGCACTGTGCATTTTCATACCTTGTTTTAGAAGAGTAGGGTAGTACTGAGTTATCACACACTAATGGGATATGATCAATATGAAATGCTCATTTTCATGGGAATTACTATACTGTGCATCTTGTGCATGAATAAACATTATGCATATGTTTGTGCACATATAACATCCATTTTGCCAGCTGATTGTAGTTTGCTTAATTTTTAAATTTAATTTCAGAATCAAATGACATGCTTAGCAAGTTACAGTACAACAGTTACCCAAGTCCCAAAGGAGTGAATGATGTCATACAATATAAGTTGTGGAATATCCTCAGGTCTGTCTGAAGATTATAGACCATATTTCCCAGTAGACAGTCATAAGGCCACACAGTCCTGAATACATGAAATTAATTTTATATATTACTGTAAATTGGTTGCATATTTTAGTGATACTTTTCTACAATACAGAGCATTGAGCTATTTTGTGTATGAAATTTGAATGCAGACACTGTCAGAAAAGCTTTGAATTGTTTTATGAAGTAAAAACACCCAAAACAAACTGTCACAGAAGAAAAGAGCTTAAAATACTCTGTACTACTTTCAGAATCATCTGGAATATTTGTCCTTCTTTATAACTTCCTATAAAGAAAATAGACTTGTAGACAAATTAGATCACCTGGATATTGATAGTTAAATCAATCTAAATTCTGGTTTTTAGAACAAAATCTTGATCCTCCTTCTGTGTATCTTTTGATATCCTAGGTTCCTAAGCCAGTAGACTACTCTTCACAGCTGTGGTAAGTGTCTTGTCTTACAAGAGTTGCTGAAAGAAGCAGTGTCAGAATCACAGAAAGCAGCTGTGTTTGCTACAATTTAAATTATATTGGTTTAACCTTTTTAGGCTTCAGAAGAAGACATTGTGTAATGGTTTGGGAAAGCAATACCATGTGTTGCCTGAAAGCATTTCTGATATAATGAAGTACTTAATGATTTTGGTGTTTTGTTTATAAGTCTGTGGCTGTACAGCCTTAGTCCCAGACTTCTGAAATAGAACAATGAGAGATTATTATAATATGAAGCATGGAAATATATCTTACATGTTGAGTGAATAAAGGAAGGAATAATGTTGAATACATGTTGTATCCTGAATAATTCTGCATTTCCTTAAAAACCCTCACCAGTGTGGCACCTGGGGATATGCTTTAGGGGTGTCTGTGGTGTGGTGTGAGGTTGATGGTTGGCCTAGATGGATGTTGAAGGTCTCTTCCAACCTTGATGACTCTGAAAAAGATGGTGTATCAAAACTGCAACTACTGCTGCTCTGGGGTTTATGAAGTGTGTGAACTCTTTCCCACAGCTCGGAAAAGACATGGTGATTCTGAGAGAGCAGAGTAAGCTCACTTGTGTTCTTTCACTAGTTTTATGTTTTGTCATTTAGACACAAGTTCTGACTTCCTCTTAACTTGCCAAAAGTGAAATTAGGATCATATCTAAACAAATGCTGATTTTTCATAACAAGCCAAGTAAAACGTTTATTATTTAAAATTGGTCTTTTGAATTAATTTCTAACACTTGGTCTATTTATAATTTTTTTAGAAGAAACCATATTACTGGCATTAGTCTTTATCTTCTATGGATTTTTAATAAAGAACTGTTTTTTTACTTACAGCTCCTTTCTAATTGGTCATGATGTATTGGTGTGAAATTTTACATAGTGGTGGTGACAGCCTTTGTAAAATGGCAAGATAAGCATAATTTCCCTGGAAGCTAGGTCACTTTCCCAATTAACGGTTTAACCTCTGGTTTTGCAAATGAGTGTCTGCTGACAGCCCCTCATGATGTCCTATGCAAACCACAAGGCAGAGCAAGGACACAAATCTGCTTATGCAGCCAGGCTGCAGAATCAGTGATTTATTTGTCTAAGCTTTCAACACTTAGCATCAACTTTTTCAAATTTGGATGTTTTTGGCTGATTTTTTTTCCTCTGGATGTTGAGTATACCCATTGCACTTCAGCCTTGAATTATGAAACCAAATAAAATACTTCCTTGTGTAAGTACCAGATTTTCATGTAGGTCTTTTGTTGACCTGATGTACGTCTGGTGGCTGATTCTCCATTCCATTATGATAAATCTCCCTAGAACTCAGGGAGGTTCAAAGGTTCTGGAGCACTGTTGTATTGTTTCACTTGCAGGAAATGATTCAGTTGATTTTATGAACTTTTCAAGCCAGTAGTCATTCAGTTAATGCTTGGGCTTGAGCACTTTCCTCAGCAGATACTGTGTTCAACATGCATACAAGTACTTTTCTAATTAAGAATTCCACAACTCTCAACTGTGGAATTTTTTTATGTTTTATTCTTAATTCAGAAATCTGGAACTGGTATTCAGTTGCAATGGATGTATTTTTGGTCCTCATGATATGTAGAAAATTTTCACTCTCTGTTGCATATTTAATAGACCTTTGGAGCTTTGAAAAAAATCCTAGGCAATTTCTATTTTCCTTGTTACAGGTTTGCAGGAGCAATGGAACGATTGCAAGCAGAAAGTGAACTAATTAACAGAGTAAACAGCACTTACCTGGTGCGGCACAGGACCAAAGAATCAGGAGAATATGCAATTAGTATTAAGTAAGTGGAAGTGGAATAAAAACTCCTCAAGAAAGTTTACCTGTTCTCATTTTTGTCTAGCTAGTATTTGAAAAAAATACAGAAAATAAACTGCAGTTTCCATTATATAATTATATGCAGTCTTTAGGAGAGTCACTATAGGAAAACTGAAGTTGCCATCAAAAAATACCCAGGATTTGTAGGAGGAAAGAAGCAGTGGTTTTATAATGCTGATGTAGCAAATTGGGGCCACAAAAATAATGGTTGAGTATGTTGGAAAAGAGTAGGCATTGTTTGCAGTACAGTGTGGTCTGTTTCACTGACTGGTGAGAACTCAAAGCCCTTTGCATCTCAGACTATTCAGTAAAATGTGGGTTTGTACATTTTGTGGGTGCAAATTATTTTTCACTTTCATGTCATTTATCAATATGAATATAAAAGCAGGAAGTACATGGGAATTCCCAGTTAGAATAAGCAGTTAGCTGTGACTTTTTTCTGATTACAGATTACTTATTTAGCTTTACTTTAATAAATATATTTGGTTGATTAGATGTCAACTTTCCTTTGGCACAGATATACATTTTGTCTTAAGAATTTATGTGTGTGGTGTTCTAGGGGCATGCCCTCAGGTAATTATTGATTGTGTCTGATTAAAACCACATTTATATTCATAAGTTATTCATTGCCCACAGGTACAATAACGAAGTGAAACACATCAAGATTTTAACAAGAGATGGCTTTTTCCACATTGCAGAAAATAGAAAATTTAAAAATTTAATGGTAAGCATTGATGAGCTTTTTAACAGTGTGAGATTTTCTTTGTAGCTGTTTCTGTTAGAGAAGGCTACCTTGGTTTGCGGAATTCCAGAAAGCTATGAGAATGAAAGATTTGAATTGTGTCCATTCCTGCTAATAGGATAATTTTTTATATTTATTATTTTAGCTCTAAGTGATGATTTTATGTGCTTAAAACTACATACTTATTGTTAGGACTGGACTGTGTCCATTGTGGTGAAGTGGAAGAGAGGAGGAATTTGAATCCCATGCATCAGCCCACTGTGGAGTTAGGCTGAATCTGGAAGGGAGAATTTGATGTCTTTGGAAATCTTGGTTTTTAGGAATCAATTGGATTAAAATTTTTGCAGCAGCCTTCCTGCATGCATACTCAAGTATGTGAAAATGCTAAATAAAAATGAAGGATAATACAAAACAAGAGCAGGGAGAAGCTTAAAACCAGGAAGCCTTAGAAATTATTTTGGTTTAAAGACTGATACTCTGTTAAACAAGAGCATCCTAGAGGTGGGGAGAGATTAAATGATAGTCTGTAAGTGCTCATTAGAACAGGAAGAACATAAATTTCTTGATGAAGAATGCACTAAGCCATTTTTGCACTTTTATCTTTATTTCACACTTACTTGAATTGTTTAGTTTTAGAGCTGAGGACCCTGAGATCTTTTCATTGTTTAGCAGCAGAAATCATGGTGCTGCTCACATACGCGAGGAGGTGGCTGCTTAGTCTGTGAATGCTACAAATGGTTCATTGGAAGCTGATCTTGGCAAAGCACAGCAGCTGGAGTCCCATGCTACCAGCTGTCTTCTTATGGCAGTGATGCAGTTTAATGCACTGGTGCAGGTTTCAAAGTAGAGCAGAGATACAAATAAAGGATGAAGTTGGATGAAAAATGAGAAAAAAGAATATGCATTGCATCACAGAATTGATAGGATGGAAGAAATTTCTAGTGTACGGACCTCACTGCTACCAACTTAACCTTGCTAACATTCAAGTAGGAAAGAATTATTTTCTAACACAGATTTAGGGTATTATGAATTCTGCCCTTGAGAGTTAAATACACAAGTGCTACTGTGGTGTTTGTATGTGCTGTGGAACAACTGTTTTGTTCTGTGTAGATGCAAGAGAAAAAGTACTGAAAAAAAAAAAGAAAAAGTATCTGAAAGAAAAGAGGAACAAAAGTAGTCTGGGTAGATGTGGGAGCAGAAGAGAGACAAAGGCAGCATCCATGGAAACGTTAAGTGGCGATCTGCAGTGACACAGTGTTTTGTCCTGCTTTGGAGGGAAAAAAAGTAGAAGAGCTCTTTTGTCTACTTTTCATAGTACATTTGAAAAACTTTCAGCAGAGTAATTAAAATGTGCTGAGTGTGTAAAGCAGAGTGCAGTGACAGGTCAGTTTGGCTGCTGCTGTGGATCAGGGTAATGTGACAGCTCTTGAGAAACCCCATCCATGCTGGCCCGGACTCCTTACCTTACTCATCTGTTTGTAAGCTTGCTACTGTGGTTTGTGCAATTCATGTTTTAGAGGCCAGTTGTCAGTCAACTCTTTTCATGGAAGAATGGAATAAAAACCTAACCTTTAAAAGTAACTGAGTCTGTGGCATGAAGTGATTTTTCCTTTTTCCTCACTTTAAAACCATTCTACTTATTTTGACAACAAACAATATCTGTCCATTTGGAATTCTAGTTACTTTTACCAAACAACACAGTTCTTACAGACTTATATTGTGCAAAAAGGTAACAAAAGTTTCATACTAATTATTTTCCATTTATCCAGATATCCTACTTTGAATGCTACTTACAAATCACACACAGTATTGCCTTGGTAACTTGATGTCTGGATATTCAGTGATGATATGGGAGTAAATTTTGTTGCTGACATTCTAGTTTGTATGATGTGCTGATATCAAACAGCAAAACCCAGAGACTTCTTAGTATCACTGATGTAGGCTATTATAGGCTAAACATTTTGGTAGCTTTTTGTGGTGCTGGGATTTTTTTTTTCTTGTTTTGATTAGTTTGCTTGGGTGTTGTTGTTGTTGTTGTTGTTGTTGGGGATTTTTCTTTTCCTGGAAGGAAATGATTAAACACAGCAGGATCCCCTAATTTTGCTTTGTGCTTGCATTTCTGGTGAAATCCCACATTTGAATGGATCAATTGAAGTACATTTGCTTTGGATTATCTGGTCACTTTTAATCCTATTCTAGCTCTGTGTACAAACTATGTGATATTGACATTTCTAGGGCTAATTCAAATGTAACAGACAATGGCAGAGGTTGAAGATTGCAGAAGAATAGCATGAGCTGACAGAATTTTGATGATTGTTGTCTTCTTTAGAGTAGGAATTCGAGTAACTTATCTTCTTGGATACATAAACTATTTCAGCTGTTCTTTTATATTTACATATATGAGTTTTTGCATAAATATATGTAAAATATTCCTGTGTGTAGCTCTGAATGCCTATATAGATGCACGCACAGAGAATGATGATGAAATTTTTGGATTGGTACAAGGAGAATGTGAAATGCTGGATTTTTCAGTCAGAGTGCACTGTCTGACACCCCCCAAGGCTGCCTTGCCTTGAAAGTTTTTATATTGTCTGAGTATCTGCACATTAAGTTGCTGTTAACTTACAAGCCATGTGCTTTACTTCAGATCTGTGTATTTACAAATACATTTGTAGATAAACACCATTTATCATTGCAAAAGAGATTTGAGAAAGCAGAGACATTTATTTCTCCATCCTTAGCAAGAAGCTGACCTTGCCTTCTACTTGACTCCAGAAAAGCAAAGACATCCTCAGCCTGACTTAGAGGAGCAGCAACTGTTGACTCTACAAAAAGATTTTACTTAGCTGGTTTTTGGGGTGTCTTTGTTTGTTTGTTTTGTTTAAATTTTTTAAAGTGGCAATATGAAAGCTGCCAGTTTTTAGGGTACTTTATATTTTAAAAAATAAGCATTGTGTATGGGATATATTATAAAACAAGGTTACTTGAATAATAAAACTGTCATTGCCTGTACACTAGAATGCTGAACAGTTTGTGATTTCAATTTCCAATGAAAGTGTTTTTCCTTTCTGAAAGGAACTCGTAGAATACTACAAGCACCACTCTCTCAAAGAAGGTTTTCGAAGTTTGGATACTACTCTTCAATTTCCATACAAAGAATCTGAAAACTCAGTGGGACAGAGGAGTAACAGAACAGGTGGCAATGGTGAGGATTATAAATTTTTTTATATTACTGTCTGTCGTATATATATATACACTTTAAAAGGACAAGGTACTTGGAGCATCTTCATCTTCCATTTTTGATACATAACCACAACCAATTACTATGGCAATACTTTTAACTAGGATTTTTTGAAGCCAAGCAGATTCAGATCTGCCAAGAGATTTATAAACACGTCTAGCAAGCTTGTCTTGCTGCCAAACTTAAAAACTCCCCAATATTCAAAAAATCTATTAGACATGCTGGTGAGAGATTAAACTGCATCTTGCCTAGTTTCTTAAGAAATTTGCATACTTGCAGCAAGTGTTGATATCTGTGACAATTTCTAATCCTTAAAAGGGGATTTAAATAAATCAGTCTTGTAGCGAAGCC
Organism: Rhabdornis inornatus; assembly: GCA_013397075.1. Lineage (NCBI taxonomy): Eukaryota > Metazoa > Chordata > Aves > Passeriformes > Rhabdornithidae > Rhabdornis > Rhabdornis inornatus. The sequence continues at coordinate 1,723,940 of VWZS01008230.1, read as the reverse complement.
CTATGAAGTAGCATCTCAGTACTATCAAATATATGTGTCAAAAAAAATTAGATTTACTATATCCTAATTATTTTTTGCATGTTTTTAAACACTCAAGTATGTTTATATTGTATGTATATATATATATAACATATCTAATGTTTATTAGAGTTCTCTTACTGAGCTTCTGAAAGTTAATGAATGTAAATAGCAGTTAAAAAGTTGTGAAGTTTAGAAATAAACTGCGAAGGCTTGCAATGCATATGCTGTCCTTTATTTAAGCTATTACAGTTTAAGTGGAAGTTAGCATGATTTTTAGGACATGAACAAATTCAGTGTCAATGATAAAACCTACCACATGGCTGGCCTCTGAAAAATATATAATGTTTCTGTCAAAGAGCAATTATTAGATTTGCTTTTCTGTGGTCATTGGTTGCATCTTTGTACTGTAACAGATAATAGGAGGAGAACAAATTTGTGGGGATTTGAACAGTATGAAGACTGCTGTAAAAGCCCAAAAGGTCCAGTCTAGTCTTTGTGATGATGGTGGTGGCTTTCTTACTTTCATCTGCTGTGTTTGTGGGCTTTTGTTTACTTGCTTGCCTCAGTTCCATAACATTTCTGTAACTTTAGAGGTTTCTTCCTCTCCTAATTAAAGTTAAAATAATTTAGGACACATGATTGTAAGAAACCGGTGTGTCTCTGGGTGTTTCATTTACTGTCTCTACCTCCCAATTCATCTCCTTTCCATTTTTGTTCTTCACTGTTTCCCAGGACTTGTGTCAGTTGTCTCCTCTCTGTGCTATTCATGTCCATTCCTGGTGAATTTCTCTGCCCTGTCCTTTCCTGTCCCTTTAGCTTGTGTTCTCCCTGTGCTTCTGTCTTTTGTTGCCGTCTCTTGTGCTTTCCTCATCTCTTGCCTCTGCACAGCACTGAGGCTTTACATGTTGAGAGGACATGTCCTGCTTGATTTCCTTTGCATTTGTTTGAGTTTTTTTTGACTGTGAGCAGTACCAGATTGTTTTCTTTTCTTTCTTAGGCCAGTTAGAATGTATCTATACTGTCCATCAACTTCTTACTCTGCAAGAGCCTAATAATTTCCTGCTTTACAGGATACAAGATTTATGGTACATCCTCATTAACTTCAGTCGTCATACAAAAGCATACATCTTCTTTTACAAGATCTTTTAGGCAGTATGTGGGAGAGCAAGAGAAATGACTATGGAATGCTCTCATTTTAGTCAAGGGGATGAGGAAATGCATCTCTGCTACAGTAACTATCAGCCCTTTGATGCTACAAACTATGCTGGTGGAAACTGCAGATTTTGTCTTGACCAAACTGACCTGAAAAACCTTTCAGTTCCCAAACTCCACTTGTAACGTCTAATACATTTCCATAATTCTGCTGCTTTATCTAGATTGACGCTGAATCACACTTCATTTAATGGATTGGATAGTAAAGTGTGTCCCCATGAGTGTGGTGATTTATTTGTTGTTTCTTTTCTTGTTTGTTTTGTTTTGTTTGTTTAACCAAAATGTCCATGATGAACAGTCCATCTGTGGGTTGCTCTGCTCAGTTTTTAAGCTGTCTTGTTCATTGTACCAAGCTGATGTTAGAAAAGCTTTATATCTAGGCTGTGTGAACCCTGCTGGGCTGAATTTAGAAAGAATTTGGGAAGCTTTAGGCTGCTTTAGGTTTGGTTTAGTAGAGGAAGCAGATAAGTCATGCGGGGCAGCAGTTGGGAATGGAGTTTACTCACAGTGAGGACTACCACACAGATGATTTTTTCTCTTCCCACATAGTCCAAGTGCAAGAAAAACAGTTGTTGGAAGGAAGCCAGACAAAGTAGCTGAAGAGAGAGAGTGGGGCACTTCCCCATATTTTTTCAATTTTGCACGTACTCAGCACGGGGCTGAAGGTAGTGAATGCAATGCGCTTTGACAGTTTGAAGCTGATTTAAAGAAGGATTTGGGTTTAACGCAGTATTTTTCTCTATACTATTCACATGCCTGGATTTTTTAATGAAGCCATCTTTTGAAAAGACATCAGCTTTTTGTTTTCAAAACTGCTGATCTTTAGGATATGTAACTGACAGAGTAAATGGGAAAAGTATTTCTAAAAAACATCAGTTGAACCATTGCAGACTTTGACAGAATTATATCATTTGCTGCTGCCAAGGTCTTTGAGCTGCTGTGAAATTGAATGGCAATACTGAATTGACTTTACTTCCCAGAAAAGAATGAGAAAAAAGTATGTTAATTTTTTTTGTATTTGTTATGTTTTCATTTACCCATATGGGAAAAGAAAAACAACTGGTATTTAATTTAATTTGTAATTTCTAATATGAATCATAATAAGTCACCTTGTAACTTCTTAAGTTTTCAGGGAATTTGATTCTTGCTTCAGCATCTACTTGATTTTTAGAATAATTTTTTAGAATGAAAACCTTTGTTTTAGTGGGATAGTTATTTTGGCTTTGCAGTTTTTGGCTTCCCACTTGGGTTAGAACTTTGCTTTTCAGTCTCCTTTTCTTGCAGAAGTCACCCGTATTGTTCTAATATTCATTGTACACTTTTAATGTGGTTGTAAAAGCTGTCAGATATTGTCAGATGTCAATATAGAAATTCAAGTTAATTGGGAAGATTTTTTTGGTGAATGGTATATTCTTTCATCTAATTTTTCAGTCTTAAGCTTTTCTAGACACACACAGTATGATCAAGTTTTGTTTTGCTACAGAGAAGAATACTAATTCTTGCATTAGATTACAGGAATGATCAGCCAGTTAGTGAAATAAAGGCAAAAAGGCAAAAAGTGGACATTACTCTCTGGAGTAGAATAATGGCACTTTATTCTGATTTGCTGATGCAGAGCACAATCATATTGAGAAATTTGAATCTTTATGAAATTTAGATTTTAAAGTAACCTAAATCATGAAGCCAAGTCCTACTTGAGTGATATTTTTCTTTGTCAGTTAACTGGGAGTAGGTGTGTGACATCCTACTTATGATTAGTGCATTAGCTGTGTAAAGGTATCTGTTAGTAAAGTAAAACAAAACAAGTATCATCCCAACCCTCAGGGAATCAAAAGAATTCAGCCTTTCTGCTTAGAAGCCAACACCAACACCCTATCATCGAAACAGATCAGTTATCTGTAGAAGTCTGGTAGGATTTCCTTGCCTGCACAGGTTTACTTGTCCAGAATTTGACACATAAAACCAAACCTCCAGCTGTATCAGTGAGAAAAATCAGGATAAAGTCTGCTCAGTTAAGGACCAGCCACCCCCCATACAGCACCTAACCCTGGGTGTGTTCTTGTGGGCTGCTGTTCCATTGTGCTTCTGGAGGAATAAAGATAGGTAATTGCCTCTAAGAATGGGCACTGCTTTTGAGTCCAGTGGCCCTTTCAGTTTGTGTAGCACAATTCCCCACAGAGCTGTCACTTGGGCTTACTGTCTCCAGTATAAAGGAGCCCCTCATGCATCCCAGATAGTCCATTCAGTGTGAGAGGTGGAGAAGACACCATTGTGAAGGATCAGAAGGGAGTTTTCAGAGTCTAAGATGCCCTGGAGCATGGTTTTCTTATTCTATGAGACACTAACCTAAAATGCTGTTCATTCGTGTGTGGGATTTTTTTTTTTTATTTCTAAACCCAAGGTTTAGGAATGTTAAAATACAGTCTATACAAAAAATAATAAAAAAATTACGAAATAATACAGTAAATACAGTCCTGTTTATTTTATTTATGCTTGTAGTTTCCTTGTCACAAATGTATCTATTGTCACCCAGGTAAGATGCATAAAACTGTACCATTACCTCCACCATGGATTCTTGCATAAAATTGTTCTAGTCATCATTCCTGCAAGTAGCATTTTGAAGCAAAATTATTGTGTTTCATGGGTAGTCAGAAGAATAAATTCAGAGAAGTAGCTGTAAGTGATAAATATAACCCTGCTACTTTTTGAAGGAAAATTCTTGTTCAGTAATTATAGATATTATTAGCTATAATTTAGAGGCATTTATCCTGTTGATATGGATGTACCTTTCCAAATAACAGCTGGGAGCAAAGATCCCAACTTTATTAGACACACACACTATATATCTTTATTGCCTCTTCAAAAGAGGGACAAAATGTGAGAACAGGTCAATAAACTGTGGTCTCACTTGGAGCAATTCTAGTTAATTTCATCTCATTTTTGCATTTGAAAGTACATTGCCCCTAGTTTTGTTGACAAGAGAGCAAGAGCACTTGTGGCTTTCACGCAGGGAAGCTGCTATAGGGGCTTAGGATGAAGTGCTGGTTCTGTCTAGGCCAAGCTTAAACTTTTTTTGCTTACTCAGGGGGTTTTTTGCAAGTTGGGGAGCTGCAAATGTGAGCAGTACTCTTTGGGCTTTAGAAGATGTAGTTTAGCTGTGGAATTCCTATTGATGTTAATGATTAACAGGGCAGTATACATACTTTTTTCTCATGCCATAATATGGAGTTGACTGCAGGTCAACTTAAACTATATCCTAATTAAGGGCATGTGACTGGTGTTGCTGGGCTCGAGAAGATTTATGTATGCATGAGCTCTTGCTTTTGTAATGGTAAGAAGTGGGGCACACAAAGAATTTTAAAAACTTTTGTTAAATCTGAAAATATTTGCAAGAGGCTACAGTTACAGTTTACTTTTCTGAAACCCTAAATGGGTGACTTCTTCCTACTTTACTCTTTGAAAAAATGCAATTGTTAAAAATTAAATCATAGAGCCAAATTTTTTAGTTATTACAGTCAATTTCCTTGCAGACATCCTTAGTAGGGAACCTTAGTTTCCTTATTATCAATGAATTATATAGTTAAAAAACTATTATTTAAATCTTATGCCAATATTTCAATGTTCTTTTGCTTTTCTCTTTTTCTCTTTTTTTTTCCTCTAAGCCCCTTCTTTGTTCTGTGGGTTTTCTTTTGTAACTCCTCCAGACTACAGCTTTGTTCCCCCTTCCTCCACTCCTTTCTGGTCAGGTACTGCTTTACTGCTTTTATATTTCTTCTAAATTTGCTTCTGTTGTTTCTGTGTGCAGCAAGTGAGGGAAGGGACGAATCTAATAGTTCAGCTCTTCTCTGACTCCAAAAACAGAGTTATTGTTATTCTTGTAGTGTAACAATAATCAAACTCTTAAACTTTTGAATTATTACTGCTTATTGCAATAAGCAGTTTGAATAGGTGTTGCAAAGCTCAATAGTTGCAGCAGATGCCATCAATGACCACTTGACTGTTAATTTGCTATGCAGTTGACATCTATGAGCTATATGTTTTTAATGCATTTGTTCAAATGCACAAACATGGAAATCCCACTGCTTGTTGGTAAATAATAAATTCGTCCCATCCCTGCAGCAAACCATACTGCAGTAGCATCTTAGAATACAGTAGTTTTTTTGGTAGAGAATGCTTTCTTCAAATTCTGCATTAACATTGTTAATTAATTTTGCCCATCTGTTTTCTAAATGTTGTTTTCTTTATTTCCATTTAACCATCTCTGGCTTTAATAGATGCAATCATTTTAAACTAAGAGACTGCATAAAAATGCTAAAAGTAGTGCCATTGGTAGTCTCAGTCAGTGCATCAGTATGGGTATGACTTGCTCTGATCCCTAAGATCTGGTCTGCAAAGAGGTGAACTGCACCACTGGACAGTTTAAGAAGAATTTTGCTAGTAGAAAGGTGAATGCCTTTGAGCAGCACATGTAAAGAGCTGCTGATGTGGAGAACTCAGCATTTGCTCTTGTTACACTGGCCTGCCTTTGTGTACTGGGGTGGAGGACACCGCCTGTGCAGAGCAGGATTGGGGCTGGCTTTTGCACTAGGGAAGGGAGGTGTCCAGCATGCACACATGCAGATGGAGTCATCAGGATCTCAGTGGGCAGTGTGTTTTACACCTGCCCCACAGAAGTTGTCCAAATTATTTAGTGCTTTGGGAAGGATTCTTGGGGCTTTCCATAGTTTCCTGAGGGGAAAAGGACATAGGTGGCGGATCAGTAGTGGAATGGTTACTGTGCTTACTTTTGCTGAGACCAGCTCTGATGATCCCTCTCTTGACTCACCCCAGGGATTTCAGTCTCCATGTCTTAGGCTACACTTGGATGTTTTGCCCCTCAGTTGTTTCTTCCATTTCTGTGCCCTTACCTATGGATATTTTTGGGGCAGATATTTCCTTTCAGTAGTCAAAACAATACTGAGAATCCAAGCTAGAAGGTGCCCTTCCAGTTGACATTTGCTTTTATAAAGGGATGCCTCTGTAGAAAAGATGAGTAGGAAGTCATTTTGGTGTAGCTGTTTGCCCTACAAACAGTGTTGTGGTGACAACACTCAACTGGACCCCCTGATCACTCACCTAATTTGAAACAACATGAAGGAGTTAAGTTCTAGCTCTTTGCTCAAGGTAAATACTGTGAGCTTTTGTCCTTTTGGGGAGGGATAGGAGAGGACATCTTGTATTCAACGGCCCAGTACTTGACTGTAAATTCCATTCTTACTGAAACTGGTATCTGTTCTGTGAAAACAAAATTGTGAAGTGGCCTACAGTGATAGAACAGCAATCAAGACTCAGTTACTTTAACCCGATCACACATTCCCATATATTCCCATATGTGGTTTCAACAAATTATAATGACATCCCCTTTCTTCCATATGAAAAACTGCTGTATCAGAAAATTCAATAATAACTATGACAATAGGTATCAATTCAATGTCTTGCATATCATGATATGCCAGTTTAAGTATTTCATTACTCAAGTACAAAATATTAAAGGCAAATATTTTTCTGCAGTGCTTAATTAAGCTTATCTACCCTTTACATTCTGAATGCTGAGCTGCATTGCTTCATGTGTTTGTAGTAAACCTTCTTTATAAAAACAGCCCAATAATTTGCCTACATTAGAAGACAAAATACTTATTCCGTGATACTACAAGTATTTTTTAAAAGTATTTTCAGAGCTGGCTTAGTTCTGCTGATATGGAAGCTGGTAACAGGAGAAGGTTAAGCTGACTGCTGAGCACTACTGCAGGTGCTGCCTGTGCCTGGATAACAGCACTGAGGTTTGGTGAAACAGTAAATGTACAGCTAAATGTACATGGCTTCAAGGAGCATGGAAACTAATACACAGGAGCAACCCTCAGGGCAATGGCTGCAGATTTATGAGGAGGCCAGAGCACGAGGAGAGAGAAACAACTCACAGCTTTAATAATACTACATTGACCTTCATGGAATTCAAACACGTGAGCTAGACCAGCCTGCTGTGATCACAGGGAACCTCTGTTGCTTGCACCCCAAATGCATCATCAGTGGCTCAGGCTAGTATTAAAATTCATTTGCAGCACATCTATTTCACTGTTAATGTCCAACATGCTCCAGTGTAAATCAAAGCTGATTACAGTTCCTGTAGTCATCATCTTCTGTTTGCAGAAGGAAAGGCTGGATTAAGTAAAAGCATGTTCTCATGCACACATGTGCTTTTTATTCACCTCCTTTGGATTTCTCGCTCTATTTCCAGTTAGTTCTCTGCGTGTCTCCCTTCTATTACTCGAGGTTTATTTATTACTGCTTTCTCAACAGCTTATTTTCTTTTTTAATGCTTTCTCTTCCTCCCCTCTTTAATTTCTCATTCACATTCGTCCACCTGTTGGGCCCTTTCTTTCCACCCATCTATGCTGTTAATCCCATTCTCTCTCTGCATTCTTCCTGTAGTTTTCCTCTTTCTGTCCTTCACTCAGTGTTCCTTCTCTGTCCCATCTGTACAGGTGTCCTTTCCATGTGTTGACTTCCCTCAAGTTTTATTTATCCTGGGACAGCACTAATTGGGAATTCAGGGTTGATAGTTTCTACTCAAGTTGTTTTTGTGACTGTGTCAGCAGAGAGATATGGTTAATATTTTTTTTCCAAAATTAGCACTGTAATTTTCCTGTATTCCATCATTCATCTGGCTTCCTTTTATATATTTTCTATCATGAGCTTCACTTTTATTTGAAAATATGGATCTTGGATTCTAAATTAATCTAAATTCTGCTACTTTCTGCCTCAAGACTTTTGAAGATAGATGGTTTTGATTTCTCTTGCTTCTTTCTCCTTTTCCTCTCTGCTGTGTGACTTGAAAAAGAGTTAAAAGTCCTCCTTTCCCCCAGATGTGCTCCTCTTTCTTCTTCATCCTAATTTTCCTTGCTATTTTCCGTCTTTATTATTCCTCTATGCATTTCTTCCCTTCTTAGTTCTTTTCTTCCCCATTTTCCCAAATTTGTTCATCTTTGCTTCCTGTAGTTTTTCCTTGCCCTTTTATCTTCCTTCTAGACTCTAAAATTATACCCTGCTTCCCAGAATCCCTCCTTGCATCCTGCAATGCTTCTCCAAATCTGCCAGTGATATTGCTGCATGCCTGTGAATGGTTACTGATCCTCCAATCAATAACTGCTCTTTTTCTTTCTTTCTCCAAAACAATTGGTGCCCATGATGTGCTCTTTCCCTGTAAAATTGATTACTGCAATGCTGATAAGGTATAGGATGTTAAATTCATGTCAGGATCTAAACAAGTAGGATCTACATCTCACTGGCTAATAGGGGAAAAAAACATATTTGAGCTTTGATGTGTTTAATATGTCACCTAGATTTTTGCAACATCAATATAGCAATAAATTGAGAGGCTGATTCTCTGCTATATGGCATCTTTTATATAATTTATCAAGTGTCTGATAAGCATACCCTACATAAGCAGTCAGGAATGTTAGACTAAACTTTAGTGACGTGGTATAAACTAGGACATTATCTGTTGTCAAAACTGTTTTTAAGACATTCTATTCCTGTGATATATCTAATAGTATTTTAAATGTAGTGTTCCTTGTTAGTTTGAAAGAATTTGTTTGTATTTTCTCTTTAAGCTGAAAGTATTTGAACATATAATGATTTTCAGATATTTAATACCATTATGTATCAATGATCCAGTGCAGTCAGTAGAAAACTTAAACACGAGCAGAACTGAAACTGTTAAGATTTTTCAGCTCATTTGCTGTGTTTTGGGTTCCTGATTTAAATTAAAGGCAGCTAGATATGAATTCTTAGTATTCCATTGTTGAGGGCATTGCCAAACTAGAATCTTAAAGGCATTTCCTAATGAAGATTGGGCATTTCTATGAAATGTGAAGGGGTTTTGAGGACAGATATGATTCTATGTGTATGATATCAAGTTGTCCATTATGATCATATGAATTCTTCTGAAATCTTTTCAAAGGAAGCTTGCCTGAACTCTAGTTAAAGGAGGAGTTTACATAGGAAATTTGCACTTCCATTTACATAGGAAAACAGTGATATTAATGGGAAAAAAAGCTGAAAAATGCCATGGCCAAGTAATCCAACTACAAAATGCCATGGAGTAGTAGATGTTCTTTCTAAAATGCTCAAGTCAAAGGTCTTTTATCTGTTAGGCCATGCCCACTCTCCTGTCATTGTCTTCACACTAAAATCATTGAGGATTTCTTTTGCAAGTGTGGATATTCTACTTCAGCGTTGGAAACATAATTTCCTATAAAATGATTTAGAAAAAGGAGTTGGTTTTTGAAGTGAGGGTTTTTGCACCTTTGCTTTTTAAAAATTCTTAGAAGCTTTTTATTGTTTAAAATGTCTGGGCTTTACATTGGTAAAATTCTTCTATATTGATATACCTTAAAACTTTAAAGTGTTAATTCCACTGAACCTTAATTTTATAGAAAAAATTCATTGGTGATTTACAGAATAAACTCCTGAAAAGAATAGATTTACATCAGTCAATATTAATGCAGATTGTGACAAACGATCCATGGAAATTTCCTGTAGAATGCCTGTACTTTTTTGCTCATGCTGATGTTAGCTTCGAGTTTTAAGTGCATTAATATTTAACTTGGGAGCTGTTTTTTGAAAGAACAGCACCTTATTCTGTTTGTTTTGCTTCATTAGAGGTCTAAAGTTAAATCAACTGTAAATGCTAATAATTCTTTTGGAAAGAAATTAGTGACCTGTAAAATATGTTGATGCATATAGCTGGCAGCAAGTTGTATTATGAAGCACAAGAATAAAATAATTGCAAATCTATTTAGCAATATCAGAGTTGGGAATATTTTATTTATGGCTCATCTATTTTGATTTTTCTTCTAAAAATTAAGAGGACTATTCAAAAAATCACAAAAAATCCCTTCAACTTTTAGACCATTCCCCTATATTTAAATCTTCATGATCTTTTTAGTGGAGATGTTTTGCATAAAATGAATGTCAGTGTATGTTGCTGTGGAACCCTTGTTTTCTATTGTACAGTATTTTTATTTACAGTAGTTTGGTTTAACCAACCCTGATAATATCACCATCTGCTTCCTTTCAGTGCTGAGCCCGAAGGTGATAGGCATTGCCATAGCCAGGTATGACTTCTGTGCACGAGACATGCGAGAATTGTCCTTACTCAAAGGGGATGTTGTCAAAATTTATACCAAGATGAGTGCCAATGGCTGGTGGAGAGGTGAAGTAAATGGAAGGGTAAGACAAGTTTTTTTCTTTTCCTGTTTCTTTCTGCCTTCACTGACAGTGATTTTGTTAAAAAAGAGAAAAAAAAAAAAAGGTGTGTTCCTACATTGTATATTTAAATTCACAAGATGGAACATGTTCTCATCTGTGTTTCATAGGAGCAAGGCAGAACTCTAGCCAGGTAGCTTTCCCAGCATCTAAATTATTGGCTATTTAATGTGACCTACCAGGTTGAATATTTGGGCAAGGTTATATGGTTGGAAAATAACCAGGATTAACAGCTCTGCTACAGTTGACCTTTCTTGAAGTGTTTTGCACAGATATTTGGGGTCAGGTTCTTGGTGCTGTGCAACTCTATTTAGCACTTTACCACAGAATGATTTCCCACATCTTTCTGCCAGACTACAATGCATGGAATCAACCACCTTTTTATAGAAAGCTGCTGCTTTGTTCTCTGCGAATGTGGCCCAGATGAAGTGACATATTTAGCAGGGATTTTTATGAACTCACTTTACACCCTGCCCTGACACTTGGAAGTGAAGTTTCAGTTTTGACCTATAAAGGGTTTACTGTTCCAGTCTAAGTTTACTGCCTTATAATGCAGATTAGTCAGAAGCATTCGAGACTGCTGTTTCCATGTCTAAAGTGCTGAGATGCAGGGTCAAGGAGTGTGAGGTGGAAGAATGTAAATTGTCTGGAAGCAGGAAATGATAGTTGCAAGTGCAGTTAAAGTCAATGTCCAGACTTAGCGCTTTATGCAACTTGCAGAACATTTTTTATTGTATACATGAGCTTGGTTATGTTAAAGTTAAATGGTTAAAGCTTATTAAATATTCAATTAGACCAGGGGAAATAGGGAAGCAGAAGAAATACCCATCGTGCTGTATACATTTTATGTGTGAAGAAAGCTGAACAGCTCATTGCAATGTAGCTGCCCACATTCTAAAGGATGCTCTGTTACATGCTGGCATTCCTTGGTAACTTTCGTAGCCTGGAGTTGACATTATAAACTCACATCTGGAGATATTTTGGCAAGGTAGTCTAAAGATTTCTGCAGTCACCCCTTCTAGTCATGCTCTAGGTTTGGTTTTGAGTTCTTTCATGAATGTTAAATTGACTAAGTATAAAGAAGTCTGAAGAAACCTAAGGCAAATACATGAAATAAGAAATATGTGACATTGCATCACTGTATGTCTTACATAAACCTTATTTAGCTCATCATTAATTTCAGAATGTAGATAACTTTATAATTTCTGGAGTGTAGGACACTAGACTACTGTCTAATTGTGTCATGTGTAGCACCTGTTCTGGTGGCAGTGGAATTGATTCCATGTAAAGCAATCAGATCAGTCGGTGTTCCTTCATAAGAGGATACCCTGGACCTGACTGGAACCTCTTAAACTTTTAACTCCTCATTCAAAAAATAGTAGTGTCCTGCCTGTGGTAAAACTACTACCACTCTTGGCATTTTTCTGAGTTTTAGTCTTCCAATCTGGGCAAATGTGTTTTAGATTTTTTGGGGGAAAAAGTGACATAGAGGGTGTTGGTCTCCAAATTTTCATATCTGCTAGTTATTGTTATATCTTAAGTTATTCTTTTCCTTTCTGTCAGGTCAGCCAAGTTTATCTTAGTAATCTTATTAAAGTATTTACTGAACAGACCCATCCTTGTTGTGCCTAGCTCAGCCATTAAACAAAACCTGTGCGCATCTCATGTATTATTTTGTTCTGCTTTCCTCCTTTTTAGGTGGGCTGGTTTCCATCAACTTATGTTGAAGAGGACGAATGAACTAAAAATTATCCTCTGCTGACCAGCAGTTTCAGGGATTATAAAAATTTCTATCTTCAATATGTTATTGGTCTTGTTAAGTATTTAAACAGGAGCATTTTTGCCTGGCTGAACCTTCCAGTCTTAATGTTGGGATTTATACAGAAGTTTGGGCTGATAGATTACTACCTTACCCAGAGCTGTTCAAGAAACAAGCTGCCAGTTTTCCATCACTGGGGATCAGTACAAAGTCCAGCCTCACCTTCCCAGAAGATCTCTGGAAAATGAAATTCTTTGTTCCTTTTCATTTCACCCTGTACTACATCATGAGTACTAACAATGGCTGAATATTTTAACATTTCTCTTCTAGCTAACATCTGTGATGGTACAAGGAGATGAAGGCTTATTATTCCTTATCACTGCATGCAGAAAACAGATTTCAATAATTCCAGTGGGCATAAAGTATAGTCAGCAGACTTGTCTTGAGACATCAAACTACTTATCAACTTACAAACCATTTTACACTCACAAAAACATTCTGAAGGAAATACGTAGTAAATATGAGTAGCATTCATGCATATGTAATTACTTAACTGGTTACTTTGAGGTCCTGCCTAAATCTTCTAACAATCTGTTTAGAGGCATTCTAAAAAGATGTAGCGAAGTGGTATTGCTTTAACAAACATTCACAAAGTGGAATTGTGCAGTCCTTTTATTATCATCTCAAGCCTTTTTATGTGAGGTTTTTTCACTTAAGCATCTGACAATAAAAGTGCAACTGGGGGATAGTCATGACAAGATGAGTTGAAAGTTTTCAGCAATAAGATTAAATAAATACTGCAGACCTATTCTGAAGGAGAAAATACTAATGCAAGATGATGTCATTTCTCAAGAACAAAAGTGTTTATCTCAACCTCTTGGTTGATTTGGATGAACTTTGATGCTTTCAACTCAGTACCGTCTTTCCCTAGTTAGACAGGAGTTTCTGTCGCCTTTTGTGAATGCAAATGGAACTCACAAACTTCTTTTTGCCCTTTCTTGTTGCCTGGGATGTTAATGGCAGTTCAGTGAGGGAGCTGTCTTATTGCAGTGTTCTCAACATTCCCAAATGTGTCTAGGTTAGCCAGCATGAGAGATCAGGCCTTGCAAAGTGATGTCCACTGCTTGGTGAGGCAGTGTTTGATGTAATTATGAAGAGGCAGAAATGTAGTTATAAGCTGAAATAAATGTGGGTGATGTATTCAGATGTGCAGTTTTAAATATTTAAGTAATGTCACACCTGGCTTGAAAACGTGAAAGAAAATCAAGCTTTTAAATGAAGCTAATTCATCCTGTCCCACATCCTCTCTTTTGCTTTTGCCTGTCTTCTTTTTCTGTTGGCATCTTACAATTCGTGTGCACTGACACTGCACAATTTAACACTGTAGTGTTTTCCCACTCTACAAGCAACATAATTGCCACTATTTGTCCACAGAGCAGAATCTGCTAGTATGTATTTGGGTTTCTCTTTGGCTGCCCCCAGGATTCCTTGCTTCTTTTTGGCCTTTCCTGGCCAACAAGAAGATTCAAGCACAACACAGAGAATTCACAAAATCCCCATTCATGTCTGCAACCATCTTACGCATCTGCTGCACCTGGCAGGCAGTGCGGTGTGAGCAGGGGAAAGAGAGGCGCTTCTCCTTAGAAACTTGACTTGAGAGATTCAGCCTTGCAGATGAAATTCTGCTGATGATCTAATTTTTCAAGGATTTACCTCAAAATTATGTAAACTGTGATTGTGTTGAGTACATTACTTGATGGAATAATTGAGAGCATTTGTAAATATGTAGATGATGCATAAAAATTTTGTAAATGATGTGTACAGCAGTGTAGGCGAGAGAGTATGCAGTCTTTGATGATGTTTTGCCATGCAGTTTGATTGTCTTGTGAGCATAATCCTATATTCCTTAAGTAGACAAAGATGATTCTTTCCCAGTTTTGCCTGCTTAAGGGGTAGAGGATAGGCTCTAGGTCTGTGAAGTATTTAGTGCTTTACTGTCATGTAGTTCTGAGAAGAGGCAGTTAAATTCAGTGTGAGTTGAAAAATACATCAGTCATTTTCAACAGCTTGGGTTTAGAACCATTTTGAGTACTCTCCATCCTAAAAATGTTGTAAAACCTTTTAAGCTATTCCTGAGTCCAGTAGTCATCCTTTGAGAAGAATGAAAGCCATAGGTAAACTTTACTTTTGTGGTGGAAATCTACGTATCATTGTCTGTGTTTAATGCCCTGTATTGATTGAGTTAATGCTGCATCTTAAACTATATTTTGAGTACCAAAGACTTCCTAAATATTCTGGAGCGTCTCTTTCATGTGCTGCTTTTGCCTGTATGGAGTCTTTTTTTTTGTCATGCAATAATGGAGTTACAGTACTTTAATTTGTACTATTTTGTAAATATGTTAAATATAATAAACTGGTTAATTTTTTTTTGTTTAATGACGTGTCAAAATGTGTAGTTTGCTATTGTGAAGGTTGTGCTTCATTTTTCTCACCACCTTCTTGTTGTGAGAAGTTGATAATGGTTTGTTTTGGCCTCCAATATTTATAATCCTTTATAAATCCTTATTTATAATTATTTATTTGTATCATTATATTTATTTATAATCCTTTTAATAATCCTTATTTAGCTGTGAAACTGAGTTGTCAGTGTAAGTGGGATAGTATAGCTTTCCTTGAGGACTTTTTATTGTCAGGATAATATGCCTTGTGCCACATCCAGGAAAGTGCTGGGGCTTTTTTGTTTTTTGTTTTGTGTTTTATGGTTTTTGTTTATTTTTTCTTAATTTGTTATTATATTTTTAGCTATAGAGAATCAGTCATATGCTATTGATTTTTGTCTGTCAAAGATGATACTTGTAGTTTTTTGATTGAAAAGAAGTTGTGCCTAAAAAGTTTAATGTGTAACTTTTCACAGCAACATCTTTTCTCTTCCACCTTCTTTTGTTCCTCTCTCATATGTGAATTAACATATAAATTCAGGCTGAATTGAGCTCAAGTCTGAAAATACAGTCTGTGTCTGATTTAATGGGCTACTTGATAACCTTTTTGTGATGTAGCCGATTCATGTATTTTTTACAATGTAACATTCATTATTAATGTGTTTATAAAAATATTTCTGGACAGGTGAATTAATTCAGCAAGGACAGCGATGATTCAGTTCAGTTGCAGTGTTGTTTTTTTTGTGTCCCTTTCATTTTTCAGTAACAGAGACATTCTTGCAGAACTGCCCTTCTAACAGATAATTATTAAACCTAATGAGGCATTTACACATCTCTGCAGATGTAAGGCATAATTTTCCTGTCACCCGTGAACATATCACATAACGAAGAGTCACACCTAATGTGGGATGCAAAAATGTGTCCCAATTAAATGCCCTTGTTAAGAGTATCACACTCGGTCACAGACATTCTCCTTCCCCTTGTATGTGAGATGTGTCCTCTGATGGGTGAGAAATTGAGAAAGCACTGTAATTAGGGCATAAGAACCACTTGTGGCTGTGTTCTCAAAAGTTTTTTCCATTGTAAGGCTTGAAAGCTTGAAAATCTCAGCTTGAAAAAAGTCTATCTTGACAATGAAAATTACGCCAACCAGGATTCCTTTCCCCTTTGCCTCACAGGCAAGCTTGAGATGCCCTGTGAAGAAGAAAAGGACAATTCTCGAGGTTTTAGCCGTTTATAAAGGTGAGACAGAGGTACATCTAGAAAGAGGTGGTGCTTGTTTATACAAAATAGCCAGCCTCAGACCCAGGTTTTGTTCTGTTGACTTTAATGTTCAGTTAAAAAATACTTGTTTCTATTAATTCTTGTTTCTTTGCTGGAAACTGGGCTGCTGAGAGCCTTACATTACTATTTTTTCTGAGATTCAAGTTGTTCTCTTCAGAGCACTGCTTCTTTCATTTGAGTGACAGAGGAAGCACTCTCTCCTCTCCATTTTATTGCTGAGCATGGTATTATATGACAGACTATTTCTTTGGTTAGTTTGTGTCATCTACTTCTTTGTGTCCTCCAAACTTCTGTTCACTGGGGGTCATGGCACAGGGTTAGAGAAAGCCTTGATGCAGTGCAGTGCTGCCCACCAAGAGCTGAACCCTCAGTGTGTTGTCAGCACTGCTTTTGCTGCAGATGTAAAACACAAAGCTATAAGAGCTGGGATGGTGGCAGCCAGCACCATCTGGGGCACACCCAGTGCAGGCATGAAGGGAAGGGAGTGCCAGGCAGGGATGCTCTGTGTGTGTGTGTAGTGCTCAGTCCTGTCCCAAACTACTGCAAGAAACAGGAGCTAAGCTCTTAAACGTGCTGTGCAATTTCTGCTCTTTCCTCCATGTCCACTCTATGGAGGAGGGGTAGTTTTGAGTAATTAAGCTTCCTGAAGCTGTGAGATGAGATGTTAATCATATCCACTTTCTCGCAAAATGCTGAAATGTGTGATGCATATATAATTAGTGAAAAGAAATATAGAAAGGATTAAGCTTCAGAAATTGACTGCAGAAGGGTGATTCATTGCATTATCTTAGCAACTTCCTTTTGAAGAACAAAGAGCCGTTTGTTTTTATAGCAAATGAAATTTGGGTTTCTAATTTAGTTTTATAATTCCTGATCTGCTGTAGTATATTCTGCCCATTCATTATGAGGATCTCTGCTGCTTACATGACTGTGAAGTTAGATTTTATTTAATAAGTCTCCTGGAATATTTAAGTTATTGGTGATTTTTTTCTGGTTTCCAATTTTCTACTTGATAAATCTGCTTCTTGGAAAATATGTGAGTTCATTATAAAATGTTGCAATCTAACCTTAAGTAAATTTACAGGTACAAAAATGGCAGGTTCAGAGGTGGCTGTTTACCAAGGGGCATCAAGCTGGTTTGCTTCATTCAGAACTGTTTTTTTTAATATTGATAGTGTAATATGTGGCTTTGGGAAGAACAGAAATAGAGAAGACCGGAAAGCAAAAAGCAAAAAGTTGATACCACACCATATGTGTTAGAAACAACCTGGTATGTGGTAACTTTCCTAAATGGTTGCCCAAAATAAGTCTTTTGATAGCATTGGATTGGAAACAGAAATTCTCTTTTGTCACTGTGTGGGAAAACATTTGCTAATGTGGTCCTAATCAAGGACTCTTGGACTTCATCCTGGTCTTACCAGATATCTCTCTAAATCTGTTTTCAATTAGTTGTCTTTTTTTCCCAAAGCAATTGAAAGATCTCCTCAAGGAGATGCAGTATTATTTCTAGGATTATAATTCTTAATTGTGCATAAGGCTAATGGAAATATGTATAACTGAAGAAACCTTTTCTCTGGTAGTTTTACAATTAATGTCCTTATGGCCTGTGGCTGTTAATCATGTGGAATGTGCCAGGAGATCCCCACCATACTTGGTTACCTCAGTTTGCACAAAGATCTTTTCTACCTCTTGTCCCTTCCTTGTTACAAAGTTCAACTGAGGTGTGGTACAAGTCCCACAAGTATTTACACCACTTGTTTGGGGAGAAGGAAAATACAGGCAGATCATAAAAGCAGTCATGCTTGATTTTTGTTTTTGTAGCATTAATTTTTATTGCAGGATGGGACTTCTGTTAGCTTTTGTATCGACTCTCTATTCCCAAGAACAGTTCCAAGTAGAGGATGCAGTAGCAGTTTGATATTTGATTTTGAAAAGAGAGATTTATGGTTTTTGCAGTTGTGTTTTAATGTAGGCATGTGCATCGGATCTGGGAAAGATGGAATTGGATGATTAAGAGGCCAGTTGATCTCCAAATCAGTATGGTAGGATATGGAAAATTAACTGTAGAAATCTAACCAAAAATCTATATTCAGCTTTACAGTCTTTGCAGTTTTGATTCATACTTCAAGGGAACATGCCTTTTTTGGTAAATTCTCCTGAATATGGGAATGCAGATTTAGTCTTCCTGTTACCACAACTTGATTACAACTCCTCAATTTTATACAGTAAGACCAGTTGCACAAAATCCTTTTTATATCTTCTGGGACATGTAGTAAACATTTTATTTTATCTATATCTACAGGTATACAAAAGATTGCTACAGAAAATATTTGATTGCATTTTTTTCTTTTATGTGCTGCACTGATGAGCCACATGGCTTTAGAAAAAGCAAGTTTCCAAAAGCAATGGTTCCCAGCCTGCACTTTCTTCCCTTTCAAGTCACTGATGGTCTCAGTATGTCTCTAGGGAGTTAAGATACCATGCTCAGGGATGGCCTTTCCAAATGTACCCTTCCCCCCAAAAAATTCTTGACAAATTACTACTTCTTGGTTGTGTCTAGAATGTATTTTAAATATTCTGAAGTGATATCATGCAGGCATGGGCTGTGAGTGGGCTGAAGGGTTGGATCACCCAGATACTGATAAACTGGTAGTTTAGGAAAGAGTGTGCAATTAAATATCAATTAAGTTTTATTTACAGGTGGGGAGGATTGTCTATACCAGTTAAGACTGGGCAACTTGTGGCTAAGCAGCAGTACTGCTGAAAAAGGGTAAAGTGAACCATGGACAGAAGAGAAATTGACAGGATTTTACTGTGAAGAAGATAAATACTGTCTTGATGGCTAGTAATGGGAACATCATCTATAAAATGGGAAGTCATCATTTAGTTAATTTCCAGTCAAGCTCCAGCTTAAGTGCTTTGTCCAGCTTTGGCCACTAAGCCCTATGTAGGATACAATCTCATTGAAAATATTCCTGAAGAGATTTAACAAATGTGAAGAAACTGAGATTATCTGAACAGAAGTATAGAACAGGTTAAGGGGGGTGTGGCAATAGCATCCAAATAGCTCAAAGGTTTTACATAACTTAAGAGACTGAACTCTTAGTTCAGTCTTGGTTCAGTTAATTAGTTCAGTTCCTAGTCAGTGTAAACAGTAACAGAAAAAACAACCTTGAACTGAAGAAAGGGAATTCAGTTTTTAGGAAAGTTTTCTGAATAATAAGCTGTATAGACACAAAATTATCTGGGGAAGTTGTGATATCTCCAGCCCTGTAGATGTTTCAGATGTGGTTAGCTAAATGTCTGTCAGGGATAATTTATGTGGAGTTAGAGATGCCTGAGGTATACATCACGTGTCCTTTGGAGCTCCTACTGTACTACCTTGCTGTAACTACCTTTCAGCTCAGCAGTGCTTCAGTCTGCTGCTGCTGTTTACCAAAATCTCATAGAAATGTTACACCAATGTGTAGAGGAAAAGGTAAATGGAAGGTAGTAAGGTGAACGTCCATAGCTAGCAGGCTGCTAAATATGCAGAGTTTGAATGTTTATGAATTAAAACAGTTTCTTCAGGAGGTGCAATTGGCTCATATTTAGCTCATAGAGTAAAAACGTTGTAAAAGCACAGTCTTTAAGACTTGCATCACAGTGGGAGGCATGAGCTAAAGAGCATTATTGCAGTTCACAGTTTTATTTTTGATAGAACATACTGTTGCTGCAACATATGTAGTTTTGTCAAAATCAAAACTTTTTAAAAATATGTATTGATTTCAGGGAAAATTAGCAAGAAAGGCAGCTCAGGTACCATGTCTTTCTACTTGGTTCTGAACTTAAAGAAAATGGCAGATGTGAGAAAGAAATTACTTTGCTTCGAGCATTTTTTTCCTCAAATCATCAGAGGCTATGTTTTTATAAAAAAAGCCGAGTTCATTTAGTTTTCAGGCAGAATTTGCAAAAGTACTGTAATATTAAAATTTATCCATAAAACACAGCTTGGCTGTACTCTTTTTTTGAAGTCAAATGGTTGAATACTAGTGCTAGGATTAATTCTACTTGGTGTCTGAAAGCATCCTTTTCTTGTTTGACCTTTTCTAGATAAATAACAGTGTTAGCTCTTGGTGTGGCATCATTTTTCTCTGTTCTAAATGAGTATAAGGAGATGCAGTGACTTGTCTTACATGCAGCTGAATTTAGTCTCAGTTTTCAGATTGTCATGAGTATTTTGTAGTTAACAGTAAAATAAATCAACAAGCTGTAGTCTAAATGAAATGCATCTAATAAAACCCAGCTATTTTCTCTTTCTGGCTCTTCATAATGAACACACTGTGAAGAGAAGTTTTATTTGAATGTCACTGCATGAGCAGTTCTAATTACTAATAGAATTCATCAAACAATCTAGTACTGTAGTGACATTAAGTAATAATTAATGAACCGTGTGATATGTGGGTGCATGAAGTGACAATGATTAGCCTGTGGCCTAAGAGGATGTGCTTGGGAAACAAGTGGCATACGAGATGACACTTTGTTCTTCCCTGTGTCATTGGAGTTTGGCCTGTCTCCACTCACAAAATGAACCTGCATTCAAAATCAAGAAGCTGTTGATGTGGCTGGTGTTTGGAGCACATACATGTTTCACTACACTTCAGCCTGGGTGTGACTTGGCTGCTTATTTTGAAGCTGATATTAATGGGTCCTTGTGTGGCTTCACCTTACCTTCAAAGAGTTGGCAAAATATCAGGATTTGCTCTACTGATACATTAATTTTTTAATAAATTGTAAAACCTGTGTTATCTGGTCAATGAAGTTACAACTATATCTGAGTGATATGAGGATATGACATGTTGCATTCAACTGTGCACACAGAATATTCTTTAGCCAGTGTTGAGAATCTTGCTGCTTCTAGGAGAAGGATTTGGTGGGAAAAATCAAATATTTCATTGGTACAGCCAGTATACTTAGAACAGACAGATTTTTCCATTTTCCAGATGAGCAGTCAGTTTTCTGTCCTGGGATTGCTGTTTCTGGTAAATCCATTGTCTTTTATTCTCATTTGTGACTTTCTTCTCTGCCGGTGCAGTGATTCTGTGCTTCCTTAAGCTCTTTTGTGTCCTGTGTTCCTCCCCCTCTTGTCTAATGACATCAACAAAAGGATGCTTCAGTCAGTTCCTCATCCCTATTTTAGGAAGCAGTATCAAGAGGCCTTTTTCCAGCATGTGTTAAGTTTTCACAAAGAATACCTTGCATTGGGCCGTGGTTTCTTATTATACTTACCAGTGCAAGAAACATGTAACTTTTATTTCCCCACATAGTGTGAAAAATGCTTAGTAGAGCATTAACTTCAACTTGTTGAAATACACATAATAGAGCAGCTTTCAGAAGACTTCCCAGCACAGTAACAAGCGTGGGGTGTATATATAAATAAAAGAAACCCTATGGTAGTAGGCAATTCATTGGCAAAACACACACTTAAAGTACAATCAACATTTGCTCTGGGTTTTTGAAAGTGAGCATTTCCATTATATATTGTAGTTTCTACTTCTTTTCAAAAATACCAATGCTTTATATTGCATGCTTTGATGAGATTAGAACCTCAGATAGAATCATCATGTCACCTACTCATTGTTGGCTTTTTCTTATGAAAGGGTTTATGGGTTATTCTGAGTGTGGCTTCTCGTGAGGCAGGGAGGAAATTTGTTTTAAGAGAGAACTGAACATTCATTTTAACAAAATTCTGTTAAGTAATGGAACTTTACAGAATTTTTATATGTTTTCAGAATATTTTGTACAGTATTTAAATGATCCATTGGGATCATGCTAAAAAATAGGTTGTTATAAGAGGGGGAAAATTTAAACTCAAATTCCCTTTAAATGTATGTGGTTATTTTGAAGATCAGAATTCACTATTACGCTTCCTGGAGTGTAGTTGGAGTAATATTATATTCTCTTTTAAGCTTTTGAAATGAAAAAGTTGTGTGAAGCAGAGACTGTGGAGGATATCGACTATAGCAAACAACCTCAGAAAAAGCTCAAGCTTGACTGGAACTGCTCAGTTCTGTTGTAACCATGGATCTTTCATTCTCAAGAAGACATAGACTGGTGCAAACTGAAGCCATATGGTTCACTTAGGGTATGTGCTCTTGAGAATTATTCAGCTGCATGGGTTTTACCAGTATTGGTGCCTGAGGCTATATCTTAGAGTTAAGTCATAATTCTCTGGCAATCACATAAAATAACTGTCCAGAAAATTATATTCCAGCTGCATCTCAAGCAAACTGATCTCCAGTGCATAGAGAGGAACGTCAGCATCCCTGTATCACATGCATGAAATCTGAGGTTAAAGACATAACCCCAGAGTTGCACAGACTGCAACCTCATGTACTGCAGTGGGAGGTAAGCATTCCTAACTGAGCCTGAAAACTACAGACAGTAGTCCTACAGTGTCAGAAGTAAAGCAGACCAAAATTCAAGATTTATTGCTTTTACCTAGTTCTACTTGTCTATCAGAGGAAATCCTCTTAGAACAACTTTTTGTATGCGGGATACCTGATGCTTTTTTACAAAACTCTCTAGGATGAAGAATCTGCTGAAAAAAGTTTGAGATGCATTAATGGGAGATTGAGCATTTCAAAAAATGCATTTGAGATGCATGATTAATACTTGCTCCCTTTTTGTTTTTATTTGTTTTGGGTTTGTGATTACAACAGTGAATGCAGAAGAAATCCAAGTATTTTCATATTTGTTGGATTCAGTTACAATTTACCCAAAAGGCAAGAGAGACCTGTTAGTTGAAAAGATGCTACTTTGTTTCTCTGTTCTTGAATTATTAAGACTGAGAAATGAACAACATTCTTATTAAGCACATTAGTATTACTAATTAAAAAAAGCAACACTCCATCTACATAATACACGTGCTGGTCAACAACTATCCTATGTGTAACAAAGAAGGTTTCAATTAACCTCAGTCCAAACGTACTAAAATGATAAACCTGCAGTTACCAATCCTAAAGAGTTGTTAGGCCTGTTTGTAGAAATGTAATGCACTAACTAGGTGAACAGAAGGTAGAAACTGGACTATTACAGCCTGTAGGTGCCCAGGCAATCTGTTGACTTGAAGAGAGCCAGGGAGACCTGACACTGCTGTTAGGGGAGTGTCAGACAAGGCTATCAGCTTTAAAGGCACTCTAAATATTGCTGGGAAATTGGAGTTGGTGGGTATTGCAGATGGTTCTGAGGTGTTCTGTTTAAATTCCATAGAGAAAAAGTTGTAAACTCGCCAGAGTAATGGTTGTGACAAAGATTCCACTTTCACTGACTGTCTCCTTGCTCTCTAGTATGGTCAGAAATGGTCTAGGACAGACTCTTACTCTTTCAGTGGAGAAAATACTTTACCAGTGAGTGCTTCTCCCTGGAGTGACTTGGACAAGTGAGTACTCACTGGTTAGTAGTTAGATAAGTTTTTTCCTGTTTCTTAGAATTCTTCACATGCCTAAGAATTTCTAGTAGGTATACAGAAAGGATAAATAGAAAAAGTTGCTGGAGTGGTAAGTGATCATGTTTATAAAATTTCTTTTATTTTCCTCTTATTTTCCTTTCCCTCATCTTCTTCTTAGGAGCTGTTGAAAAGCTTGACATCTTTTGTGTTATTTCTGTTGTCAGACTTGTAAAGTTTCTTACCTGACAAAGAACGTGGCTCAGTGCTTGCTCTGTGAGCTGCTGCTTTTGTGTTTAGTTTGCTTCCTCTGAGGCATGTGGTGTTACACTGGAGTCCCTGCCTGTTTACAGACAGTGTTCACAGTAACCAGGAATCCCTTGTAAACAGGCAGCACTTCTCCCTGCTATTACATACAGATCAATAGTCTTTTTGCAGCTGAGCAGGTCATGTAATTTCTAATATAACCAAACAGGCAGCAGCATGAAGATATTATTGCCTAAAAACAGATGCTAGAACAAAAAAAAATGGTTTTATTGATTCTCCTAAGTTTAATTAAATTTTCAAAACATTTCCACCCCGTCACTTTCTTTGGCCTTATGAATTGTTGGTACAGTATAAGCATAGTTTTCTAATTAGTTTCTGGTTCTTTAAGAACAAATAACATCAGACTAAAGGATATATTCTGCAGTATTTATACATGAGAAGAATAGATACTTGTAGTGAAGAGATTACTATCCCAAAGGCTTTTTCTTTTTTAAAGTCTCAGTCTGCATAACAGTGTTGGAAAGAGATTAATTTAGAGATTTTGAAGATTCTGTTGCTGAAGAAAAACATTGTATTTGTGAGGGGTGGGTACGGGCTGTGTGTGTGCAAGAAAAATGATCTCTGAGTGATGAAGCACCGGGTCTGAATGCTGGAGTATTTTGGAAGCTGGGTGGAATTAAAAGGCATATTTTAAATTAATTTTTAGAAAACACCTAAGTTTCCAATGATCGCAGAACAGGTAACAGTTGATCAGAAAGGTGATGCTTTTGAAGAGCTGCACTGATGATACTTCCATCATCCATTTGCCCCACAGCTGGCACAAGGCTGTTCTCACTTGTTTGGCAATGATTGGTGGCTGGTGTAGGAAAAGCAATACCAAAGGCTGGATTATCCTATACTGCAGATAGGTGGGAAAAGTCCACTCACGATTTGGAGCCATTTTTCCTCAAGGGGAGACAAGGACTACAACTGATGCATTTGAATGTAGGAAATCAGACACTACTGTCTTACAAATGCGTGCTGGAAGATGTTTAATTCTTTTATTTTGTTATGCTTAGTGCAGTCCTATAGAGGCAGGATTTAGGGGAAGCTTTTGATCAGTATTCTAATCATAGCTGTGGTGGAAAAACTGCTACCTGGGGATTGCTGCTAGGACTGGGGAGGGGATTGATCAGTCCAGGGGCACTCTGCAGGGTACAGCCTAAAACTTGTGCCAGAAGGAAAGAGACATTTTAAAAGAATGACATATAATTCTATCACACAATGTCCCTGTAGGAAATACAAGTCAAGTGAACCAATAAATGGAAGAGGAAAATGCCATGAAAGGTGATAAATCAAAATGTAATTGATTGGAATATTTAGAGAGCTTAATTTCAATTACTGAAAGTGAGACAATGGCATACTGCAGAAGTCTGAGGTTTAGAGGGAGATACTTGCAGCACTTACTGTTCAGCCCTCTTCTTTATTTCCCAGAAATGGTGTGCTGGGGGAGCCCAGCAGCTGACCCTGAGGGACATGGCCTTATTGCTCATTTGGAACACTGTGTATAGCTTCAACGTTTTTAATAGTTTGACAGTTTAAAATGGAGGAATTAGGCCATTAAGCACTAGGTTTGGTGAGAATGAAAACAGTCTGGGAGCTTGGCTGTCCTCTGGTTAGCAGTGAAGCTCTTGGTCACTGAGTCTCAGAGTGTTGTAACTACCATTTCCATTTGCTTTTGTGGCTTGCCCTGGGCTGAATCCTTATTAGATCTAAGGCAATGGCAGTCAAGCTACTGATAATTCCAGTGAAGTTATAGACTTCCATCATCTCTCCTACATTTTTCACTAATAATTTCATGTTTGATTTCAGTTATATTTTAGCATTTTCAATTGAAATGGCAATTAATCATTGTCAGAACCCAGCCATTACTCTTGTCAAAAAGATATATGATGCATTAGCTTAAGGGCAATTGGCAATAACTGCAGAGGTGACACTCAGTTACATAGGATGGGCAGGTTCTACATATATCTTCCTCAAGTGGTCAGGGTTTGCATGCCCTGCAATTTGCACTGCTAGGGAGTGCTGCCCAACTAATTGTGCAAAACCAAACCAAATTTCAGGTTGGCTTTGAGACCATTTTGCTGTAATTAACATCTGCTCCCTCCTAGTTTCATTGAAGTCTTTTTATGTTTGTGTTTTATAACTCACTGAAATGAGCTTGCTGAAGGGAGTGGAAGGGGGAAGCGCTTTGTTGCCATGTAGTCTTCCTAAGCATTTGTGATGACAAAGCTTTCTGTTTACTGGGAGGCAGGGACCAAATATTGTCTTGCACCAAATATTTTCTTGCACCATTTCAGTTAGTGCAAGGTATCCTTTGCTTTTCTAGATCCTGCTACCCTTCCTACTCAGGTTATACTTGCTTTCACTTGCTACCTCTCAAGAGAGATTTGGAACATAATAAAACATCCTTTGGTTTATTTCATTGCCACTGGACTTGTGGGAGAGATTTTAGATGTATTCAGGAATTCCATGTAATTTCTGCA
Source organism: Rhabdornis inornatus (assembly GCA_013397075.1). Classification (NCBI taxonomy): domain Eukaryota; kingdom Metazoa; phylum Chordata; class Aves; order Passeriformes; family Rhabdornithidae; genus Rhabdornis; species Rhabdornis inornatus. The sequence goes on along the minus strand of VWZS01008230.1, from coordinate 1,697,702 downwards.
TCTTTGGAGCTTCAAAAATCCAGTTTGGCTAATGCAGCTGAAAGAGGCCCTGGTGTTTTCTCTCTTACAACAAGAAGAGTGAGAGTTACAGTCAGCTGTGCATGAGGGAGGGGAAGGAGCTACTGGGATGGTATGATGCAGATGGATTTTATTTTCCAGTGACGAAAAAAGTCTCACTACAAAGATTTTTATTTAATATTGAAGTATGCAGTGTTCCTCACATCTTAACTCTGTCCATTTTCTGACACAGTTTGACCTGATACGTTTTTCTGGGTAAAATTGTGGCTACATTGAAGTAAGTGGCAGAACCCATGAAAGTTCAGGAAAACAGATTGCACATGCTTAATATGGATGCCTGTGTTTGTTAATTCTGCTCTCAGTGATTAGTATACAGACATTGTTAGCCATGTAATTTTTCTCTAATTCTGTGCTGTTTTACCCTTCTTTGCCAGGAGAAGGCAAACAATCCATGATTTTACTTTGTGGGTCCTTTTCATTTTCTGCCCGGTCTTGCACAAGATTTCTTTATTGGAATTCCAGTCACCACAGGAGAGTGATAAACATTGTGACATTTCAAGTCCAATGAACAATATGATAATTTGCATCTAATTAGCTGAGCTAGTTGCACCCGTAACTTCCCTTTAAGGCTTCACGATACCACCCTTGTTCTGAAGAGATCCTTGGCTTATCATCTTGTGCCTTTCTGAGTGGGAGAGCTGGGTTTGCTAATCTTTTGTGCACATCCCTGTGCATGTCCCAGGCCTCTCTGACTACTTTATCAATGTGTTTTATTTTTATGTGCCTTCCTACTTGCTGGTAGTACCTGCCCAGTCTGTTGTCAGCACTCACCCAGCCTCACTGTGCGGGTCTAGTTCAACACCATATCTTGTGTCCTTACAGGGAGTTCAGGGGTAGGAACAGACTGTTCCTCCTCCTCCTCAAACTGTGCGATTACTGACCAGTTCCTGCAATCACGTGCCTTCCAAAAGCAATGCTCCTTATTCATGCTTTTAGTTATCTGAGATAATCTAGCTAACCCAGAATTTCCATATTTGAAATGTCCCTTTTGGAGAGTGGCAGCTTTCAGTTGATAACCACTGATAACCTTTGTTAATCTTCATTGCTGTTTTCCACGTGATCATCCCCATGGAAATACTGGTCCTCAGATGCATACTCTGAGAACCCAGTGGCAAAAAATCCCCATGGACAGCACTGGGGATATACAGAATGATTTCTTCCCAGCTGTTACTGCAATGCCTCCACCAGCATATTTCCACCTCAGATCACCTTTAGTTTGCATCAAAAAAGCATAAATCCTTAATTAATAAATTCCACGTGTGTCTTCTGCAACATGACACATAAGTTGTGAAGACAAACTGGCTGCAGAATTTATACAGATACTGAGTTCCTAGATACGCAAATGCAAACATGTATAGTTGCCTTCTTAATAAGATATGAAGGAGTTGTAAATTTGTTGTTGTTGGTTTTTTTTTTGTTTGTTTTTCCCATGTTGCAGGAAGCCTCACTCACAACCAGAGCAATTAGAACAAACCCCAGAGCTCAAAGGCTGTGGCAGTTTTCTTGTCAGTATTAAGAACATTTTTTTCCCCCAAATGAACAGAAGCTGTAATTTATTGTAAAGTGCCCATTTAAGAGCTGAAGGGCTGGCTTTCCAGCCACTCCTTGCCTTGGTGGAATTTTCCTGAATGTTGTCATCATCTGGGAATGCTCATGTCCACCTTTGAGGTTTGTTCAGTCAGTGGTACATTAATGAGATGCAACATTGTACTTCCCATTTCTTGAAATCTATTGTCATTAAAGCTTAATTAACAAACAAACAAACAACAGTTCTTACCTGTTGTGGGGCTTCTTACAATTGTTTGCCAGTGGAAACTGTTTCACAAAGAATGAAAACCCAGAGTGTTGTCGTGAACAGCTGCACAGCCTTACAGTACCAGCAAGAAAATGAAATGAAAATCATAGGCTGGAAGAGGTGAAAGTGCAGGTTTGTAATAGAGTAGAAAAAAAAATTCCAGCCATGTTTTCTGGCTCTCTGAAGATAATGAGTGCAATGATGCCTTAACTTCAAGGGGAACAGAAGCAGACCCCTAGAGAATGGTGGTGGGATCTATAATGTAAACCCCCTGCTAATAACTCTGTTAAATAGCTTTGGTGTTGACTACATAAGTAGCAGCTGCACACACACTTGGCTGGAGAAGGAGAGTTGGGGAGATGTGAATATATGTGGGAACATCTGGTGTGGAAACTAATCAAACTGCAGAAATGATTTTCTCTGTGTTATTGCTTGATTGTTGTTCTCTATGCCAGAAAAGGAGAACAGGAGGTGAGTGTCAAACCTCTTCAGACATTGCAGCAAATCCTGCTAGAAGGATGAATCTTTTTTTCCCCCCAACTTCAGAGTTGCTTTGATTGAAAATGAATCAATAGCAAACTTTTTTAGGAAAAGAGAAAGCAGTTACTCTTCATAGCATGGATGTTTCCCCTCTCTCCCCTGCTGGGCAGGTATCCATGTTATGCCTAGGTATATAGGCAAACCAACTCTTTGTTTCCTCATTTCACTTGCTGGCTGAGAAGACATTCATTTTCCCTGTGCAGCCTGCTGCACTCAAATTCTGCTCTTGCAGCAGGAGTGGTTTCATTCCTGTGGCAAAAATTCAACTGATATTTAGTAGTATCAAAAGAATAACTGCAGATATTCCAGAAATTCTTATTTCAGATTAAATAGGTTTACAGTCTTGAGCAAAATATCATCTGTTGTAGTCCAACCAACCAAAGCTCTGCATTATTTGTAACTGTGGTTTACCTTTACAATCTGTTCCAGTTTGTCTTATCAGAACATGCTGCTGACACATCATCATATCTAGTAAATGAAATAATCATCTTGCATTGCTCAAGAGCTGTTTCGTATTTGCTTAAGTTATACAGGCACTATTCTGCTCCTGTGTGTGGGGATGGTATCTGGGTGTTTGGTTCAGCAGTGTTATGTCCCTCACAGCCACGAGATGTCAGTCTGAGGAGCAGTGCTGGGCTCAGAGTGCTCTGCTTGTCTGTGTGTGTTTAAATGAGGGTAACAATGAAATCTTGGATTTTTAAAGGCTGTTAAAGAAACCAGATGGTCAGTTCTTTCTAAAGCCCAAAGACTTTTAATCTATTCTGTTATATTTAAATTCTATTATTTAAAACTCTCAGCCCTTCCTGTTTTGTGCTAAGACATGATTAGGAATAAAGTGCACAGTGCCCAGTTCTCTCACTGGGTGCAAGGATTTGGAGTTTGGCCTCCATTCATTTCAGTCAATGGCCCTACTGTCTTAATCTGGGAGTGGAGCAATGTGAATAATGAGTCTGCAAATGCAACCAACACATGATTCTAAAAAAGCTTTGTAAGTACTACCTCCACTTCCTCAGCACTATTGAAAGAAGTTTATAAAGTTCTAAGGTGTGTTGGAAACAAGATGTTTTTCTAGATTGTGCTGGCTGTTTGTGGGTGAGTTCTTTAAAGTTTTTGAAGAACTGCTCTTTTGCAAGACATTAAGCAGGCAAGACTCACTAACGAGAACCTGACCTGCTCTTGGGAGCATGCATGCAGCAAAAAATTCTATGGGCTAAAGTAAAAAATTTCTACTTTGGTGAATTTCTTAAATAATACACCTACAGCTGAGTCCATCTTTAAAGACTGCCTTTGTTCTGCTTGTCTAAAGTCTATGCATTCCATCTTTCCCAGTTTTTTTAGTTTTGCTTTGACCTGAGCCTCTACAGAGACTAGCCTTTCTGTCTGAAAAATTCCTGACTCTGTGTGACAAGATCCAAGGATGTGTCAGTTAAAAGTAATTGAGGATATGTGTTATGTCTTGAACTGTGTCACAGAGTTGGAAGACATCTATGTGGTAATGAAGCTTGTACTTTTAGATACAAAAAGAAGGTGGGAAAACTACAGACACAAAAGTACAGACCCCGGATGGAATAGGAACTTCAGAGATGTGGAAAATGGTCAGTCCCATGTAGTGCTGACTCAAACTGATGACTCATTGCAACTTCTGGTGTAATTTATGAAACAGATGTAGGTTTTTGAGTCCTTTTGAAAATGAATAGTGTTTTTGTCAATGAGGATTTACATGTGGTACTAACTGGTGAAGTGTTAGAGAATTTGAGGCTATTTGCTTCTCAGGCACTTGGTAATTTTGATTTATACTATTCCTTCTTAATTTAGTGTCAGTCATGAGGGAGCCTGGGGGACACTGTGACCTCTGACAGAGATCATTTGGTGCTGGTTCACACTGTGTGTGTCTGGGTACTGGGTTCTTAATAATACAGCAGCCAGCTCCTATGCTGGCAAAGATACAGAGAACATGAATGAATTTGAGACTCTTGATTTGAATCATCTTATCTCAAGTCCATTTAGTTCACTTAGTCGTGGAGTCATGACAAATTGGGCTGGAAAGGAGAAGGTTTCATATATCAGCCTAACAACCTGAAATGTCATTATTTTCCTTGTGTTCTCCTGAACCCGTGCTGATTTTGTACTGCTGCATGTGTCTATCTCTGTTCCTTGCTCTCAGTGGATACCAAAGACATCCTAGGAAGCCTTTCACCAAATTTTAAATGTTTCTGTAAGAAAAATGATGCAGTTTTAACAGCATGTGCAGGTATTTGTAGAAAAGCAAATGTGTTTCCCTCTTGGCTGTTTAGCTGTCTGTAACAATAATGTCATAAATAAATAATGTTTCTGTGAGGGAGAAGAGGAGATGTTTATCAGATAGAATACATGCCAGCTAGGATAACTCTGAACAAAATGTTAACATGGATTAAACAGGAAAACATGCTGCTGGCAAACAAATTGTTGGTGAAAACAGCTTCAGCTAGGGAGTTCCTTTCTCTGTTGGATAGAAATGGTGCCTGCCATACAGACCAGCATCTTAAATTAAGACATTTGTCACCAGAACTGCTGGGTCTGTGGAAACATTCAAATGAGAATAATTTAAGTGCTGCAATAGAATAATGCACAATAAATAGTACATGGAGCTGTACAAATGCTGCAGATTATAGTAGGATCAGAGAGATAATGCCTAAGGGATTACTTTTTCTTTTCCTGAAATGATTTTTCAATCTAATTTAAAACCTGATTATGTTTTGTTGAAATCAAGGTGAGGCTTTCCTTTGCATTTAATGGATTCTGGAACAAGTTGTTAACAAATGCAAACTGGTCAGTCCTTGGGGAATTGAAACCTAATTGTTCACAGAATAGATGCACCATTTACACTGAAGTTCTGTGTTTTTTCAGAGTGTTTTGTAAGTGTGTTTCCTCCTTCTCTGAGGCCTGGCTTTGAGATATGCAGGGTTAGCTCATCTCCATTTCACTTCCCCTTGGCTTCCTTTGCTAAGATTGACAGCTGAGGAAAAATCCACTGATAGCTTTTCTTATCAGTGTAGACATCTCCATTAGCAGCTGTACCAAGGCTGCTGACTAATTGCCATGGAAGAATTACCACTCAGAACTGAAGCCTCCAGCAGTAACGACAAAGCCATGCCTGTCTCTGCTTGTCTGTCTCTCTGGTTTTTGGGTTTTAATTTTTAAAGTTGTAGCGGGCTGGATGTCAAAGAGCATACAGCTCACAGGTGATACTGTCTCAGAGTGATCCTACCTCTTAGCCATCATAAGCCATTTGAGGAAAGCAAAGTTTGCATTAGAGACTAGGAAGAAAAAAATACCCTAAAGAGGACTTTGGTGTTATTAAAGTACATGCTCCAAGTTCAGCATGGGTTTACACTTCATTTTTAAAATATGGTTTCCATCCTGAACTGACTTCCAATTTAGTCTTTGACTTCTGTTATGGGGATTTTACATTTGAAGTTTTTGTCTCTCCTCTTTTAGAGACATTTTTTGGCTTAAGAGTTGGCACAATTTTATTATAAGTAAATGGCCCTAGTAATGTGAAAATGGAAAGCATGATAAAATTCCTACTACAGAATCAAACTGATTACTCTGTGATTATCTAGTTATTTATTTATGTACTTTGTCAGCTCACTGTGCTTGGTTCAAAACACAGGCAAAATCTGGTGTTTAATACAAATAATGCTTATAGGCTAAATAATGTACCTTTGAAGAATAGGAAGAGAGAAAAGAGTGGCAAGACAATGTCTGAAAGCAGCAGAAGAAAATACAGAGACATTGGAGATAGCTGAATTATGAAGAAAGTAAGTACATTCAATCAGTTTTTCTCTATTGGCTTGAGGGTAATCTGTGCCATACTACAATGTACTGATTTATGGACTAATTAGTTGTACAAAACAAAAATATTTAGAGAAAATATTTCTCTCAAGCAGTCAGCAAACAATACTAAACAATAGGAAAATGGTTTCTGTGTATTAAAAAATTAAATTCAATATATATTTATGAGCCTATTCAAAATGTTGGGTCTTTTTGCTACCAGATTTCCAGTAAGCAAGAAATATCTATGTATCAAAATCTAATTGGGTCAGTACCTAGACATTTTTAGAAGAAATTAAGTGGCTAAACTATAGTTATTTCAAACCATAAAAGATATTATATGTATTTATCAAGTCATAATATTATTATTATGTGAGATCTAATATACCCAGTTAAATAAAAATCAGACAAGGAGGGGGAAAAGAAACCCCGTAATAATCTCTTTAGTTTGGAAGAGAATTGTAGTGCTCCACTGTTTTTCTGTATGCATGTCTTTTAATTTATCAGTGTTAAAATGCTCCCAATTACTTTGACTCATATATGACATCCCTTCACAAAACAGTTGTGGTTTCCTTCTAGCCTTGAACTGAAGTGCCAAAGAGAAAAAAACAAACCAGCAAAATCACATGTGTGAGTTAAATATCACAACATTGAAACTCCAATGTTTTGGGAGGTGTAGTGTAAAACAGACTTGGATGGGATAATCTGAGGTAAGTGGGTGGCAAATACATGCAGATGGGAGACTATTTAACTTCAGATTTGGGTAATTTGGATGGAGTAGGGAACTGTAGGTCTCAGTGCTTATTGCGGTGGACGAGGTGTCAGAATTAATCTCTTTTTCTCTAATTGAGTTTTTAAGTCTCTCAGCATCTTCAAGCTTCAGTCCTTATGAATAAAATGGAAATAACATGCTTCCCTGCTTTGCAGTAGTGTCATGAGGCTAACCTCAGTACAGTCTGGGAGATATTCTGATGTTAGATATTGTCAGTAAATGAGAAAACTGTCAAAAAATTGTTCAGCACTCCATCTACATAGTTTAGTCATCGTTCCTTACATCCTACTCAATGAGAGAATTGTAAAAGTCCTTGTGCCTCTACCAGATCTGGGAAGGCAAAAGAGCACTGCCAAGACTAATTCATAGGTACCAATCCACCTACTTAGTGCCTGTGGGAGATCAGCAGAGCAAAGTAAGAAAAATAATTTATGAGGGCATAGAAAAAACTCTGACATGAGGGAAGAAAGCAAGCTGGAGTGTAGCAAAAGAAAGCAGTATAATAAATGTAACTACCGAGGTGCTCTACATGCCAGTTCTCCCATCCTTCCAAGCAACAGTAATTAGAGGCAAGAGCTGTTAACAAGACATGCATCAAATGAGTCAGTGCATCCAGGGCCTTTCAGTCCCTTCTTGTACATGGTGACTGCAGTTGCCAATAGAAGGGAAAATATTCTCTTCTGAACACGTTTAATTTTCTACGTCCTCATAAAAATTACTTTTACAGATTTCAGAGGTGTGTGGCAAAGAGCAAATGTAACTCCTGGCAGGACACAGATCCTGGCAAGGGGATTCTCCCTGCACTGTGCTGTGGCCTGAGCCAGGCCTGTGATATGGGGAAAAGCATCTTCTTCGTGAACATCTGGATGTGCAAAGTGCACAGCTGGGGCAAAGACAAAGCAGAGGGGGTGCTGAGGGCCTGGCTCTTCCAGCAGGTGAGTGAGCAATGTATCACCCAGACAGGTGAAATTCTCAGGTGAAGACTGTCCTGTGTGTGAGGCTCAAGTCCTGCAATTTCCCAATCAGCGATTACAACGCTCAAATCTGTGCCTACAGACTGGTGACAATGTATGTAGTACCTAGACTGGCTTTCTTCTGAGATCTGACATATTTTCAGTCTGGGCATGGCTTATGTTCTCTTTCTTTTCCTTCTCCTGGTGTTGGATTTTCCTCATTTTAAGTCCTTTATCAATATTGTAAGTCTTGATAGAAGTGGACTTTTCTTCCTTTTTGCTTTGTTTCCCTCTGGATTCCAGTAACTTTCATATATACTTCTGCTTGGGTTGAGGTAAAATTTGTGTCTGATTGGTAGTAACAACAACATTTTTAGTTCTATTTAATCTTGATCTTGCTAGTCTGCATCTCCAGTTTCTGCTGTGTGGGCTCCAACATCCATTTCTGTGTTTAACCTTTTAAGTTTCTACACTGTGAAGCTGAAGACTTTGTTTTAGTAGTTGAATTCCATTTCTTGTGAATGCTTTTTAGTGCTAATAGATGAGCAAATCTCAACTTATATATGTGACTGTCATTATATTTTAGCTTACTGTTTTTTGGCATACATAGCTTTGAGCTGGGCATGTATTTACATTCTTTAGAAAGAATAATGTAATACACTTACTATGCATAAGGTCAGTAAAACCAGCAACAAGTAAGCAATAAAATAATTTATTTTAGTACTTTATTTAGTACCTCAATTTATTAGTGCATTTTTGCAAATACACGAAATTCTCCTGTAATTAAGATGACTAATATTAAGTTATAGGAAATAATTTATGAGATATCAAGATAGTTACAACCATGATTGGTATCGTTAATTTATCAACCACTATATGTTGTTTATTCTCATTAAAATACCAGTACAGAAATACTATCTTCTTTATGACCTTGGTATTCATTAGCCTTAATAAAGTGAAGAAATAATGACCTTAAGTAAGAATAGTTACCTGCTCAGGCAAGGAATAATTTCACATAATTTGGGATACATCTGTTTGTCTTGCTTGTTATTTGTGAGAACAAATTTGGTTTGATCCTCATTATTAAATGAGGAGGTGTGAAGTTGTATTTTCTAATTAGTAATATAGGTTATGCATAAAAATATTATGTTGTGTGTATACTAATGCTGTACATAGTGGTAGTTGTAACCAAAGCTACCAAGAAGTTTTCAGTACTCTTGCAGTGTAACATCATTCATATTCAATGTGCTCTGAAGGTTGAGCATGGTGAATTTGTTCCTTGATTTTGCCAGCCGCTTCTTGGGTTGTATCAGGCAACTTCATTTACCTCTCTGAATCACTTTCTTCTTCTCTGCTAAGAGATACCTGAAATATCTGACCACTTGTAGACTGTAGAGAATAAAAGTCTAGCCCTATTGTATCTTTGAGGGTTTTTGAAGTATCTCACTTGTGATAAATGGAAGTGCTTTGACTTTGAGTGTCATTAGAATCTTGTAAGAATGACTCAGGCTTGTATTTATTTGGTTATAGCAAGCAAATATATTTTTTCCTTCAATGTATCTGCAGAATCCAGTCAAAGAGACCCAAACCTTTGAAGGAGATTTCTTGCTATTGTCAATTGCAAACAACTAACATGGACAGCAGCCACTAATTTTGCACCTACAATTATTTGCAGGTGCGAAGGGAACCATGTTCCCAGCCAATGTACAAGGCTTGAAATGTTTTCATTTATCTGTTCAGGTAACACTGAATACAGTCACTGAGAGATGTGAAAGCATCGGCTAGATCAAGGCTTCTTAAAACCAGGGAACTTAGAATATGCTTTGCACAAAGTGTCAGAGTAAGGACCTGAATGATCTACATCTCATCAGGTGGTTTTGGTAGTTTTGTGGAGGAAAGGTGTTGCACTTCTGAATGCAGAGAATGTGTTAATCTCAAAACAATTGATGTCCTACCCAGAAAACTTTATTAAAAACAAATCCATTCGTTCCATGGAGCTGAATCACAAATCAGAGAATTTTTCTTTTTTTTTTTTGTTCATTCATGAGAAATTATGTTCATATATATAAACATTAGAATTTACTTATTTGTTCTTGGATGTCACAAATACTTGCACAGAGTACTTGGGTGAAAATTATATGAGAAATGGAAAATACTCATCCCAAACCAGTCCCATTTTCTCTAAACAGACAAGCACAGCCCCAGAACAACCCCAGAACTACCCCAGAGACTGACCCTCTTTTCCCAGAAAACACTGCTGTTACTTCAGTTTGTCAACAACAGTTTGCTTCCAGTACAAGAAGTGTATTTCCAGTGACAACAGTAGACTTGAAGATGTGTCCAGCAGTTCCACTGGGCAGCACTGTGTAGTCAGGAGGCGCCTTGGAACTGGAACAAGCACATGTGCAAACACAGATGCCAAGCCCACACCCTTCTGGGGTGCTCTCTCTAGCTGGGCTGGCACTTTGGGTCTCTCTGCCTGCTGTGGGACTCCCACACACTGCATTCCATGGCGTGATCTTTATCCCAGTTCCTCCTCAGAGATGAGGAGGATAGAAATTTCTGGATAGAAATGTATGCAGAAATACAAGCCTGAAGCCTTTACAATCTGTTTAGGTCTCTATTGCATAAATTAGTCTTCCCTGTACTATTTGAGGCTGTAAAAAGTCTCAAGCAGTATTTCATTGTCTGTATTTTCGTGTCTGTATAGATAATGATGGCCAGAAAAACAATAAAGGGAAACATATGCTTTGTACTGGAATTTTATCTGTTGCATATTATGGCAAAATGGTGTCTTGGTGAACATACTGCTGTGGTGATGAACTTTCATTTCATTAAATGAAATGCACCATATGGTGCAAAATGCTGCCACTCTACTTGTTTGTTTTGAATATACTTATATCTTCTTCTTTTTGATACTGTGTGAGGGTGGAAAATGTATTGTTGGTTAATATAAAATTTCTAATTTATAATACTAGATCTGTATTGTAGTGGATAAATGTTTGCATCCATAAATAATTAAACTTAGAGTTTTTCTTGGGAATGAATTATGTCTTAATATTTACATCTGTAACTTTGCATTTGCAAGGACAAACATGAATGCTAGGCTGAAGGTTGCCTGAAAATCTGGCCTTGCATATTCTATGAAAAATATTACTCACATTTCTCACAGGTGAATAAACTGCATGCATGGATGAATCTAGTTAATTCAATGGTTTAATAAACCTAGAATCCCAATGAGGTAATAACAAATCCCCCATGCAGCTTGGAGTTATGAGAAAGATGTATAAAATGATATGCAAGCAGAGGAGCTCTTTCTAAATTCGAGGAGTCTTTTGCACATTATGTTTTTGTTCTGTTCACTACATGAAATAACTTCTCACCTGTGCTCTGTCATGATAAAGTATTAGATCAATTATTTTTGAGGGCAATATCTGGGGTCAATTTGCATCTGCCTAGGTTTTTTTTGAAACAATTAGGTAGCACGAAGACAGATGCATTTCTCTTAATTTCCCTGTGAGAAAGATGGCTGGCGTGAAGTGGAAATTTCTGCCGTTCTCTTGTCAGAGAGCAGCAACTTGAAGCCGCCCCATTTTCAGGTGTTAAAGCCTTGTGGATCCTGGATCAGAACCAATTCTCTAGGTACAAACACAGGAATAGCAAGTTGACTAGGGACTGACTGATTTAGCAAAGCAGCTGGAACTAATATAACTAAATAAATCTATGATGAATGCCAGTTTTAGGGTCACTGTACTCTGAACTATAATCTGGACAACTAAGCAATCTAAAGCCTGGTCAGTTCTTGGATGAGAAATCTTCCAGGAAAGAAGTATCAGACAGAAAATGGTAATTCCATAGTAGGTTTCTTTTGCTGTGTTTTGATACAGAAGTAAAATCCTGGGCTAGGGATTAGGTTGGCCTTTATCAGTATCATGAACGTGTTGTTATTTTACAGGCATTCCCAAGGAGAGGACACCCATTCCAAAAAACCTCAATATGTTGGAAGGGGTCTATATTTTCTGGTGAAAAATAAAGCAGATGCTGCGACTGCATGTTATCATGGAGAGATCCTACCGTGTGCTCAGGAAAAGGAATCTGTTGTTCTTCACAGCTTCTGAAATGGGGAACAAGTTCTGCCTTCATTTTACACTGAGTTAAGTAAAAAATTGCAGGTAAAGTAATGCTGAGTGCTGTAAATATCTCTCAAAGATGCACGCATAATTTTAGAAATATACTTGGAATAGAGTAGTAGAAACTTACACTCAAATTTTCATTTAGTAGGAGTTTAGAGGAAAAAATAATGAAGCTGAAGAAAAGCACATTTGATAAGAAGACTTCACTGAATGAATTCCTGTATAAAATTGTAATTCTATTAATAGGTGAGGGAGGATAAAATGCACAAAATGGTAGCTAAATATGTGGAAAGCCATATACTCTGCTCTGGTTTAGAAGATCCCAAGTATATGAAATTGAAATGTAGCTGAGCTGATTGTGATCTTATATTCATTATACTTCAGCACTGCTGGCAGAACCCCTTCTAACCAAACGAGCATAACATGCTTACTTCGCACTTTCACAAAGCCTTGAGTTTATAATCACAGCTAAAGCACTTCTTTTGCAATAATTACACAATCTGAATTGGCCTGTGATAATATAAGAACATTTTAATTCCCCATTTTAATATTAGAAATTCACTTAATTATAGGTAGTCTCCAGCTCTGTATATCATCTGTATTAGCATTTATATTCCTCATTGAGTCTGCTCAGTGTAATCTTCTGTTTATTTCGTGAACATACTTCTAAAATATATCTGCAATCTCATGTAGGCCAGAGCTGGCAACCAGCAAAGCACTTCATTTCTCTCTGCCTTATCTCATTTAGCCCACAAACGAGTGCAAGTGTGAACAGCAAACTTTCTACATGATGGAGGGTCAGGGCGACAGCCTGAAGAGGCAGCAGCTTGATGTCATCAGCATCTTCATAGTACTCATTTAGAATCCTATTTCTTTTTAGAAATGAAGACCTGGTTTCCCTACCCACTTCTGGAGGCTGGGTACTGTCCTGCAAAACTTGCTTCCTCAGCAGAAAGAGGTTCTCCAAGAAAGCAGTGCCCTAAATTCTGCTCTTCACCATCTGAAAGAGGCAGCCAGGTAGAATTCATTTCTCTCAGGAATTTTTATTTTGCTGATTAATTGTTTTCCACACTAGGCTATTATGTTGGTAAAATATTTATAACCATTATGATGAAAATTTCCAGGAAATGAATTCACACAGTCCTGCTATGTTTAGTTTTTTTTTTTTTTCCCAGGACTTTGAAACACTGCTGTGGTTTTGGCTTGCCTCTCTAGTCTTGCTATTCTTTTCTGTCAACCTCAGTAATTGGCCTAATAAAAGGCAGTAACAAGAATTTATTACACCTTGGGCGATACTTGAAACAAACTTTATTTGCTAGAGCAGCACTTTTTATCTACTTGCTGCTGTATATTTTGACAGTCCTTCTAAATATTAAATCTGACTTTATTAAAAGTTAAATCTTGGTGCTTTTTTTTGTGATTGCTGCTGTTTTTGCAGTTTCTTAAGCAGACTAGTACATATATAAACATATCTTTTAAATAAAGCTTTTGGAGAAATAATGTAAGCTGTGCCTCTATCTGCTCATTGCCAGAATCCACAAGAAAGGTACAAATTAAAGACCAGCTTCTATGATATCTTGTAATTTAGTTTTGGAATAATGCATGTGATTAATTGAGAGAACAAAGATGAGAACTATTCAACTTTTCATACCTTTTTCAAGGCTGGGATTTGATAAAATCTTCCTCATGCAAATAATGCCCTTAACATTTTAAGTTTGCAAAGTGACAGCAGTAAAATTAAAGCCAGGTTAGATTGTTATGATGTAATTTCCACTTCTGAATCTGGGTTTCTTCCAGATACTGAATGGTAAAACCATAAACTTTTTTTGTTTGTTTGTTTTCTAAAAAGGCCTTAAAAAATAGCAATACGTCATCCTGGAACTGTTTATGCAGGAATTTTTATTCTTTGAAATTTTCCAGTGTTAAAGCAACAAGAAAACATTTATAATGTCCTTTGGTGGAATCTTATTACACTTGTTATATATGTAAACTGATATTCTTTGATGCCAGCACGTTGCCCATACAGAGAAATCTCTGCACAATTAAATGAAAGGAAAAAGAAAAGGACTAAATAAAATGTAATAATTTTCTCTTACCTGATTAGAATTAAATACATTAATAAATTGTCTGGTAACACAAATAGGCAATAATACAAAAAATCTACATTGTACATTATTTCAAGAAAAATAACTTCATTTGAATACAAAAGGATAAATACACTTTTTGTCCTATAGCCACTCTTGTACAGTAGGTGAACACAGCATCTTACTGATGCAGTGCTGCTAAGGTATACAAGGATATGACTGGCTTGAGTTTTATTGAAGGGGCTGTTACACATGTGCATCACTAACATCAGACAAAGAAATCTTTCAACCAACAAGGGTTACAGAGCAACGTTCACTAAAGCACAGGTTGGAAAGGATTCGGGGGCTGAAGCAGGCCAATATGGCAGCTTTTACAGATTTCCTTATACCCACAATGCACTGACAGCAAAGAATGCCTTGGTTTGGTCAGTCCACACGCTGGGCAGAGGTACAGTAGCGCACCAGAGAGGAGTAGCGGATGTTGTTGGGATTCTCTTCCCATTCCGGGGCTGTGGAAGCCGTGTCAGTCCTGCAGCCAGCGCTGGTTGATCTGACAGAACAGGCCGCTGCCAGCGCGCCTCGAGTCACAGGTGAACAGTCGGACTGGCAGCCCTGTCCGTGACTGAGTGATATGGCTTAGTTCAGTTCGGCCTTCCTAGTTTGTGTGTGGTTATTTTTACTCTTTTTTTTCCTTTTGGGATTCCAGTGGTGCAGCCTGGGTTGTGTCCTGTTTCCTGTGGCCCACTGCTGTGCGCAGTCCGAGCGTGGTGCAGCTGGGCAGGGCCTCAGCAGCTGCAGAGTGCCCAGGCCACAAGCAGGGCAGGAGCAGCAGCAGGACAGGCCCCAGGGCCTCAGCAGCTGCCAAGTGCCCAGGCTGTGAGCAGGGCGGGCAGCAGCAGCAGGACAGGCCCCAGGGCCTCAGCAGCTGCAGAGCGCCCAGGCCGCGAGCAGGGCAGGAGCAGCAGCGGGCCAGGCCCCAGGGCCTCAGCAGCTGCCAAGTGCCCAGGCTGTGAGCAGGGCAGGAGCAGCAGCGGGCCAGGCCCCAGGGCCTCAGCAGCTGCCAAGCACCCAGGCTGTGAGCAGGGTGGGCAGCAGCAGCAGGCTGGGCCCCAGGGCCTCAGCAGCTGCCAAGTGCCCAGGCTGTGAGCAGGGTGGGCAGCAGCAGCAGGCCGGGCCCCAGGGCCTCAGCAGCTGCCAAGTGCCCAGGCTGTGAGCAGGGCGGGCAGCAGCAGCAGGCCGGGCCCCAGGGCCGCCAGCCCCTGGCCCGAGCTGTGGCTGCAGCCACCCGGGTCGCGCTCGCACCGCAGCTTCTCGCACAGGATGCCCGTGTAGGCCGGTGGGCACTGGCAGCGCACGTTGTTGATGCACGTTCCCCCGTTCTGGCAGTGCAGGAGCTCGTTGTCACACACGTTCGCTGCAAGATAACGGGGAAGGGGGGGACAGAGCAGACAATAAGTGTCACTCATCTGCAGCAGAAATGCACTGAAAACAGAACTGAAGCTCCACCTCCCTCCTCTTCCTGAGACATATGAAAAGGGGCTGTGCTTTTTAAAATACTTGGATTTTTTTTTTCCCCTTAAGGCTAAATTCTTGAAAAACCATCTAATTCACTTAACACCACCGACTATGGTATTGATTAATTTTATATGAAGGACTATTTAATAATGAAATAATAATATTAATACATGCCTTGTGCTAGTGTCTGCATCTTTGTAATTATTACTAAACTGGAATTGTAGGTGGTGTATGCTATTTGAAAGGGGCGATGTATCTAGAGCTTTTGGAAACTGTGAACAGTGGTTAAAAATGCAATATGGCTTTGTGGAAGTAAAAGAATCTGCATGAGAGGGCAAGGTTTTATAATCAAGAACTGGATGTACTAATGATCTGAAAAAAAGATGCAAAAAAGACAAGGCAAGCACAGGCGGGAAATTCAGCATGCTGTTGGATAGGGATTATATGGTACAGACATCTGGAAATAAAAGATAATGTTATTTCTGTTATAGATCAAATATTTAATCCTAATTAGATTTGGTACTTTGGTATATGGCATCTTAAAGCTATCTTAGATATCTTAGATATGGTAGCCTGATAATAACTTCAGAAATCAGATTTGACAAGGGAGTTAAGAGAAAATAATACAGGCAAAACTTTTAGACCTGCATAATATTATAGTATTTGAAAAGTTGACAGCTTTACTTTGTATTGCTTAATATCAATTCAAATATTTAATGGGTGAAAATGCAGAGGCATGAGTAACATACTAATTAAATGTGCCAATCCATGTTTTATTTCAGATGCTATCACTAGTATGATATGTGTTGGATTACAGCTCTGGCTTCCACAGAGAGGTAATTTTAGTAAAGGACTTGCACCTATGATCTACGTAGAAGGTAACAGTAAAAATTTTAACTTAGAGAATTACAGAAAAGATTATTTGGTTAAGAAGCAGACTCAACATTATGTATACCTTAGCCTGAAAATACCCCAAATAATTCAGAATAGAGAAAGTATTGTTAATTTCATCTCAAACATTACTGTTTATTGCTACAAAGAAGTACAGTTTTGCAAATATTAATTTACTTATTTTTAAAAGCAGTCCAAATATCATGAGAACCAAAAGTGAAAAATCTCAGGTTCTTAAATGGTGTAGTTCTACATAAATCTGTACAATTTTGTGCACCACTAACCTCACTGGTAATCTTATCTGTCTGGGTTTGCTTTCAGAAAAATAATTTTCTCACCCTAGAAAGTCTCTCCAGCAACTGCTTTCTGATGTTCTGCATCCAGGTGGGCCAAATAATGCAGTATGTTGGAAACTTGTAGATGCAATTATGAGGGACCAGTAAATCATTATTTTTTTTAGTGGCACCTTTAGCAATCAAAGGATTTTACTAAGAGCTATGGATTTAATATTGTTGCCCAGTTTCTGAATTGCAGTGGAAAAAAATAGTATTAAGGTACAACACATCTTGTTGATAATTCTATGTCTGAATTTTAATGTTCTACACATACGTTAGAAAAACCATGTAAGAAACAGTAAGTCACCACCAAATAAATGTGATGAGATTAACAACCCAGAAAATACCATGGTAACAGGCAGAAAAAATTAACTGTATTTTAAAAGTCAATATTTGCATTATGTCTCTTATAACTGAGGCTATGTATCTTTGAAGTTGACTTTATTATTCAGATTGTATATATTTAGTCATCTCAATATGCAAAATCAAAGTACTTTATCTGATGGTACAGTACTGGATCTGCATGTTCTAGACTACTCATTGCTAGGATGCTTCCTGCAGCCCAGGCAGTGAAAATTGTGAAATATCTGCCCCATCAGTACAGACCCTTGTTTGCCTTGACAAACTCAGTAGGAGTCAACAGTTCATTAAACACTTCTTGAACAGCAGAGATGTTTCACTTCACATTTTGCCTGGAATAACTTATCCAAATTGACTCAAGTATTAAGTAAACCATATTTTTAAAAATGCATTATAAAACAAATATCTTTCCTATTTTAAAATTTATTTTGCAGACTGTAGCCTGTTATTTGAAGAGGCCCTTAGCCCAGATCTGGTCTGCAGTTACAGGTGACTGGAGGAGTGTGTTGCTCCATGCTGGCTGTTCTGCGTGACACACTCATGCACACTGCCTCTAAACACTGCTATCTACAAAATTCTTGACACAAAGTTACAGATGCTGGTTTCTAAATCAGACCATTTCTTCCTCATTAGGAAGTTTTTGAAATGTGCTTAAAGAAGGGATGGATCAAAAGCTTCATCATTATTCTTACATGCTTTTAAATGTTTGCCCATAGGAATGCAGGTAGATTTCATCGTTCTCAGCAAAATACTGTATAGCTGAAAATTCTGGAATTGTTAATCTTGTATTGCCACAGCTTTCCTAATTTTGTGCTTGTATCTCTTTCTCTTGCACACAGACATGTATGCACATATATGTATCATGTAATCGTGAGCTGGAAGGTCAATGAAAAAAATCTGGAAATGTTATGAAATCCCATTATTTTTTGCCAATCTTGTTTTAATTTTTTTCTGACCAACTCTAATACCATTTTCATCTTTCTGAAAGTATGGTCCGAATTACTTTCAAAACCTTAATATTGACTAATAATTATCTGAATGGCATCAGGTACCAAGTTCTGATCGAAGAATGAAACATGGAGAAGTGACACAAGTAAATTCTGAAGTTATTACATGGAAGACTATTAAGACCTGTGTGGCTGAACTAGCTGTGGGTTTGCTGGCAGATCTTCTTTAATTAGAAGCCAGGACATCAAACCGGTCACTTAAAAACCAAAACAGGTATCTCATTTGTTTTGGAGAGCTTTGTAGGCCTTTTTGAGGGATATTTCTGAGCACAGTCTCCAGATCTGTGCAACTGCATGAAATGAAATATTTAAAGTAAACGAAAGGAAATTGTTTTAAAGTTATTCTCATAATTCATCAATTTACAGTGTAACTATGGTCCGATTATAGGATCCTTAAAACCCTTCACAAAGGAGACAGAAAAGAAGGCATAACATGCTTTGCCATATGTCATAAAATTCTCTCGATCTTTAATTGCAATGTTAATAAATTTGGGAATGTAATAAAAATGGAAAACAAGGGAAAAATACCCATATTTGAGCCAGCTCAAGGGGTAGTCTTAGCCTATCATAGATGTGCTAGTGTTTCATAGAATGTATATTGGGTATTAAATGAAATACTGTGAGTAACACAGCTGTTTGACAAATTACTACTTCCCTCTTAAACGTTCAAATCTGAATAATACATGAAAATTCCTGAGTCTCTCCAAAACTCAACTTTAATATCCTTGTAACTTCTTGAAAGAAAATAGTTATACAGCTCTGGCTGATTTTAATTCTGAAGCAGCAATAGAGACAGAGAAGCAGAAAAGCAGGCGTTGCTGTCTTCAGTCTGGAGGGACACCTCAGGCACAGCCTTGTGCTCCTGGCTTAAGGACCTGGTTGCTGTGTCTGGGCAGCTGCAGAGCACATGCCCAGGGCTTTAGGTCTGCCTGCTGCCCAGACAGAAAAACAAGATGCTACTGACCTTAAATACAGTTTCTTCTACACTCTTGTCTTTCCCAACGGCCATCCAAGAGGGGAGAAAATAAAATTTGTACCTTTCTTTGTGCTACCTTAATTTTTGTACAGCTTGCCTACAGTAACATCTTATTCAGGTGGGACAGGCTATTGACACACTTTTTGAGCTGGGATAGATGGTGTTCTCTTTCTGCATCAAAATCTGGATTTATGATGAAATTTTCTTTGTGGGAACAACATAAAGATCATTAATGATAAAGTCACAGAAAGAAGAAAAATTATTTGAGGTCCTTGCTTCCTTTCTTGAATTCTGAAGATCTCAATTCCAAACAATGTTTTCAATGTTCACTTCTATCACTATTTTTCTTCATTGTGCACCTTTTGTGGTATCATTCGTTACAGCCTTTTCTCTCCCTCTCTCTCTTTTTAAAACCATCTCTTCACTTTCCCCCTTTTTGACTCCCAGATCATGAGTATCACAGTCCCTGGACAGGTTGGTGGGTTGACAGCTCTGAATATATTATACAACATATTTGTCTTTTCTAAAGCACTGGTGCAAGCTTTGCCCTGACTTCTGCTGCAGTGAATTTTCCATACTGTTTGTCAGTGGTTTTTGTGACTGGCACCACTGAATTTTTGACCTTGGATTCCATCTATTTTTCATAATTTTGAGAGCATGCAGGTCTTGTGGCTGAAGAAATTATTCTTGGCTCTTTTTTTTTTTCTCTTATGTATTTGTTTCCTTGGTAGTTCTTATTTAGTAAAGAATATTACTTGAACTCATGAATGAGGAGGATTTCAGCACACGTGCTAACAGAATATTCTGTCTGTGAATAAGTGAGTAAAAACCCAGCATAGTGAAACCCATGTTTGCAGTAATGATGTTTATAGGTAGCTCCAACATATGCAGTGGCTGTCTATATATAGACACTGAACAGCACATTGAAATGCCATGAAAAAACTGGGAGGTTTCATCTCGCTGCATAAATAAGTTCAGTAAATCCAGGCCAAGCACAAGTGATTTCTTGTCAAATGCGGAATTAGTTCCTGTAAATACTATGAGGAACCTGTAACTAACATGCATTATTCTCTAAAACGGTGATCATTTAATCAATAAATGGTAAAAACAATCTCAGAATATAAAATCAATTGCGCTGAATGAAGCTTGTTGTGTATGCCTAATAAGAATGTGGGCATCTACACATACATAGCAAGAAAACCTCTGCAGTTGTGACAGTATTAGCAATATTTTCCCCACAATTTGTCAAATAGGCAGAAATGGAATTAGGGAATGCAAAAGACATAGTCTCATTCAAATGCAAAGGTGTGAAATTCTTTCCAGTTGTAGCCAGTTATATGTTCCAGTTGAACATAAGTGACTGCAATCAAAATATTTTGAACTGCCACAGTCAGGAACGAATATGTTCGTTATTTGGAAAAAACCCCTAAAAATAAAATATGTACTTGCTGTGTGTTGAAGATCTCTATGTGGACCTCCACTGACTCATGAGATCTCACCCACATAGCATAGATGTCAGGTAAGAGGATAAAAGGGCACGGGGAAAACATCAGTAGTCAGGCTTCTCCCGAAAGGTTACAGCTATTGCTGTTACAGTTCGTGTTGCACAGCACATGACAAAACTTCAAGTTTTTATAGGTTAAGTATCTTACTCATTTGAATAACCACTGAGTAATAACTGAGTTGAAGGCTTTGTCACTGAGATTTATTCCCTGCCTGTCTTCCAATTAGAAGTACTTATTTTACTTATTATATTCTAATATTTAGAATCTAATTTATCATTTACATTCCTACCAAGTGGCTTTAAAATGTTTTGCTACCATGAATATGTATTAGTGTTGATCAGATTTCTTCAGTGCTTTGAATCCACAAACATACCTGATATGAAAACCAGCTACTGCTCTTATAAATGAGATATTCATAATAATTTCTTTGTTTGTAAGTGACACTAATTCAGCATTTTCTGTGGTAGTAAAACTATCTTAGGAGACTGTAAAATCAAGACAAGGCAGATGCTTTGATACATGAAAATAAAACAGGTTTGCACTTATCTACCAAAGCACATTGTTAAGTTAAGACAAAATAAATCACTGCAGACAAGTACAAGCCTAAAGCATATCTTACTGTGTCAAAATTATGGTCACAAGATGACAAACATTAATACAAAGATTTCTGATGCAAAGTTGAAACAAAGTTGTGATTAATTATATTGCCAGCAATACAAGGAAATAAACATTGACCAAGTGAGAGTAGTTTCTAAAGGCAGACATCTCCATCTTGACTTGTCTTAGAAATGCCTGTTAGAAGCACAATTGAAATGACACTTGATTTTTTTATCAAAGTTTAATTAAGTTATCAGGGAGTAAATTAATAGGGGAGTAATGGAGATATTGTGTTCACTGAAAATTTCCAGTAGAATTTTTAGATTGTTTGCCTACATATAATTTCTATTCTTTCTGCACAACCCGCAGTTCAGAGCCAAGCCAGTTCTAATCAAATTGCAGGCAAAGTCTTCGGAGTTCCTACAAGAAGATGTAGCTATTACTCAGAGTTCTGCCCAGCACACAGCCAGAGAATGGATGGTGATTCCTCTCTCCTGCAAATAGGCAGCAATTTATCCCAGCATCCACATGGGTAAGCTTAGTTGATTATGTCTCACCACTGAAAGTGCAAAATCCTGTACAGAGTATGTGGGGGGTTTTAACCATGATATGAGGATAGCAGAGGTAGAAAGTTACTGTTTTTCACAGGTTGTGTCTGAGCTTTCTCATTTTTCATATCTATTCTTAATCTAAAATCCTTGGGTTTAATTAATAAAAAATAATGAGAAGAAATACATCTAACCTGTCAAAAGGACACGAGGGAGAGTTCTGGAATTGATACTCTTACATGATAGCCATAGTAGCTTTGGTAGAAACTACATGTGATTGTGTATTAAAACGGATGAAAACAAATCCAGATTTAGTTACCTAAGAATTGTAGTTGAACTAATACCTTTCAATCTTCCTGGGTTTCAGGAAATGAATGATTTAACCTTTCAGTTTTCTGATTTTGATGGTTCCAATTGTATAGTTCTACAAAAGAGAATGATTCCCAAAGTGAGGGGAAGAAAAATTTCCCTATACTTTTTATTGCTTTGCTTATGAAGGAGCACCACTGAATTGGTATGACCCTGATCATACTTTAGGGTAATCTCAGGAGAGTGATAAACTACATAGCAGCTTTAATTTCTCAAAAGAGACTACATGCCCCTATCATTCATATTCCTCTTACAAAGCTGTAAACTGCAATGTGTTATTTCTCCCTGCCTGGAGAAAAATGAACATTCTTACATGATCTGTCTTCTCTTTCCTTAACTAGGAAAAGAAGCAGTTATAACTACAGAGTTGTTTTTTTTTTTTTTCTATTGCTAACAGCAAGGTCAGGGTTTAGGTGTAACCACTATCAATAAAAACTGATTAAGCACAAAAAGTGCTCAGATATAAAAGATGAAGTCATCAAAAGGCCCTATGAATGATGAGGGAATGGGATTTGGTTCTCTAAATACAATCAGCTACTGGCACTAGCTGTGCCAGAAGGCATTTCAGACATGTACATGGAGCTGGCCAGTGTGTCCAGGGGCTCTGGGAGTTTAAACTGTGGAGCACTGCTGGGAGGCCTGCCAGGGGCTCCTGGCCCTGAGGCATGGATTCCCTGCTCCAGCTGAGCACTGCAGGCTGTGCCTGAGCCCATGGCTGCCACTGGAGCTGCTCTGCTCCCCTGGCCTGGGGGACTGTGTGCTGGGAAACTCCCTGTCCTGGTGTCCCTCACCCCGTCTGTCCTGCTGTCCCTCACCCCTTCTGTCCCGCTCCTGGCTCCATGGCACTTTGAGGCACACCCAGCTGCCACTGCTGCTGAGACATCTATAGCCAGTTCAGTCCTATCCAGTGGGCTGGCAGGGTGACCTGGCCTGCACAGCAGCATTTTCTGCCTCATCTGCAACAACAGGATTTTCTTGGAAGTTCCTAAGAGCTATGGAACAGACCTGCAACAAGCATTGCTTTTATAGAGCACAAAACCACGGGAGAAAGTCTGGAAAGCAAACCAAAGCAGGATCATGCAAAGGTCAGCAATTCAAATACATGATTATGAATTATATAAAAGGTTTAATGTTCCTGTATCCTTGGCTGCTAAGATGTTTGACTTGGAATAACGTTATGGATGCAAAGAGAATGCAAAGATTTTGTCTTTGTTTACTGAGAATACAATTTCTCTTTTGGCTATTCTTCCCGGTGAACACTACACTGAAGACTTTCAAAATCCATGAAATAGTCCCAAACACTTGTTACTTTATTTGACAGCAAAACCAGATAAGGTAATCACAACTGAAAATAATTCCCAATGATTTAGAGGATTAGAATTATTCTAAGAAGTATTTTCCTAAATTTCTTAAGGGAAGGGGTAAAAGAGAGTGACAGAATGTGTTGTTGATGGCTTCTATTAATAATCACTGCTACTCTAAAGTTATTTGTGATCTTAAATAATTCAAAAGTTGCCAACTTTGTTCTCACTACTTTGGCTGAAAGCCAATTGTATGGGAGCTTTTGAACAACTGGTAAAAAACCTCCTGGAAATATATGTTATGATCAACTTCAAAACGACATAAACCAGCATTTGTAATGGAAACACCAACAGTTTTTAATTGCACTGTAGCAAATATCAAAGATATTAAAGTGGGATGAGTATGTAACTAAATGGAAGTGTGACTTATCAGCTCTTTTACAGTGACCACAAGGAAATGTAAAGTGACATTTATATTTACATGTCATCATGCATTCCTTCTCTTTGCATTTATCAAAAGAAAGATTTAAGATATCAGGACAATGTTCTCCCACAGGAGACCAAAACACCAATATGCCAAGTTAATGGTGTAGAATCTCTCAGGAGATTAACATTCAGAATTTACATGAACATTAGTTACAATGCAAAGGGAAAGGTAAAACATTTGCATAATTGCTACAGCATGTATGAAGTGAGGGATGGGGCTTTTTGTTCAAGTAACAATGCTGGGAATCAGGAGATCTTTCTGAATCTACACTGATTTATTGTTTTGAGTGTGGATGAAATGCTGCAGAATGCTTTTGCTGATCCAGCTTTAGAATGGGGATAAAAACACTTCCCTATAGGTGTCAAAGCTATTCACAGTAAAACTTCTTATTGCTAGTGAACAATGGGGAAGTTGATGCCAAAGAGAGTCCAATGAGTTGCCTGTGCAAACAAAAGGATGCTGGTCCTGTGAATTCCTGCTCTATTTACCACATTGCACAGCTGATTAGATAAATGCAATACCAGAGCTGATTATTGTTTCCAGGGGAGTTTGCTGACAGTCAGCTTTAAAAAGGTTTCTAAACTATGAAGTTTAAAAAAGAACTATGCAATCTTGCCCAATTGTCATATGTGATTGCATAAGAAGATTACATCCTCTGGCAATCTCAAATACCAATGTCGTATATCGTATCTCCTTCTAATCTCACCTATCAGAACTTCAGCTGCTTCACATTCATACATAAGGAACACAGTAAAGATTTGCAAATTTTTTATCCACTCTGCTTCATCTGATCTATAAAAATATTACCTGTTATTGTCTATTTTTGTATTAGAGTAAAATTAAAAAATGAATTCAACAGGCAGATTCTTATATCCTAATTCCTGTCTGAGATATACCAGACGATAACATGCTCTCTTGTGAGAGGGATTTTAATTGGTGCAATGCTTTACTTTTCCACTCTTTTTATCAGAATACCAATAAGATCATTCAAACAGCTGGCATGTAGCACTCTGCAAAAATAAGAACTAATAAATTAATGTATCAAATAATTAAAGCTATTAGTTGCTTCATGCTAGTTTTCATCAACAATATTTATTCCTACACACAGACTTGCTTCGGGTTATCATTGTGCATTTATCTTCATGACAGAGCAACCATTAAATGGGAAACCCCAGATAACAGATGTTCTTTTTCCAACACAATCTTCTTCAGGCACACCATTTTTTTTCTGCAGTGTTTTACCCAGGTGTAACCAATGTCATTGTCTTAGCCAGTGTTTTTTTACCCAAAAACATTTAAAAAACGGACTTATCACACAATTCAACAAAAATGTTTGAAAGACGTTCATTATTACACACCAACCAATAGAGCTGAAACAGGCATACAGGCAACCTACAGATTTTTCACAAGATGGATATGCAGGCTACCACTAATAAGTTGTTGCAATAGTAACAGAACTATATTAATCTCATTGAATCAACTTTAAAGTTTTGCTACAATGTAGAAAAATATTTGAATAAACATAGACCTGTCGTAGAGAGTGCATAGCATGGTTTGTTTGGGATTTGGTCTGAAAAGTTCTTTCTTTCAGCATATGAACTAAAAGTAATGTCTCTAACCATGGATGTTGATATTGCTTACTATGACAAAGTGTTAAGATAATTCAGGATATTAAAAAGACTAGAGATAAAATATTCTCATGAGTAAAAGCTGTTTTCCTGTGAGCTTTATATGGTTCTAGCATTACTTTTGACATGCTGATTAACGTACTTACATTTCTGTTTATCAATTGTGATTCACAAAGGTGTTAAAATTTAATTATTAAAGAAGACTGAAATAACCTGGGATCCTTGAGGAATAGATAACTGCCAAATGCGATTTCACTTCAAAGTACTTTTCTTATTTTGTTTAAAATTATTTTATCCAATTTTTAGTTTGTTAAGTCATGCCAGAGTTGAAAAATACCAAGGATATTTCCATTAATTGTGATCAAATAAATAAATCCAGATAGTGTGTTAGATATTTCTAAAGATGTATTGTATCAATAGCTTCAAATTTAATTATGGAAAGAACTAGTTGTGTTACTTAAAAAGTCTTCCACCTGCACTTAAGACTGAGAAACCAAGACCTTGGTCATTTTCTCCTCCTGAGAGGCTGTGTGTACAGCAATGTCACAAACCTCTGGTTTGGAAAAGGAAGGGTCGTACAAGAAACACTCAATTCTTATGGAAATGTACTTTTAGAATGTAATTTTAAAATGTAATGTCTGACTATATTTCTTTTAGAACTCTCAGTGAAAAAGGAGACAAATTTCTGCACAACAGAACTGGGATGATGATTAATCTGTATTTCCTGGCAAGTTTATCTCATTGGGTCCTGTCCTGTCATCTGCCCCAGAGAACCCTCTATATTACATAATATGAACTCCCACAACTCCTATCACATCTGCCCTTCTCTTCCAGCAGCCTTGGCAGTGATGGCCATGGAAATCTGACTGATCAGATCCCAGCTCCTTGAGAACTCCATATTCCTTTGACATTGACTCCTATGGCAAGAGGGTATTTGCAACACGCTTGTGCTGCTGGCTGTATGTGCTAGTGGAGGGCAAGGAAAGGCTGTCATTCCAGGTAGGACGAATTTTTGTAGGCCTGGAGCCTTGTGAAGAACAAACACTGGGGGTAATCAGCAATGCAGCCTCCTCCTGCTCCATGAAGCCCCAAGGCAAGCAGGGCTGGCAAGCATGGCCAGCCGGCACAGTGCCTGCTCAGGTTTCAACACAGCCCCAGAGTGAAGTGAAGGTATGACAGGAGTGTGAAAGGCAAAGCTTTCCTGCTGTGAGACTGCATTTCTGAAGTGGTAACATGGCAGATCTGAGTGGGATGCTGGTTTTCTGAAGAGTGCCAGAAAGCTACGGAATGAATAGCTGTTTCCCTAAAACAGCAGGAGGAGTGCTAAAGGGAAGTAGTTGGAACTGGAACAGAGGGGTTTGGGCTAAAGCCAGGGTGGGTGGGAGTAGGTGAGGGAGGTGCTCAACATAGCTGGCTCAATGTTTTGTATTTGCAAAACACTCAGGGTCCTTCTAATGGTGCACTGCAGCGTGGGCTGCAGCATCATCACTAAGCTGTCATGTTGCCACTGAATAAAAGATATAACTGGAGTACACTTCTCTAAGCATCTTTGCACTTTGTTTTAAATCAGTAATGGTTTAGCATGAACTAGCAAAGCTCTCAGGTCATTGCAGAAAGATTATTGCAGTATATGGCTTTATTTTGACAGGTGGTGTAAATCTTGACCCAAATTTTCATACCTTTGCAGAAGTTATGCAGTATACATACCACCTTTCATATTTCTCCCCAGTTGTGTACCAAAGGGCACGTGTGCAAATGCAATTGGAAGCATTTCAAAGCATCCAGCTCAATTTTTGAGATGTTTGTGTTGCAGTACACTGTTGTAATCTGTCTCTAAGATATGTGGAATAGGATGTTCTTTCTGAGAGTGGAAGTCTCCTTGCAGAGAGCTGTGCTTTGCTGCATAATGTCAACATAATGGAGCTGATTTAAGGATGCTATGCTTGCCCTCAATATGAATTTCCTTGTACTAACAGCCCCAGTTTAAATCTCTTTGTGGGATTCTCCTGTCCCTGAAATCAGTAGGAAGTAAGTTAGGTTTTTGAATTTTGTGAGAGTAAGTTGTCCTCCTTGAATGCTATCACTGCTTATTGCATCATGATCAAAATGCAGCTGCAGCTCTTTAAAGGAACAGCTACATGTGATGAAATTATCTTTACACTTCTTGGAAATGGAACTTCTAAATTCTTCAAAGTAAGAGTCTTAAAGTACATGTACCATTCAGAACTCAGTGGTGCAGCATCTCATTAACAGAACACCCTGCTGAACTGTCTCCCATGGACTGCTATTTCTATACTGAGGACACTGGAGTTTGTTCCTCCTGCACTTGTCAGTGTATTTGGGGACTGGGTAGTGCATGTGGGGAACAAACCTGGTAGCTCTTTACTTTAGCCCTTGTGTGCCCCAACCTGTAGCTGCTTTTTGGTGTTTCTTAAGGCTCACCTAAACACCTATTAAAGGGAGAATTCTTCCTCCAAAGAGATTATGGCTGAAGTCCTTTTAACCTAGAAGTTTTGAAGGGTAAGAATAAATCCTTGGGTCTACTGAAGGAGGTTTTAAATTTAAGCAGGAAATACAATAAGAGGGGCGAGTGTTGGATACTGATTCCATGGATTGGAGCAATATTTTGGGTTATCCACAGAGAGATTTGTAAATCTGGAAAATACACATGAATGTCTAAAAAGTGTGAAAGATTTGGGAAGCTATTCCACTCAGTCTCTAGGAAGGGAATAAAGTGCATAAATTAATCTACAGACAAATGCAAATCAAAATATTGGCTCTAGATTCAGCCAGTGGTGTTGGTGCAGTTGTTTCAAGGCTTTCCATGTAAAAAGACAGACAAGTCAAGCAAGGAGAAAAAAGGCACATAAAGAAGTACCCTTCCAAAATGGTTATAAAAATACAACATAATTTTGGGTATAACACTTTAATCATCCTGAACCTCAGCTGCCTATTGACATCAGTGATGTTAATGAATACAGTCCCTTTAATATAATTATTTCAAGTTGATTTCAGATACAAGTAGTCTTCTATAGAAATTAATTACCAACAACTGAATTATGATCAAATTCTTCCCCCTTATCTGTAACATGTTTAGACTTTCAGCACTGTCGCTTCTCTTCTCACCTGAAGATTACAGGTAACAATTTTATTAACAATTTTATTATTCTCTTTAGAAGTCAAGGTAATTATAAGGAGCTTGGCTTCTACCAAAAGTCTTTAAAAATGATTTTACCGTTGACCAACATGAGAGAAAAATCAGACCATAATCAACAAAACCATATCTCAAAATTGTGCAGAGTTGGGAGAAATCAAAACAGCAATGCTGTTAATATTTTATTGAACATCATGGTACTTTTGTATGGACTATGAGTCCCCTCTAAATTTATACTGACGGAATCCTGTAAAGCTCTATTCACTTTCACAATGAATTTGTGCTATAAAAGTAGTAGTCAAAGATCTGACAAAAAGCTGGACTGACATTTATGAGATCAAGCTTTTGTTCCTGATTTTATCATACCCCTGTTCATTGTCAAAATCTTTCCTTGCATGCTTAACCTGAAGAGGAATTTAAAATAGCTGGAAGGGCTGGCCCATGTCTCAGATGTATGGATCTGGGAGAAGATGATCACGCAGATACTTATTAGAGAGAAATGCAGAATGTTTGCAGGTGATTTAGTGAGCTGGTTGTATTGGAGATGCAGAGTAGAGTGAATATAAAAAAAAAAAGACAACTATTTAAAAGGATTCTTATAAAAATTACATCGTTAGCAACAGATTAAAAAAACTTTATAAGAAAATACATTTACAAAGGCTAAAGAAAAATGGTGCAGTTATGATGAAATGAAGGAAAAAAGGAAAGAGTACACATTCTCACAACTGAGCTGAGGTTAATATACCAAGGTAGGCCAGAAATGATTGATAAATTTAGTAAAGTCATAAAAATTAGCCTTTTTTTTTTTCTAAACATAGGAGAAGACAGACCTTCTAGAAAGGCTGTAGGGAAAATAAATGCTTTGAAAGGTAGGGAAGGGAAAAATCTATTCACTATAGAAGAGCTCTGGGAGGTTACCAGACCTACGGTGATGGTGTCTGAAAGTTTATACGAACCATTATTTAAAAATAGAAGTAGTCTATTGCATCAGGTCACCAGAAGCAAATAATATTGGTCTGAGAATTTTTTTAAAAATGTAGAAACAAAAATTTCACTGCTAGTTCTGATTTTTCTAATTTAATTTTTCTAATTGTCAAGATGGGCTTGATTAACTACAAAAAAAGGACCTGTGGCAGGTGTGACTTTTATAAAGATTTTCAAGGAGATGGAAAGGAACTAGAGACAGGCAAGTAGAACTTCTGCAGCAGGCAAGTTTAGAAGGAATTGATGGGTTTTAACTTGCAAGGTGCTGACAGCCTCCACTAGAAGAAGTTAAGTTCCTCCAGTAGTATTAGAAGTAAAAAAATGCCTTTTAATTACACAAGAATTTAATTTCATTACACATGACTAAATGGATGCCATGGAAGTAGGTATACTATGATTTTGTCCACCTGTATATTTAAATTTTAAAAATTTAAATTTTAAAAGACTAGCTTTCGCTTTTGATGGATTTCAGATTTAATCATGCTGAATGGATGCAATCCTAAAGTACTCAGCTTTTCTAATATTGGGTTTTTACTTCTACAGAGCTGAATATTGTAGTATCTAACTGCTAAGGAATTGAAGACCTTTTTTACATACTACTACTATTTGACGCACTTGTTCAAAATATTTTGGATGTCTTGATTAAATGACAGTGTTTGTTATGAGTAATCTGTAGAGGTGGGGTTAAAAAATTTCAGGCTGAAGGTTTTAAGGACATTTAGTCGAACTAAGGGAGTTATTATTTAGTATCAATAAATTGAGTACTTCAGCAAAGAATTCCTCAATATAATCAAGACCTTTCAATATCTGAGCTCTTAACTAAAACACTTATCAGTAGTACCTTTTAACATTTCCCAGTTCACTCTATTTTCTGCCCATTTTACCTGGCTCATTTTAGAGCTGGCCTTCAAAACCTTTCACTCCTGTGAGTCATGCATTTATCCATGCATTTATGATTGCATGCTTGTAGACAATGGAACACCTCACAGCAGAAACTAAAGCTGTTCTGAGTTGGACCAGTGCTCTCTATGTGACAGTTGCAGGCTGTGTGAGCTTCAGACAGCAGAGGCATCCAACTGCTGGCAGGTGCAGCTTACAGATTTTCTCAGGCAAAGAACTCATCAGTATCTTCATATTTAATTGGTCTCAGTGAGTCTTTCATCCACTAATTTGCCTAATAACTTCTTGAGAGTTCATACTTTTGTTACCCAAATAACATTTTGTTATTTGGGCACAAATTTTAAATTTTGTATTTTGTTCTGGGCATAAGTTCACAAGAACAACAACAACAACAATAATAGAATCTCTTTGTTTAACTGGTTGGTACTTGAGAGGAAGAATAAATGAATAATCATTTCCAATTCACCTTTTCCGTAACATCTGTGATTTTATAGACAGATATTTTATTTTCCTTTAATCTGTCTTCCCTTTCTTACACTAAAGAAACATAATCTATTTAATATCTCCTTTTATATGGCCTGCCTATAGCTGTGACAGTTTTTCATTCTACCTTCTATGGTGGTACTACTTATCTATATCCATATCTATATATCTATATCTATCTCTTCAATATAAGGACTTCATGACTTCATGCAGTGTTCAGGAGATGGCCACATCATGAAGCTATATAGTGACATTGTGGTGTTTCCACTTCACTCTTTTTCATGTCTTAAAAATTCAATAATCTATTTGCCTTTCTGACTGATAAAGAGCATTAAGTCGACATTTTCAATAAAATACCCTGAACTACTCTTAGGGTGCCTTTTCTAAATGGTAAAGCCAAGTATCTGTAGGAACACACTACTCTTGAACACTTAATTTCTGTCACCCACACCTTAGAAATTCTTCTGAACATCTTTATAGCTACAATACCTTTGTAGTCTAAGCAAATGTATTAAACCATGCTTCACTCACTTTTCTAGCAGAATTCTATATGTGCAAGTCCTCATAAGACTGATTAATAGTTTCTGACATCTATTCTTAGCCTGTTTCTTATTATTCAAGCCATGATTATTGCATAAAGAAAAAAAAGAAAAAAAAAAAGAAAAGCAAAAAAACCCCAACAGTTTCCATACTGTTGTGTTTGCACATGTGTAAAGGAACTTAACAACTACTGAATCCTTGATAATCAGCATGTGCTGGTGTCAGCAATGCTATCAGTTGCATCAGTGCCAAGATAGGAAACCTTGGCTATCTTTATTTGCCTCAGGTCAGTAATTTTTATCTGCAGTTAAGTAGGATGGAGATTACTTTACTTACTCCTAAATGGTCCTTTTAAGGCCCCTTCATAAAAATGTCCCATCTGGGTGTGTCTGTGCTGCTATTGATCTCTTTATTCTGTCCTCATAAAAAGGCAGTGAGCAGGCAAATTACATAGAAGTTATGGCCACTGAGCAGGCTTAAAAGGAAAGTGTGACAGATTTTTCAGAGGAAAAGAAGTCCTGCTCATCACTGTTCAAATGAAGATTTAATAATTCATAACAACTGAGTTATAAGTTTCCCCTTCAATACGTTTCCAAATGTGAATAGATTAAATAGTAATTGCTATCAAGCTTTATGTTCTATTTCATGTACCTAATAAAAGTTTATCTAGTGGAGCTTACTTTGTATCTTTTTGATCTATTCCTAACTGACTGCAATATACTCTATTAAAATATTTATCATTGTGCTATCAAATATTAACCATTTTAAAATCATCTGACTGAAGAAAACAAATAATGTTACTTGCTTAAGTTTTCATGAATTTCCTGATACTTAGTTGTTCAGAACTACCCCTTGATATAGCACTAAAAATACACAAGATGCTACAAATTGTATTCACTCTTTTTGAATTGGGCTGTTTTGGAAATGCAGTCTGCTCACATCCATCACCACTGTCCGATTTGGTTCTGCATGCAAAATCCTAGTTTTGTTGTCTGAAAATTTATGATTCTGCTTCAGTACAAGAGAGTATTAGAGAGTTGTTGGTTTTTTTTTATAGGTTAGTGGATTTTAAAAACTATTTTAGGAGAGTACCGGATTTTTTTTTAAAGGTAACATTTTTAAGACATTTCCCTAATTATCCACCAGCTCATCCTTCTGAAATTATGTGGCTTTGACAGGTAAAAATACTGGCAAGCTCCTGAAGCATAGGATGATCCAGTGATGGGGAGAGACGTGCCAGGGTTGCATGGCAGGATAGCCCAGCCTGACTGGCTTTCAACCCTCCCCAGCTGAGCAGGTTATGCTCTCCCAGGGTGCCCCTGCTTGTTCAACCAGTGGATGATTCATATCACAGAACTAACATAACAGAAAACTGTTCTTTTTTGGTTAGTGCCCTGCTGAGTTAGATCTGAAATCATTCAGTGGAAGGTCAAACAAGTGCCTGAGAGATTGCTAGGGGTGTGGGACTAAATAGTGGGGAATTGGGAGAAGAGGGATTGCAGCACTTGCAATTAGAGCAGTTTGGACAGCCATGAAATAGCAGCTTTGAAGCTGACACTTGGGCAAGATCAAGAGAAGAACAACCTCTTTGCTCCATCCAATCCCTCACCTTGCTGGGGAAAAATTGTTCTGTTAAAGGTCAGGTGTATAAATGTTGCTACTGAACCATCTCTTTTTGCTTTGGAGAAAGCAATTCCTGATCCCCAGGTTATCAGAGTCCTGAAGAGCTGCAGTCTTTCAGGAGCCTGGTGCCTCTCAATAGCATGGTAACTATGCTAACTAGTCCCCTCTTTTGAGCCTCACTCTCTGCTTAATTTTATTTACCTGTTAATTTCTTTGGCTTCTCCACACCTGTTAACTAATTCACAACCCCATCCTGTTCACAGAGGCCTTTCAG
Organism: Rhabdornis inornatus; assembly: GCA_013397075.1. Classification (NCBI taxonomy): domain Eukaryota; kingdom Metazoa; phylum Chordata; class Aves; order Passeriformes; family Rhabdornithidae; genus Rhabdornis; species Rhabdornis inornatus. The sequence continues at coordinate 1,664,057 of VWZS01008230.1, read as the reverse complement.
CACAGAGGCACCAAGATAACATCCTTGAGCTCTCCCCAATACCCCTTTAAACTACTGCTTCTGCAGGTTCTTCCATTTCCACAACATCCCACACACATTGTAGGCAGCAGTGCTAAAAGCAGATTAAGGCATGGTCTCCAACCTAGACATGCTACAGGAATTATGCACATCTGTAAAACTCTCTGAGAGAGCATCTCATGTTTTCATATCATCTGTGCTCTTCATAGAGAAGAGGTGCCTCACAATAATTTCTGTTAATATACAGTGTTTCTGTTCTGACATGTTTACTCTGACTAAAATATCTTTTCCCCAGAGAGAGATCAACTTTCCTTTTCTCCTTCAAATCTAGCATCTCATTAAAAAATAATAACATTGCATGATATTCATACTTTGGTGAACAACTTCGATGTATCCCAGTATCTGTGTGATTATTTGGTGGGTTGTGTGTTTTGGAAGGAATGTATTAATAAGCACATTTGCCTTGTTGTTTCTCAGGTTTAAAAGAGCCTGTTTTTAAAAGGATGGTATTACACCAATAAGTCACCAGCATGCTTCCCCTGAGGCAAGCAGAACCAGTGTTTTGCATCATCTGAGGATCAGGTCTGATAATGCTGTAATTTTGTTTGTATTCTTGCCTTGCTTGTCTTCTGTAAACCATACTTGGCTGTGAGTTGCAGCAGTTGGATTATGGATTAATGTAAAGGGAATTATTCTGAATTTAAATTTGGAGCCGTTTGAAGGAGAGTCTGTTCCTCTTGCATCCAAACCCCTGTACACACAAACAATTTCTTTAGTTTGCATAAAAACCATAAAAAATAGGTAAAATAGGTATTTTGAAAGCAGTATTTTGTGTATAAAGACCAGGGGCAGATGACTGTTCCCTGACGACAACAATGCTCAGCCCCAGTAGAACTTTATCCTTTTCAATAAATTCTTTTTGTATTTTACTTCCCTTCAGCTCCAAGTGTGGCAGTGTGCTTACCAGTGTCAGCCTTGGCACCAAACCACACCAGAACTGAAAGTATATACAGCACCTGTGAGAGTCCCACTGTATCCTGACCAGCTAATAGCATTAAAACTGCTATTGGTAAAAAGATATAAAAATAGATAGATGGATCTTCTACGGCTCCCCATGCTGGCAGTTGCAATGGTGAACTGTAAAGCAGGGCACCTTGATTCTGAATTTCTATTTCTATTTTTTTTTTGTCTTGTGCCCTAGTCACAAGTTCAATGTGTAGGTATTGGATACATCAGTGTACAAGTGTGTAAAAGATCACTAACCTTCACTGGGGAGACAATTGCATTTATATGTATTTAATCTATCTAGACAAGAAGTACAGGATGTATTTTTTTGAAAAATGATTTTTAAATAATTAGATGGTGTATGTCTTTTCCTCTTTTCTTGCTGAACAGTAAACCCGATCTTCCAAAAGCAAATGTTAATATAAGTTCCAAGTTTACAATTTCAAGTTTGATTTCCTTTGGCAACTCAATCTGCATGATGATTTTGATCAAATGCACCAGCTTCTAACATTTGTAACACATGATAAAATCCACCCCAAAAAAGCTCATATTTACATAAACATATAGTAAGTTAAATGCACACTGTGACAGAATATGAATTATCTGACAGGCTGCAGAGTAATACAAGTTTAGTCTACAAGACAGATACAAGCACTGAGTCCAATCTGAGCATTGAAGGTCAGAGTGCAATCCTTTGCCTGCTTGAATTTAAATGAACGAAAAAGGGTAACATGAGATTGTTCAGACCTTGATATAAGGCATCTGGCTAAAAACTCAGTTGCTAATTGTTTAAGATTAGCACCATTGAGCCAAGATAATTTAAAACACTAATTGGTTATGGGGTGCCAGCTACCCTTGGTAACTCTCAATCACTCTAGAGCCTTTGTAGTGCTGTGGGTTCAATGTGTTTATTTGGTCTTTGTATGAAGGGAGATAGAGAATAATATTAGTCATTGAACCTTCCCTCACCTTTTCCCCTGTGAGGAACATGCCTAATGAAAATTCGAGCTGTGCTGCCAAACTGATATTGGCAAAAGAGTCACTTTTTCTTTGCCTGGCTGGATAAATATACAGCTGGTTTTGGAATCAATGCTTCTGTGACTGAAATTAGAAGATGTTACTTTAAAATGCTGTCGTATGTATGCAATGGACTTTAATCACCTGAAATGTCATGGCCAAGAAATACAGAAGATGCAAGACTGTGAGGAGTAAATGTAGAAATCAAGTAAATGCTCCTATTTAGTATTTTGGCTGTGTTTAAATGTTTTTTGCCTTTTGATACAGGTTCCTTTTATCAAAAAACACTATGTTCAGTTTAAAACTGGCCCAAATCAACTGTAGTTGCAGGTTAAATTTCTTGCCAGGCTTGGAGCCTTTAGTTCTATTTTAATGTTCATTTATAAAGGAAATCGTTCCCTTTCTATAAGATAGAAAAATCAAATATACGCTATGCTATGTAATTTCTCATGTTCCAGGAGTTCTAAAAGGGTTTCAGGACCAAACTGCTCTGTTCTGAATTCATTCCCTGTGCTTTGATCTTGCTGGTGAGAAATCCATTGTGGGTATGTGGCAGGGAGGCCCCGCTGAGCGCAGCACGTTCCCCGCACGCCCAGCGCCTGCAGGGTGCTGGGGAGGGCTCAGAAGCTGCGCCAGGCACAGCCACATGCATTGTGCCTCTTCTTCTGAGGGCAGCAAACCTTCCTGTACCAGCCAGACCCCGCTGACCACCACGTCTCTGCAGCACAAACCCTGAATGCAAGAAGATAACAGCTGCTATCACAGTGCTTTTTATCTGGGAGGCAAAGTCTAAAATTGCATCTGACCTCGGTGTGCGCAGAGACGCCAAGCGAGGAGCGCTCTGCCTGGATCCTCAGAGGGTTTAGATTAAATCACTAAGAGTGAGGGACCTAAATAAATAGTTCTGAGGATAATAGCTTCTGTGACTTCTCCTTTGTGTGGTACAAAGTAGACTCCAAACTGTAATTTATCAAACGATATATTGCGGGTCTTAGAAAACATAACTCAGTTTTTGTGCTGTTTTTTCCCTAACAGGTTTACTAATGTATAAAATTATGACACTCCATTTACTTATAGAATCATACATGTAATTTAACTAGCTATGGTATAGATTTAAATTGTTTATTTATAGCTCAAGCTTCTGTTTGCCCTAAGTGAATGGTTTTCAGCAACAATGCTCCATAAGAATAGAATTTCTTAAGAATGCCAATAGCCTATGTGTAACAAAAAGTAAACAAGCACATATTGGTCTGTTGAGGGAGTGTGTGTATCATCTTTGCATATCTATGCTCCTGTACAGCACAGGCTTAAGGAAAAGCAGATCAAAACCACATGCTACGTGTCCAGACAAATAATCTTTCTGAGCTTTGCCAAGGCAACAGAACGAGTTATTTTTCTTGTATATTGGGGTCTGTTTGCTTGCCCGGTCATTTGTTTAGAATTCAATGGGAAAATAACAAAGCTAAATCTGACACAGTACTAAATTAAATTAATTGGAATTCTGTTCCTCCATGATAAGACTTGAAATGAGATTTAAATCGGTGTGTGGTTGGTAAAACATGACAATTCGATGTCTGTTCCATAAAACTGACAACTGTATCTAGTTGTTTTTCTTTTGAAATTGATCAGATAATTTGTTCAAACTTGGAGAATATCTGACAGTAACACAATCAGACTGAGATTTGTTCAGAAAATTACAACATAGTGAGGGAAACTCAATTAGTTTTGTCAGCAAATATAAAGGCACTAGCTTGCATTTCCAGAAACTGTCCAAAGCTTTTACAAATACTCTTGATTCAGCTAAAATCAAGCTAATTATATGCTGGGCTCAAAAAACTCCTCATTAAAAGAACATTATTTGTCTTATAATGTCCAAACTTGAAAAGATAGGAAATACTGAAATGAACAAGTAATTGCTCTGACGAACTGGTGTATATATATTACTGTAATATTTGCCCAATAGTTCTCCAGCCTTATTCAGTATCTCAGTTACTTAATATCTTTTTTAAACCCACTGTGTGGACAGAGACAGTGTTAAGTTTTCTTTATTCAAATTCTGTGCAGAGAACCATACTGATTTCTGTTTTTGTTTTTTTGCCCTTGTAGTTTGGGTCACTGCAATATTTCCAGTGCTTCACAAATTCCAATGGTTATTTTGTCAGTGTCTAGGACAAGGTACAGAGTGGTGACAACCTTCTGCATATGGGGTGGAAGGCAGTGGGAGACCTCTTGTTTCTGAGTGTGTTGTTTGGGAGATAACTAGGATCTGACTTGGTGAAGAATTAGTAATAGCGAAATTTTGAAACTTGAAACATTACTTCACCTGCTTTCTGCTGCAACTCTAACTGCCCAATAGTTTTGTGAATCATAACTCAAGTAGAAGCAGCTGGAAAATGAGAACACAGTCAAACAAGTACATGTGAAAAGTATGGTTTAAATGACCTGCCACATACAAACAGGAGCTTGCTGGTAGAAGCTGAGGAACTCCAGTTTTCTCAGGTTGCACTGAACAGTGTTGCCCAGGCAAGCTTCTTTTCTCTTCATATACTATCTTTAATGCTAATTGGTTAGTTATAACAATATTTCCTGAAATTATCTATTGGTGTTCTTTCCAGATCTAATTTATTCAGTTGTCACCAGTCCAGCTTTTCTGATTCAGAGGTACTCATTACTTGGAGAGGCCGTGGTAATCTCTAGCATTATTGCTTTTATTTTTTTTTTTAATTTATTATATAAGATTTGCATTTGGTTCTGAGTATTTAGAGCATTTGTATGGCTACTGACCAATTTTATAATATTTGTCTAATTGTGTCAGTACTTACATTTTCTTGTGTTTCTCAAGAATCAAGAGCAAGCTCTTGTAGAAATCTGTCTTTAATGTGTGAGTGTTTAAGAATGCAGAGAGGCAGCGAGAAAAGGTGAAAGAAAAATATGAGAGGGCTCTCCAGAGTTTCTGGAAGTAGATGATCAAAACTGTTATAAAGAATAAATCTTAGGAATTTACTACAAACAAAATTTGCAGTAGAAGTCTGATCCTGTATATACTGAAGCGATATTTCTTCTCACTTGTTTACAAGACCCGTTAACCAGAAGAGAAGCAAAATATATAACTAAGCATTGAAACGTGCTCTAGTATCATTTAAGGAAAATTTTAGCTCTTATTTTTAAGGATGTTAAGTATACTTCCATTTTTCCCAACCATTAGCTTTCATCTAGTTTTCACTAATTATTACAGGTACAAGCCAGTGTTTAACAGTTATTGTCCAGAGATAGTTTAAAGTTATGAAAGCATAATTAACTTAGTCAAGAAGCTGAAGTTTAGGACAGAAAAAAGTGAACATGCAGAGAAATCAATTCTTTTAGTAGGAATTCTGAATTTGGATGTAATTTTCTGATATTTTAGTATAAAAAACTTCACAGTTGCCAAGACACGTGTATTTACTTATGCCAGCGGGAGCTCCTCCGGGTGCTAGTGGGAGAGAGAGAGGGCCCTGAAATGCATTGAATTAACTGGATGGCACAGCCAGTGCCCCCAGCTGGGAGCCTCCCAAGGTTCATTATGGCACTGGTAGAGCCCAGAGCTTTCGCTCATTCTCTGCTCCCAAGAATTGGCACATGACAGCACACGGACGGGAGGCAGCGGAGCTGCAGGACAGGGGCGACTCTCAGAGTTACTTACGTTGACAGCCCAAGCTGTGCCAGATATATCCCGGCAGACATTTATCACATTTAGGCCCTGATGTTCCCTCCTTACACTCACAAAATCCTCTGTCATTACAGCGATCATGGACTGAACCAAAAGGGTTACAATAACAGTCTGCAGAAACAAGACAACACATACACACTGGATTCAGGTCTACATGTGGAGATAATTCATTCAATACCAATAAAGGGTGCATTTCCAGTGCTAAAGGTAAAGGAAGACTGTCTATTAAGGATAACTAGAGTAGTGAATATAACTACTGCATGTCCATTTGTTTGTTTGCACATATCATTTCAGGAAGAGATGTTTTATGATGCAAAGAGAAAAAGTAAACAGAAAAGATATAAAGGCAGAAGATACTATGGTCTTTGAGGGTAAGTGATTGTAACAGATTCACTTTGGCAAGAATATTTTTGACAATTTAATGAACATTAGAAAAGCTTTGTATAGTATGGATATATCCATGTGCTTTCAGGGTGAAATGTTTCACTTTATTAAAATAGGCTTATCTGTATTACTCAATAATTTCAGAAGTGCTGGATGTCTTTACAGGCCTATATAAACGCACTTTACTTATTTTCAAGATAGTCTTCCTTTATAGGTTTGAGCAGTATAATAATTTATGTGAATATTTGCCATTAAATTGATGAGATTGTATTTATCAGTGACATTAATAAACCTTTTGCGTATTCTGCAATGAAAAGCTTCAGGTGAGCACTAATGTAATGCAAAACCTTTAAGAACAGGCTTTATGCAGCCATTTTAATTTCTCTCACCTCCCAGCGTGCAGATGGAAAATGCAGTGAGGCTCATTCCCCGCTATATATTTTTCACATGTGTTCAGCTAATTAAAGAATAAGTAGGGTAACACATTTCCTCCCACAACACTTACTCTGTTGTTCATTCACAGCCCTTTTCTTTAATGTGATTACAATATCTGTGTTCAGCTTTCAGCCAGCTGAACAAAGGCAAGGAGCTTGCAGAGCTCATTTTTGGCACTCCTGTTCTTCACCTTGGTTATTTAGATTTCTTTTTTTTTTTTGTTTTCAAATGAAGGATTATCTTATTTGTATGTAAACCCATGTAGACCCAGAGTAACTTTACTGTTAACTGAGACCACAGACACCTTTTGGAAGCATCTGATCTCTGCTGCTTTCTGATTTGGGGCAACTTGCTGGATTTATATGTCTGTGAATCAGTGCTACTTTGATGGCTACATTTGAAAATGGTTCCCTAGCATTGGGTTAAACCTCAGTGGTACCATAAATGAAAAAATGGAGTTGAACTGTGAAGTTACATATGTATATATATCCAATGAAAAAACTAACAGGAAAAAAATTACCAGAAAGACATTTGTTATCTGTTGTCTCACTGTTTATTAACTATAAATTACAGATGGCACTTTGAACATTTGGGATGCTGAAGAAGCATAGTTACCTTTGGCAAAAGGGTTCTGCAATAATAATAGAGTCAATTAGCTGGCAACATTCATTAATGAAGCGGAAAACTGACATGCCAAAAATACTGTGCAAGGCTGAGTATTATAGCAAAGTGAGTGCCATTTGAAAAGCTGGGAATTCTGATGTTAATCAGATGTATCAAATGTTTATGTAAACAGGCATAGACTTGAGAAACATTCTGAATGCAGGAAGTAAAATTTGCTTGAAGAGTGTTTATAGAAAACCTTGAAAGACAAAAGCTTGGAATTACATTAAAAACAGAGGGCCCAATTCTTGTTAAAAACAGCTTTGTTAGACATAATGAAGTTACAGCCATTTAAACAAGTGTTTGTGAAAGAAATGCATAGCCTGTGATACTGGATGTTAAATTTGCCAGAGAACAAGACCCTGAACCAGTGAAACCTTTCCTACTGAACTTGATCACATAAGCATGTAGGAAGTTCCAGGCCTATCTCGTGCTGTTGAAGCGAAAGGAAATAGTAGAAACAAAGCTTTTAGCCAGGCCCTTTTGCAAAATTAGTAGATCCAATCAGAACACCCAACAGACTCATTCTAGCTTCCACCTTTCCCAACTGATACCACAGTAATATAACCTACAGAGGCCCACACAACATTCAGGGTCATTGTCCAACACAATATCACAGGCTGTGGAACACTTCCCAGGGCCTGCCAAATACCCAAGGCATTAAAAATCTCAAAGGTCAAAATTTCAGTGTGCCACAGGGAGGCAGTGAGTATCTCCAATGCCCTAACAGCAACAGGGCACTAAATAATACTAACATTCCCAGATCACCCTAATAAGCAAACCACACACAGGTTCTAGGGTGGGGGAAAAAGCCCCTGCAGATCTGAACCAAGAAAGAATTTTCATCCTAACCTCCATCTGGTAACTACTTACAAGGACAGGAAGGTAACAGAAATTGCAACCTGCTCTCTGGGGTTCACTCTGTCAGTATGATGCTTCAAACAAAACACAATGAAAGTAAATAAAAAAGGAGGTGGAGAAATGGGCTGAGGCTTGCAGGCTTGCTGCTTATCAGTCTGGGCTGACAGAGGCTACAGGACAAGCCCCAGGATTCACTTAACAACATGTCATTAGGGGTTTTGGTGCTAACTGAAGCCTAAGCCTAACTGACTGCAAGGGTGGCTTTGTTCAAAGTGTGACAGCAATCACCAGTTCAGTATTCATGCTGCGAGGCAAAGGCCATGTTTTATTACTCTGGGTCTACTTGGTGGTTTCCATGCTATCCTTGCTTGTCAGTGTGTGCATTCACTGAAAGTTACTAGGGCTTTATCAAGAAATAAAAAACTCTTCAAGCTGTTAAATTCTTTTTTACGCTGAATGAATAATTTTGAACTTCAGAATACCTTGATTTATTCTGAAAATGCAGTTGCCCATATGAGGTAATTTTGCAGTTAACGTACAAATCCACAAATTTTTGATATTTCGTTTTAGGAAATAAAATCTATTTTTCTTCTAAAGAAATTAAGGGCATCAAGAATTAAATTTAAGCCTACTGTATAATACATTGCATTTGGCTCACTGGTAAAAACCTCAGTATTTGAATTCTTTAGTCTTAAAACTTAAACATTTTACACTTTCTCCATTGATTTAGAATCAGCTAAGATACACAGATTTGTTATCCATGTACTTACCATATGTATTTCTGAAAACTGTGAAGCACTTTTGATAAATCAGAGCCAAAGCCCTATTAGCTGCCATTAAACTAGCTCATCCAAACATTTATTATCTTTCTACATATATGGCTGAAGAGGAAAGAATTAGCCTGAAAAAATGACTTACATACGGGAATAAAACTTGCACATATCACTGGAAATCTGCTTCATGCCAGCATTTCACTTGTAGTTAAACCACACAACACTGCTTTGAAACTCAAGAGAAAAGAGAAATGAGCGTTTCCAATAGAGCAAGACTGTGCTTGACCTAGAAGGGGGGAGAATCCATCAGCTCTCTCACAGGTGAAAATACTCCAGGTTTTGCCCAATTAAATCTTAGGAGCCCCAGATCAAGAGAGCACTTTAAGAACAAACTTCTCTGTTTCCTGAAAAGTGCTTAGGTGTCTGTTCATTTCACTGACTTTACACAAGAAGAAGGAAAGATCTCTTAAGTTGGCAAATCAGCTAGGACACATACATTGGGAAATGTACATTTTGTATGGTAACTGTGATCCTGAAAACCTAGTCCAGCAAGAATGTTATTAATTTAAAATTAATTATCTAAATTGTAGCAAACCAAGGTTTGATCCTATAGTTGTTTCACATGCTACAATTCTCATGGGAGCCCAAGAGAATTCTGCTTGCATTACAGTGGAAAATCAGCAAATGCTTCTTTTTTGCCTTTTTTCCCCAGACTCTTGCTAAATAAAAGATTTAAAAAATTTATTTCCTTATTGTTTTGGCAATTTCAAAGTGCACAGTTGTCTTACCATGACATTTAAAATATATTACTCATAAATTAATTTTAAAATTACTTATTTTTGGCTTTTTGTTTACTAACTTACTAACTTCTTATGGAGCTGCAGCTGCTGTCTTAGCATTTCAGTGTATATGGGAAAACAACATACTGAATGAGCTGATGAAAAATTCCAAACAGAGCAATTTAGAGTCATATTCATTACGCCTGTTTAGGCAGCTGAAATGATACAGCCCTGATGTCATACCAATGATGCCTGTCATCTACATCAAACAAATATGTGGGACAGTAGGTTTTTTCCAAGAACATTTGATTGTGTTAATCTCCTCAGCACAGTCATGCTTACAGAAAATCATGACTTGCCTACTAAAGTTCCTATTAGCTCTAATTACTGGCAAAGGAGATCATGCATTTCCTGAATGCATTGCCAAGCAAAGTTAAAAGGAGGACACATGAAATGCAGTGCATGGATGGATCTGTGTGTTTATCAAAGGATAAAAATGTAAATCTGTCAAGTTACAAACTCAAACAAATAATAGCAACCTAAATAGTTTCTGGCTTGAATCTCAGCAATGGATTATAAATGTATTAAAATATAATTTATTCACCCATAGTCTATTTTGGTTTTACAGTATCTGCTAAGTACTCTTTGCTTCCTGGAAGATAGAAGATGAAAATCCAGAACAAGTCCTACTGATGCTTATGTCTATAAGAAACATTATATAATTAAATTCTCCACTTCTGTTTGTTATTAGAGCAATGTCTTTAGTGGCTATCTGTTAATTACTGCCTATTGTACAAGGCTCCCTTTATTGATTATTTTCAGGCTTCATGTAAAGTGTCCTAACTTTGCTGTATACTGTCTGTGGTGACATGAGAACAGTGCATATTCTTCTAGGCTGATAAAGATCTTAAATTTTTTTCCTAATATGCTTTTCTTGTTATCTTCTGACATTTTCTCTAATTCTGCACTTTGAATATTTATAGCAGATGCTTGTTCTAAAGCACTGTTTTCAGTCGGAATCCCTTTTCTAAACTGACGTCATGTCACACAGATTTGACAAATTCTGTTCCTAACCTCATGGACATCATTTCAGTTCCTCCTCTAAGTAGAGGGGAGGTAACACTGCATTACAACCCTGTGTCTGGGAGCAGAATTAGCTGCAACATGTTTTTGTGAAATTTAGTGAATAAAAAGGGGTTAACAGAGATCCCTCCCCATGTCCAGTTGCAGCTGACAACTTTTGTAGATCTCCAGGAAAGTATTAAAGAGTCTGTAATTGCAAAAGTCAGATTGGGAACAGTTATTTAAGATTCAACCCCTTAATTTTCATGTGCAACCCCAGTGTGGCTCTCTCCTGTGTAAGGACAGCACATTGAGCTTCTCAGGGGCTTCTGGGGGAAGTCTACCCAGGATCCGTAGCCAGAGAGGTTCATCATCATTTACAGATTCAAAATGCCTTCTTGGGGCTACCAGGGCAATAGAAATGAGGTGAGAAGTCTACACAGATGTTCTGATCCATTGAAAAAGCTCATTCTGGCTCTAGTGGCAAGTAAGCAGCAGTGGTCCCTAGCGGCTGCCAGGAGCTGAAAAGGCACAGAAGAAAAGGCGCAGTTATCCCGGGACTGACCTATGCACACATTTTCATCGTCCAGCTCTGCAGAAGCATTTCTGAAGTAGCCCAGCCTGCATAACTCGCAGTGCTGACCTCTAGTGTTGTGCTTACAGCTCACGCAAATGACCGTATTGAGCAGCTCGATGTAACTGCACCGGTTGGAGTGCCCGAAGCATTCACAGTCTTTCAAGGAAGAACAGAAATGTATACAGAGTGTATACAGCAGCAGAGTAATAGCACATTACATGCTCAGTAAAAATGAACCATGAGCAGAAGTATGAATGAATGGCACATACATGTTAATCAATGTAACATGGACAGCAGCAGATGTTTATCTGCAATGGAAGTGGAGCTGGTTTCAGGCAGGTTAGCGTGACCCGACAACCATGGCATGACGTCGGAGGTCTGGCTGTTGTTGGCAGACCTGATGGAACTGAAGCATTTGCAGTTGTAAACCTTTCAGGGTTACTGGAGGCTCAGTTTCCGCTGAGAGAAATGCACATATTTTTGCACATTTGAGATGAATATAAATCAAGACCCGGGAAAAACCTCCTCATATTAACAATGTTAAATTCAGTGGACAAAATTGTCAAACTATTGTCAAACTTAATTATGATTAAATCCACAACTCTAAGTAAAATAAAAGCTTTTTTAAATTTTTTTTTTTCTTTCCTGACAGAAATGGCAAGTATTCAAAATGCTATTGAACTTGGGGGTGCTATAACTGGTAGGCACCTTGAGAACCAGAGTGTTTTATTCCATGGACAAACAAATCTCTAGTTTGACAATTTTGGCCAACACCTCCTAAAACAATTAACAGTGAAGAAAAGGAAGGAAGACAGTTATAGAAGAACTACATCCACTGTACTTTTGAGGTAAGCATTAACCAGATTTTGTATTCTGAGATGAAAAACAGTTGGATCAGAAAAGATTATGAAAATTCTGAAATGTGTACTGACTAGAAAGCATGCTTACTGCAGCCATCCGAAATGACGTTGGCATGACAGCCACTTAAAAAAACCCCCTTTATTACATATAGAATGCTAGTGCCTTTTAGTCTTTAATCACAAGTAATGCTTGGCTTTATGCAGAACAAAGAAGAAATCAGAACTGTATCAATAACATTATAGAAGATGCAGCTCTGCTTTGTGTAGAACACTTGTGTAAGCCTGATCACTCAACTCTTGGGATTATGAGCCTAGAATGAGTGCAGGAAAGGTTACTAGGATAATCAGAGAAGTTGGGTCTATTTAAAAAGTGAAGACTATGAAAATTTGTCTTGTTTAGTCTAGGAAACTGATGATGGAAGTTATCACCAGGCTATAAATACAGCAAGGAGCTAAGTCTCCTTCCATCCTCATGGACAATACTGGCACAAAAAAAAAAAAAGATGTTAACTGGCTACTGAGAAATTTCAGCTGGAAATTAGATGGTACCTAGGCATTAGGGCAGTGAGGTTCTTGAACACTTTCCACTGTGGCAAAACACACTGATGCTTTACAGATGTAGTTTATTAACTGGTAGAATAAATTACACTATGTTTCCTGCAATAATGGAGCACTGGATACAGTGACTTGGAAGGGCTTTGAGGTCTCGAATTTATCTCGTAACTAGATAAAGCTAATTTAGCAGAGGGTGTAAAATGTTTCCATATATGACAGAGGCCAAGTCCCCTGTGCTGCCTTTCCTCTGATATGCTCCTGCTTATGCTGGGACACCTGATCATCCCCCTGATTTGTGGAGTCGGGCATCACATACAGTATTTGAGCCCATCTGTATTTTTGTAAAAAAAACAACAGTGCCAGTACATGTTTCTGAGTATGCTCTGCACTCCTAATATATGGATACTTCTTTGGCTTTTGTCTGATGTACTGAACCGTAAATAGATTGCACTGTAAATAGATTAAATTTTTTTAGACACTTAGCACAACGTGTGTTTCGATCTTGAGAGCTGCCTTTCTGCTGCCAGAAAACATTAACCATTTTACATATACGCATTTTAGTTTTACATAATTACATATATTTCTTGTTCTCTTCAATGTTGTTCTGCTAAACCAATGTGTTGTGGTTCGTGCTAATCTGGTAATTTTGATGCCAGTAACTGCTGGAGTACAGGAAAACATTTGGTGTATCAGTCTCAGTATGTTACCACTTGACACAATTGATTAGGGAGGAAAAAAATGTAGATGTTTGTTGTCTTTTGCAGCTGGTCAGTCTGATTCAGCATCTCAGCCAGCCACCCTGCAGCATTTCCCCCCAAGTATATCCATCTTGCTCAAGTGAAAACTGCCTGTGTGGAACAGACTAGATCTAAAAGTGGAAACTAGCACTAGCAAACAGGAGTCATGGAAAATTGGTGTGATTATGTTTATGTGTTTGATTTTTAAAGTAAGCAAGACAGACTAGTGATAAGCAATCTCATCTTTCTGAATCTTGGATTCAGAAGAAAGGCTGTCAGTCTTTCTGTCTGACAGAGGACCTGTCTTCTGCTACCAAAAGAGAATTTGTTTTGGTGAGATAATACTGTATTGGTGTGTTGGTCAGACTTGTTGCTAAACACTTTCATACTCCAGGTGAATTTAGAGGAAATAATTTGCCTATATACTATAAAGAAAAGCTGACTATGCTACATTATATTTTGTATTTAAGGCATCAGAAACAAATTGAGAATAGTTCAATGAATGACTGCACTACTTCCACTGTGAAACTGCAATACAACTTTCGATACTACTACTACTACACATAATTAGCCATTACAACAGCACAAAAATCAAAGCTGCACATTAAGCAATTCACACTGTAACACAAAGCCTGCTCTGAGTTATGGAGTGAAGAAACATCTAATAATTATGAAGCACTTGGATGTATGCACACGCTCCAAAATGTATGCAGGACTGCCCAAGTTGAGACGTTGGGTCATCAATACAAAAGGTAAATAATGAGACTAGTTCTTAAACCTGGTTGCATTTCTATGGGTCTTGCTCTTTTGTAACAACTGTGCTGTGTGAAGCTAAGTCTTTGTCTCAAAGTTAACTAATGCTAAGGTAAAGGATTGCTCTAGGAGTCTTGATCAGACTAGTAAATGCTATATGGTGTAGAAAAAACCACAGTTAGCTTGAAAACAGTCCAACATCTGATCAAACATTAGCAATGGCATAAGGAAAAAAAAGAAGAAATGGCAAGTAAAGATTAAAACAATTTTGTTATAACTCCCCTGCCTCCCCACCATGTTGCTAGTGTAGTAATTTTTTGCTGTTGGCCTGGTCAGTGAATCATTTTTACATCTCTCTGTGCTTACAAAAATAAGCTATGTAAAAAGTCCTATGATCGAAATGGAATTACTTTCTCTATGGCTACACGAGGTGCTACCCTAAACCACTCAAACACAGCACACAGGATTGCATTTAGCACCAGCTGGGAAGCTGTCAGTGCTATATGGCCCTTTCAGCCTATTGTGGTTCACCTTAAACAGAAAGTATTCTGCTTGTTAGACCTGTCAGAAGCACAGCTTAGGGTCTTTAGGCACACAGCTCTGGCCAGCAGCCTAAAGCACTGTCATGCACTGGCAAAGTCATGCAATCACTGAAGGAGATGGGAAAAAACTATCAAAATCAGGCTGCACATGGTTTACCAACCATTGTGAAATGACATGAGCTTCTTACAGTGATAGAAAATGCTGCTTTCAGTTCTGAGTACCACATGTCAGAAAAGACACAAGTTGAATAACAATAAGGAGTGAATGGTTCAGAAACTAAAATCTCAAAGAAGAAGTAAGGACAGCTAGATAGGTTTAATGTGAAGGAAAAAGGGATTGCCAACTTAGATGTGATCTTTGTTTTCGTTTGATTCAGGAACTGTCAAATCCTTGCAAACCCACAGAAGCTTTGACTCTTTGAGCCTCCCTGACTATTTTCCAATGCAATGATTTTATTGAAACAATAAAATCTTGATTCTGTTGCAGAAGGCATAATAAAATTACCCACTGAAGCAGGCTTATGAAGTTGATAATCTAATTGTTTTTTTTCTATAAATTGAACACTTTCCCCACATTCTAATGCTATGCACTTACATCTTTGAGATAACATACTATTATTGTGGGGACAAGGTTCAGCTATGGCCATTAAAACATGAAATGTCACCACATGAAACAATGATAAACACACATGGAAGGGTAGCATCATTTCTAAACTAAGACAGGTTGCATGAGACAGCTATCAGTGTCACTTTTTAATTAAAAGCACAATGCATATTTCAAGAAAAGTGCATTCACAAATCATTAAATTATTTTTTCTTTTTCATTTTCCAGTCACTCTATGTTCCTCCTCCACATACTAAGGCAAACAAAGGAGATTTCATTGTAACCTTAGAAATTACCTGCTTCATAACAAACAGTATGGCTCATTACCATGATCTCATCAAATGGGTCAAACTAAGTTAAAACATTTCTTAATAAGCCCTTTCCTTGTTAATATGTATTTCATGAATAATGAGATATTCACAATAGCTGCAGAAAGACAAAAACATCTTCATACATACTCTTTACAGATAAATTGATGAGGAAAAACAATGCAAAGATCTCAGGGTTCAGACTGTGAATGACAGATATGCAAATGAACCAGGTTGCCTGTAAGTCAGAAAGAATATTGGCATCCTTTATTATGTCCATATAACTCCATTATTTTGATAGAACACTGGAACATCAGTTCAAAATGTAATGCCTGCACTCTGAATTTGCACACTTACATTAAAATGAAGACATAAGGCACACTTACAATGCATTAAAAGACACAACAATGCATTACATTCCATGGCATTTACAGATACTTCTTGAGGACATAGACAATTGATGTTTTATGGATTGTTTGCCCTCAACTAATCTGCTTATATTTCCTCTTTTACAATTTGTGCATATTACTGAGGAAAACAAGACTCTAGTAAACATCTGCTTTCTAGGCGAGGATCTGAATAGTCATATTCATACATTTAATTCCTTTAAAAATAAATGCCATGTCATTTTATTTGCCACCAACAGCTGTCTAAGAAGCATATTTATTTTTCTTTGTATGGCTTATGTTTATGCGACTTAATGCTTCTGTTGTATTCAATGAAGATGCCTCACCAGTAAACTAATGGGTACACTCCACAGATATTCCAGATTCATACAGTGCAATGTTTTCACAACACAGAGCACTATGGGACCACTGTATGAATCCCAGAATTCCTACCTCTCTTGTGGTTTGCAACTTGAACAGAAGAAACAGTTGACATAGCTAATTTGGGAGCAACTGGATAGGCAATAAAATGAACAGCAAATTAGAAAAAGTATCATATAGGAACAAATCAAAATATTAAAATAAACATCTTTATTCTCTAACTTTTAAATTTAACAATGGTTATTTTTTGGTAAGCAAAGGGTAAAGTTACAGAAAATGAGTTATACACTATCAATTATTGAATCATTTGAGCTGTAACATCCAAGATCAAGACAGGAAATGTAATTCACATCTATGCACTTTGACAGTTTTGTGTTAGAGGTTACTTGGTGGTGTCTCCCAGTCCATGACAAATGACTTTTCAGAGTGGTCTGAAAAGGGTTTTATTGAATTTGAATGCATATTTATTCTGGCCAAATAGTATAAACCTAAACCCCACAATAAAATAATTAGATATAGGCAGATTTCTGGAATAATTCTCTTCATACACTATCCTTAACTAAAATATTTAATCTACACTATATGTTAAACACTGTAACAATATGCTGTGAACACGCAAAAGCTGAATAGAAATGCTTTGAAGGTTTTTGTGTTTTGTGCTCCCTACAAAAACATCAAAACTAAATTTACTTAAACTCTTATTTTTGGGGAAGAAACACTGAATAATTCAATGCTGTTCAAGATGTATTTTTTGCAATGAAGTTAGGTCTTAGATCACACACAGTATAATTAAGCAATGAAATCCATTAGAAATGCTAAGTATAATGTAATTGGGAATGCTTTGATTTAAAATTCTTCTGAATAACGTAGGTTAATCCTTATAGAGAGCAGAGGAAAAGAGATCAATCGGGGTGGGGTTTTTTTTGTTTGTTTAAAAGTGACATTCAAAAACTTGGGAAATAAAATGGGAGCTAAATGAAATTGGAATACTAGGTATTACTTTATCAGGGATAGTTAGTTTTAAATATATGGTGAATAATCTAAACTAAAGTACATGCCTATTACTTACAGAGAACACAGATCAGTTAGAATTTTCTGTTTTGTCAGGCACATAGAAACTTGCACGTATAACATGGTAGATGTCACATACACATGCATATGTTTGATTTGGTGACTGTGATCCACAGATTTAATTACAGCCCTTCCAGTGTAATTCCCAACAGATTCCCAATATATCTCATTTGGTTTAGAGGCCATTTTCTAGATTACCTTTTCATTAATTTTATTCTCCACCTCTGTGTGTTATAGCACAGAAAGGACACCCTTTGAACATGAAAGCAAGCCACAGGCCAGATTTCTGCAGAGACTTTTGGGGGAGGAAAGGGCAGTAAATAAGAACAGAAGGACATTATTTCTATAATGAGCAATCACTTTGAAATGTGAAGTATAGCTGAATGCTTCAACTAACAAAGAATCTTAGTTTTATTAGTAATTTTAAAAAGTAATTTTGTTTCTAATCATCATGCCACACTACGTAATTTTTTGTGTAGCACTCAAATTGTAGAAAACCATGGGTCTTTCCTTGCCTGTATTGTGGATGGCATGAAAGCTGAGAATGCTTCTCAGCTCACTTGGGAAAACAAAGTGGAAACAAGACATTAAAAATGTGATGTTGACAATGACAATCTTTGTTCACTTAAGAATCTCAAAACTTACTCAAAATATAGATTTTGCTATCTAAACAAGTCCAAAATTATCCTGGGCTTTCTGTGTATCACAAATTTTAGTCTGTATGTCTGCTATTCCCATATTTGCAGTAATGTGCACAGTCGGAGTGTTGGAAGACTGCCTTTTCAGGTGAGCTTTGTTTTATAGTTGTTTTCTCACAGGACAGCATTACTTAGTACCAGAGAAAAATGAGTTGGATTATCATCATTACTACTTTTGCCACCACATGGGACTCGTTGAGAGCAATTTCAGTACCTTTAGACCACTAGGAATTTTACAGCATCCTACCTTGGTTTGGTTTAGAAACCTCAAGGGAAGAAATATTCGGCCATATCCTATCAAACTTTGGAGGATCTGCATGCATCAGGAAAAATCAGGTTTTGTTATTTACATCTGTGATATTGTTCTAAACAGGCAAGCATATGGACAAAGACAGAGATTACACACAGCTATTACTGGACTAGTCTAAGTTGCACTAGAACAGAACATGACTCCACAGTGAACAAGAACAAGCAATTGATGATTCCCAAAACACCAAATGGACATAAAATACTGTGCATAACAATTTATCTTCTGTGGCTTAAAATATAATTTTTCATGATGAGAAGATATTCTAGGCCAATATATATGGTTCTAACACCAGGAACAAAACAGGAACATACTGTGTTAAATCTGCTCTGCAGAGATAAAACGACAGTATCAGACAAATATGGATTTCTTACCAAAGACACATATCTTACTGTAACATCCTGTTTCAGGGCCTTTTGAGTGAATTACATATCTGTTATCAGAAGAAATATATTTACCAGTAGAGTGGGCCTTTTCTTTGGCTCTCACACTTTTGTGTGTTTCATCTATTTCCTATCACCTCTGCTGATATATTTTACAGCTTGATTTTTATTTTTTTTTTGTCATAATGTTAACTATCTAAATTTCTTAAAAGTTTTACAAAATGTATTACTTGCATGAAGCATTTTGTGTGTGCAATAGAATTAGCTGTGTCTCTTCGAGCTTCATCTTCTTTCATTAATGTGTTATTGGGCTGGGGAAGCGAGGAGTGACAACCCTTAGCAGAATGGTGCTGGGTCTTGGAGCTGAAAGTGAAGAGGATGGGGTTGTGGGGAAGGAAAGAAAACTTTTTTCTCTGTTTCCATCTGCCTAGCTTTGAACATTACATTTGGACCATGTTTTTGTCATCTTCTCAGAGTACTGCAGTGGTTGTGTCTTGTCTGAAGCAAACAATTCTTCTTAAGGGTCACATCAGCCTTCACTGCAGTGATATTAGTGGGGAGAGAGCTATTCCTTCTATGTATGAGGAATTCAGCTGGGTAGTGAGTGGACTGCAGTTGTCAAACCTGGTTGGCATCAAGGGGCTAGGCCTGTATATCTTTATCTAGATGGTGAGTTTCACTGTTATAACCATCTGAGTAGAAAATCTGTAGGGAAGCTATGACAAAAGGACTGGGGATCAAAATATCTGATATGGAAGGAGGACATCCCAAAGTATCTTCTGATCCATTTGTCAAGGGTGAAGAGAAATTGGCTGGGTGGGGTTCTGTCCCTAAAGTCCTCGCACACAGAGAACAATTAAAGGAAAGGATGAGACCTGCACTGTGCCACTTGCTGTTTGGCAGTCTTCTGAAATTGAATGGGTCAAGTTATAATTTAATCACATAATTACATCAGATTCTTGCATTTTTGCACTTTTTCCTTACCAATCAAGAAAACAGAAGAAAGAAAAACTGAGTCAGTTTGGTAGATTCTCAAACAGTCTATATAATGACTAACATTAACCTGCCTCTACAGGTCAGATCCACCAATTCCCACACATAGGAAGTGCAAATGCCCCAGTCAGAGTGGATGACAAAAAGTATCTGCAAGCTGTACCTAGTGAGGTGGTGTGGTAACCCTCGCCCCCCCCCAGTGACAGACTGCTACCATGCACCTGGGAGACCACCTTCCTCCTCCTCCTCAGACACTCACTGACAAATTACTTGCACAATTAATTCCCTGCTAAAATTTTGCTAGACTTAGGAACACTCAGACTTGACTTAAACATTTTAAAGTGACTGGGCATTAGGCATAACATAAAAATCAAAGTTAAAAAAGAAAAAGCAATCATTATGGACTATGTTCTCCTGCTGTCCCCTGAGCCTTTTTTTCTTTTAGCCATTGTGCAGCATCAGAGCTGTTGCAGAAAACTGGTCACATTTCAGACTGGAGCTTCCAATATCCTACTTGCATTGTTGAGTACCGTGTGGCACACCTGCTATAAAAATTCACATGTATAGTGGTTGTCAACTAAAAAGGCCTACGAATTACCAGAAGTAAAATTAATAAAGTCAAATAACTTTGTTTAGCCTTAGGACTAAACTTCTGGAATTTGTCATTTCATAAACTGTAGGTCCTATATAGTAGATCAGATACTTTACATAATCAAACTGATATAATCAGTAATATTTAACACATAGTTTATCCTGATTATTATTTCTCTAAGTAATATCATATCCAAGTAAAATCATTCCTTGGAAGGCAGGAAAAAATCATATTTACATATTTCTTAGAAATCCTATAAATGCTATAGATCTGTGCTTGTTTTAGGAAACTTACTTAAAACGGAGGTTGTAACTTACTGCAAAATAATTAAAAATTTCCTGACCTTTAAATTAGATAACATTGAACTGAGTTTCTTAATGGGCACCCAAAACAATAAGGAGCATATTTACAGTGCCTGGAGATTACCAATAAGTATTATTACTAGTGATTATTACTGGTTATTACTAATAATTATAACCATATTAGAAGGGACTTCTGGAGGTCATTTATTTCCACAGTTTGCTCGTGGCAGGGTCAACTTTAAAGTTAGATGAGGTTGTTGAGGGTCATATCCAGCTGAGACCAGCTGCTGCTTCATAATGTGATTAATGCTCCTGAGACTTAATGCTTCTATTATGTGCTTTTCCCAATCTTTGGTAAAGAGGATATCTTTGTCTCATATCTTTTATTCATGGCCTGTATTTCCATCAAAATTACAGGTTTCTTGATAAAGGTCTTTCTTCATGTATTTGAACTTTTTTAAAATGCTGATGACTTTAAATGTTTTATATGAAAAGATAGGTGAGATGTCCAAGTCCAAGAACGTTGGCTGTCATTCCCACATGTACATTGAGGCAGATGAGTCATCCCTTGAACAGACACTGGGAAGATTCATTTAGCAGCTAGTTATTCTTTCACAGCAACCTGTGAAAATATTTCTAGTCCTTGGTGATTACCACTAAGGGCTTTATTTATAGAGAAGTTGACTAGATAAAACAATCTTTTCCAGAACAGTTCCATGTCTGGAAACTGCATTTTGTAATTAGAATCATTATTTACCAGAATAATAAATGAATCTTGGTGTAGGTATTCTATAAGATGTGCTATTTCAATCTACTGTGAAATATTCCATGACAGTTATTCTGGGCAAACAAGGCTAAGAAATGTGAAAGAGAGTTTCTAAATGTATGTTTGAGTGTTATTATTTAATAGTGAAGCTACTGTAGGCATCTTTAAGAGTGGAGGTATGCAAGCTGTGTGACTGAGCAGAAAATCAGATATGACATTTTAAATTTGCATTGGATATTTTCACATTTTTTAGTTACTATTGTTCCAAAGCCAATTATATGTAAAAAGTAACTATTGGAAAAAAATTGTACTTTCATGAAGTAAGGAAAAACTTTCTGCATGATATTTATTAGATGTATGATAATTTCCTTTTTCTCCTCCAATCTTTTTTTTTTTATTTCCTCCCTGATATACAGTGTCAGAATTACTTCCAATATTAAATGAAGAAAACCTATCTCAAATATTCACTGGAAGCACAGTCTGCACCATGGGCTATATCATGGTTTGAAACTGGGGAAATAAAGGAAATGAATGGGTAGTTTCAGCCTAATTCCAACCAGACAGCTGCACATGAAAAAAACCTGTCACGATCTTGGTAGAAATTAATTGGCATTTTGTTGGTTTCTCACTCCAACCAAGTACTGAGCTGGCAGTAAAATTGGAATGTATTCCCAGTGAGAGGGGCTGTCCCTGCTCAGGGAGGAAAGCAGAGGTGATGGAGCACAGGAGTTCTCTGCTGCTCCCTGGGCACCAGTGCCTGCTCACTTCCTGCAGTGACTCTGCCCACAAACAATGCATCTGCTGGAAATCACCACGCAGGAATCCATGTCTGAAATAATGCTCACTAGTGGCAGACAGGGACCACTTGTGTTGGCAACTATCATTATTAATTTAATTTTTACTAACAATAAGGAACCCTAGTGAGATATGCTAATTAAGATGTTTTCTAACTTTCCATTAAAAAAAATGAATTAAAAATGTATCAGTATAAACTTAATGATTCAGTAGAACTTCACGTCTCCAGCCATAGAAAGCTGGCCTTGCCACTGCCTATTTTAAACCATGAGTAGGCAGCAGTAAATATCTGTTCTAAATTATAGATGTCTGCTGAGGATAGTGGACTTATGACGGTTTTTTAGGTGCTAATATTGAACAGAAAAATCAGGATTTTTAAGAAATAATGCTCACTGAAATCAGTGGCAGATTTAGGAGCTGCTGGACCAGTCCAGTGTGTTTATATCAGATTGTATTCCACCAGTTCTTGCAATCATCATGTCATTGTTACAGCATTTCTATCTCCTTTGGTATTTTTGGAGTTCTGATAATCTACCTCACATACAATTTGCCTTTTAGCACTTTCATTAAACTGCAAAATCTAAATCACTGAAAGAGAGAAATGCTGATTTTTTTTTTAATCAACCCTTTATTTTATTAAGTTAAAAAAAATACTTGTCTGATATTAGACAATCTTTCTTGGAGCAATGTAGGAAGTTTCATACCTGTTCCTTTGAAGAAAGGAGAATTCTGCATAAATGTGAAGATGTGGTTGTTTTATGGTAGCTCCTCAGCCATAACAGATTTTATAACTGTTGGAAGAATTTAAATGTGATTAGTCCTTTACGTGTCCACTTGCAGAGTAAAAAAGAAAGTGATCTTTTTAGAGGCTTAAAAAAATTATCCAAGGATCCATGTCTGGAAACCTTCAGATATCAGAAAAAAAATTACCACTGATTTGAACATATTGCTGGCTGATTCTCCAGATAGTGAGGGCTGAGGGAATTCTTTTATTTTAAGTATTTCCACTAAAATGTTTGTAGAAGTGCACAATGAATTCAAGTATTTTTGGAATTAAACATTTAGGTACCTTCTCATGAAAAAGAAGAATTACTTTGTTGATAGTTTGCAGGGGTTGTGTTGTTATTTTTTATTTGGACAAGTTCTGGTTTTTCCTATAAAAATGCTAAAATTGGCTGGTTGCCTGGAATTACTGTACAGTAATTCATAACTGATGAACAGTAAATCAAGGTCTTTTTTAAAAAAATCACTATGTTGGTTTGGAAACCTCACTCTTTGCTTTAGTCTGTGAAATAAACTGATTACATGTATTAAGGAAAAGAAAGAAAAAGATGAGAGGGTAACATTGAAATGCATTTTTTTCCTGGCAATTTCTCCCCAAGCTGTATAGATAATTAGATTTTAAAATATCTTTTTGGATGGTGTCTACTCTCTATAAACTTCCTTGAGTAACTGAGCTCAGCTTGCATATTTCAAGTGCCATGTGTTTTGCATGGGTACCCTGGTACATATTGGAATGTTGATATCATTTTCTAGAGTATCCTATCACTTGATTATTTATTAATGGTTAAAAGAAAGGTAACTATGAACTTTCTATATATTACAGCAAATCAAAAAGCATTGAAAACACTGTTTGATTGACAGACTGATTTAAACTGACTCAAAACGATGATGGAAAACTGGAAAGAGGAATGAGAAACAGCTCATAACTCTCAGTGGCTGTGTGTATGAGACTGCTGAGCACAGCTCTTCTTATCTGTTAAAATTGGTGGATCTGGCAAAACCAAAACGGAAACAAAGGCTCTCCCAAATGCCATCGCAATGACCTCGCAGTGCTCCCTGGGGCAGCGCTGGTGGTTTCTGACCCTGCTCTGGAAATCTCTGCAAAGAGGAATTTCTGCTCCGTGCTGGGCTCAGCTCTGCTTCCTCATCTTCAGGGTCACACCCTAGTTATACTGCAGGAAAGTGGCTCTGTTGTGACTCCTACCAGGTAAAACTACCAGTAATGCCATTAATTGGAATGTAAATTTCTCTCAGATCCAGTATTCAAATGAGCACATCATACCACAAAGGCTGTTGTATTTTCTTTCAGCTCAGTAACGTTTTAATATAGTGTAAAATCTAATTTTTAAAGCAAAAGATTCCAAGAGCTTCAAAGCATTAAAGCAGGAAAAACAAACACTGGCTTGATATTATAATCAGTTATCTAGATAAGGTGATTGCCTTAGACTGGAAGCTTGATTAACAATATTGTTTATTAGAAGGTCAGATTTGGATAAAATTAAATTGAAAGGAGAACATTTTGCTTATATGTCTAAAATAACAGATACAGTCTGAATACAATTTTTGAATGTTTTAAGGAGATAAATATCTTAATGGTCAACAGTACAGCTTTCTGCAAAACTTGACCTCAAAAAATAATAGAAAATTTATGTACAACCCAGTTATGCATTTTTATGCCCTGCTGACACGTGTTGGGTATAGACTCTAGTCTAGAGCTTGGCACGGTAGTAGCTTTGATCACACGACCCAAAATTTAGTAAGAAAACTTCTTGGTTACTGCAAGAGGGCAAAATCAGGTCCAAAACACTTTGTGTTGTTATTAAAAAAAAAAAAAATCCATTAGTATTTGCTCTCACCACCTTTTAAGATATATATTTACCACTTATATACATATATTTACCAATTAAAATTTCATGACAAATGTGAGAAACAAATAAAGCTCTTTGTTTTATCCAGACACTATTTTAGCTCCAGAAAAATACCCACGAGATTTTTCAAGGTTAAGAAAACAATAAAATAAGAAAGTGCCCATTCAGTCCTTTTTTTTTTTTTACTTCTGCATCTTGCATTCATTATAATGAAAAAAAAAGCTCTCTTAATTTAAATTGACTATGAGGAAGAACAAAAACATAGAGAACAAAGCAGAAAATACCGTTTGATTATTGTGATTGCATCTTGCACTTGGGTGCATGGTCTGTCTCTAAACTCTGACTCATCTGCCAGCAGCAGGATTTAAGGTGATAATCACCCACACAGAGCTATTTGCACATCATGTCTATCCTATCCTCTATCTAATTATACCCTTCCTAACAAACTGCTTAGCATAATTAGTGGAGTTATGCTTTACAGGAAAAAAGATAGAAGCAATAGTTTAGAAGATGCAACTTTTTGAAGGCATACATGTACAGATCAGTAATGTTGGTATTTGGTCACAATAATGAACATTTTGATGAACTGGTCTATGTAAAATTGTACAATCATTATTTTAGCAAGTAAAATAATGTAGTTTTCAGAATATTTACATACTATATGTAAGCATTGCTTAAAATTATGAAATGGTTTTGGGACTCATTAATTGCTAACACTTTCACCAGTATTTTTTCAGACATGGCTGAAAAATGCTGAAAGAGCCAGCATTGTAATCAAGAATGCTGGAAATGATCAGAGAACCTATTATTCAACTGATAGACAACAGCAGGTACAAATTACCTTAATGGGAAAGCTCTGGGGTTTTTTGTTTTTGTTTTCTTCTAGATGATCAGAAAGGATGTCTACTAATGACCACTCTCTCTTTGTGTTCAAATTTAGTGATAAGCTGCTTTAATACAAAATTCTTTGAAGTAAGAAAGGAAAACAGAGAATAATACATATATGTGCACACAGGTGAATATATTTTATTTTTCTTTGCTGGCTTTCATTGCAGTCTTAAAAAAGTGTTAAATGAACATTGCTTGAGTTGGCATCTTCTTTGCCTGCTGGAAGTTTAGTGTTTCCAAGCCCCCTGCCCCAACCCCATCCTCCATATAAACTAGAAAGAGCTGTGAGCACACAAAAGCCAATACCCCCCTGTAGGTGTTAGCTGCCAGGCAAAATGAAACCCGAACTGTATCTCCTGAGAGTAACTTCCTGTCCCCAAATGGGAAAAAACTCTGCTGATATGAAAACAAATACTGTGTTAGCATAGACAAAATAACAATCATGCAGAATCCATTAAAGCAGCCACAACTAATTAATCTTGTTCGTTTTTGTGTGTTAATTGGACTTCTGTTAAATTCTCTTTGAGAACAGGGTGAATTTATGGATTCTATCCTTGTTTAACAAGAATTCTGCTATTCCTATGTTATAGGAAAGGTGTTCAGAACATTAAGCAAGTAGAGTTATTCCCCTCCTGAGCTATTTAAGGAAAAACACATGGGAAAAAAAAGCAGAGTGTCAGTATTGTGCTCATGAAGAGATGCTCATACTTCACCCTTTTCAGGTAGGCAAAGAAATGTGTTAAATTCTATCACATATTATCCCAAGATGTTTACAGCAGACTAAAGATAAAACATAGATTTGCAGAAACTCTTGTATTTCATATAGAATGTTAAACAGAATTTTCCCAGTTTGTAATAAATAAACTGTACCAATCACCCCAGTGCAAAATACAAAGAGGTCAACAATGCATCCTTTCAGCTCACCATTGTTCAAAAGGTATTTGAGTTTCCCTATTAAGTTTTCAAAGGCCAACATCTGCTGATGCTCAGAAATGGTTGATGTGGTGACAAAGGCTGTATGGAGTGTGAAGTGAAAACACAACCATATAGACCATGCAACACAGTACTAAGAAACTATAGCACAATCAAACTCCAAAGAGCTATTTCCCATTCATCCCATTTCTGTTATTAATGGCAGGAATATTTCTGAGAATGGTGACATAAACTTATTCTCGCTCATTTAGTTAATTATTTTTTTAAATGAGACATATATATAGACAAAGTTTTGAAAATAGCACATCACTGTGAATCTGCAGGCATTCAAGTACCAGAGGAGCCACTAGAGCAGGCAAATGACATTATTAAGATTGAAAGCTTTCATTTGCACATTATTGTCATTGATGCTGTTTTGCTATTTAAAGCAGAAACAGGTGCTGTGGCGTTCAGCTGCTAACACTGCTCACACTTGCAAGGGAGATAGTTTTGATGGCATTTAACTTGGCTGTCTAGAGCTTAACAAATCAGTGCTATTCATGGGCTTAAGTAAACTGAGTTGATTATAAATTGATAATCCTGACCCTTCATCACAAGAAGTAAGAAAGTTTTACCCCAATTATTAAAAACTTTTCACTTGGATATCAGGTATGGTAAATTGCATTTAACAACTGTGATTGTCCTGTATTATGCAAGTTGTGCCCAAAGTATCTGCAAAGCTGAGGCTGTGGGGAATATTCTTTCCTTGAGCCACAGCAGGATTCCATTTCTCCCTCCCTGCTTTATTGGCAATTAACTAACGTGCCATGACCGTGTGCACTCCTCTGCTGTGGAACTCAGCCGAGGCTCACAGCTCAGCTGCTGTGCACTTGGTCTCTTCACGTGCTTTGTTTAAGTAATCATCTATTTTATTGATATAGTAGTTCTCTACATAACAGTGTTATGGTTTTGTTATAGTTTAAGAGTAGTATTTTGGTCCTTTAATTGCAAACAGGAAAGCATTTTTCTGTGAAAGAACACAATTATATTTATTTTGTGGAGTAAAGCTGAGTTCAAAGCCTGCTAGGGTTAATGCGGATTCCAGCAGATATGCTGCATTTGCTAATCTATTTCCTAGAAATGAAAGCTATTCCATTTATAAATTTTTCCATTTGCTCTTTGAACTTGCACACACATATACATACATGAAAATTATTGGTCCTATACTTCTGTTATTAGCAAACACTTTTCTTCAAAATGTTCAACAAATATTTTCTCTGCAACAGTGTCTTAATTCTTTGTGTCACACTCAGTTTTATTGGACTCAGTGCTCATCTGCTGATAAGAATCGATCAAAAATCTGGAGCTGAATGCAGATATAAGGAATGACATTGTCTCTGACCACATAATAACAGTTGCATGTTAATGCCAGAGAGGAAGGCCAATACACAGCCCCTGCACCACAGGGCATGCTGTCACAGAAACATCATCTACATCAGAAAGGGATGTTGGGAAATCAGATCCATGAAGCTGAATGACAATGCAAAACGATACTGGTTTTACTACTTACTACCAATACTGGAAATACTGGGTATACCTGCAGAGAAAGAAAACACAAAGAAGTGTAGTTAGCTTGTTTGCGGTAGTTGGCTCAGCTATTATATCTAAGATTCTGAAAACATTTCCAGAATACTTTATCAATACATAGTTAAACTCAAGCATCTGCCATTATGTGCCCAGTCCTTTATAAATGCAGAGTCTTTTAGATTTTTCAGCATGGGGCTGCAGGGACCACTAAAATGCATTGACAGATGGGATCTATACCAGCTCTCTGAATTTCATGAATTTGTTCAGAACAGTTTTGTATTTCAACTAACCAGCCATTAGGTTTAATGCTCTAGATAAAAATATCAGTCATGCATGTATTTTGCAGATCTAGGAGAGTAATTTAACCAAGGGATAGATGCATTGCTAACTGCTTCGGCCAGCTGCTTAAATCACTTGCTACCTTCTGTTGCATTAATTGTATATAACTATTTTTTCCTCTTTTACCTGACAGTCATCTAAATTAAGCTATGTAAAAGAAATGTAATTGAGTGAAACAATCTAATGCAGTAAGTTGGCCATATTGATTAAGCCTCTCATTGATTCATGTTTTTTTTCCTGTGTTCATTTCAATTCCTAAACCGAATTAATGCAAGGAAACCATTCCAAATGCAGGTGAGATTTACCATAAGAGGTGAGGCTGTTAAGGAGTAGAAGTCCTTTACCAGATAAGGAGTGTGGGATCTCATGTTGTATAATGCCCTGAAACCTGGGCTTTGTGTGTAGCACAAAACCATGGATATGAAATCTTTCCTGAAATGCCATTTTCTTAAGATTAAATGCCATTTTTAATGGCATTGTGGCTCATCATTTGGATTAGTTAGAAACTGCAGATCAGTATTGAAATCCTGGATATTTGTATCGTCTTTCTTAAATACAGTTTGACTTTTTAGAAGTTTTATCGACTTTTGTGGCATGCATTTTGTCACAGAAATCTGTTTCTCCATTAAACATCTGCTACACTTCTTTCAACATCTGTTTTGAAGTTCTCCCTTACTTAGAGATGGCATGGACCTCACTCTGCAATTAAGTGAAGAAATGTTTGAAAATAAATGATATTCAATGTAAGCAAGGTTGCAGAATCAAGCTGGGAACAATCCTAACTTGTGGCACAGCTAAGACAATGCTGAAGTAACAGAATTTGCAGAATGGGGACAAAACCTAGAGATTTTATGTTTCACCACATCAATCCTGGGACACATGGCAGAATTGCAGCTCTCAGATTTCGTATCCTATGGCAGCTGTGGCCTGGCAGAGCACCATGGACAGCACCTGCTGCTCACCCAGCCCCACACTCAGCTGCTGCTTGCAAACTTAATTATTTCTACTTCTGGTGAGATTAATGTGCATTTTCCAAAATTTTAGCACCCTGAGGTATCAAAAGCTAAATGCAAATATCATCATAATAGAACAATGTGGTCATAGTTCTAATAGTAACAAAAAGTGCTTTTTTCAGTAAGGATAATAAAAGAGAATGTCTGTTCCCTTATTTTAAATGTCAAAAAGGCAATCAATTTTCGAATATTTTTCTCTGAAGTTTCCATAGCAGCTTGTTTAAATTTTTCCAAGTCATTGTAGCTGGTTTAAATTAGCAGGATTATTTTTCCTTTATACACTCACGGAACCTACACAAATATTAGATAAAAGACAAAAACTGTGTTCTCGCACTCACACTTGCTCTGTGAAATTTGTATTTCCTCTGGGTATACTCCCCCGCCTCAAACCTCTCTGTCTCCTACACACACATACAAATATCCTTCCCTTTCTCTCCTGAACAGATTGTAGCAAAGGAAGAGGTTTTCCTGCAAGTCTGCTCATATTATCATACTTCAAAATTTTCAATGAATTAATAGTGATAAATGCTTCCTGGGCAGAGAATAATGAACACAAGATGCCTGGTAGCCTGAGGGCTCTGTATTAACCTTGCAAAGATATCTTCAGGTTCTGTTTCAAAAGCTGTTTTGCTATTTCTGTATAGAGTTTCTTAGTTGGTGTGGTCTTCTGTAACCAGACTGGTTTTTGTGCTACCAGGTATCCCTGTGTGAGGTGGCTGGCCTTGATAGTGCACTATTTTATGTCCTTCTTACTAAAGAGAGTGAGAATGACACTTGTGAGTTTGTCTGGAAAGGAGCTGGTTATGTAGGGCCATGAAGCAGGATCTATTAACATTGTGTGAAAGCTGCACATATGATGGGGAAATTATTCTTAGAAGGAGTGTTTGTGTGAGATCTGGAGTTACATATTGAGGCTAGCTCTTAAATTCAGCTGAGCTGTATTTGGTGCAAGTCCTGAGGAAATGAGGCACAGCAGGTGTGATTCTGCTCTCCCTCTGGCAGTGTAGAGGTAGGTGAGGGCCTGAGCACACAGCTCTGCTATGCCACCAGTGCTGGGGACAACCACAGGGTGTGGGGTCACCCCCCCACTGCTGGAGACAAACACAGGCCATGGAATCACCTCCCACTGCTGGCTCTTGGCTTGAACCTGGCCTGTTACACAGCATGGATCATTTCCAGGCAGCCTTGTACTGAAATCTGTGAGTACTTTGCAGCAGTGAAGTGATGGGGACAGGTTAGTGAGATGAAGGATCAGGCCCATTACCTCCTTTGATGGACAGTTCTATTGAGCAAGGTACAGAAAGCAATTGAATTTACATCTATTCAATTGTTAAACCAAAGCAATGCTCAGCTTTGTAAATTATCTTCCAGTTGAAATCACTTCAATGGATGGTTACTAATGGTAATAGATTTATAGTGAAGGGACATCAAATAAAGCATGCAAAAAAAGTTCAGATGTTGGTACTGCTCCTGAAATGGCAAACATTGCAGGAGAAAGTCACTAATACTATTTATTATTTTTGACTTGACTTGAGGATGGTGGTTTGGTATATTACATGTTCACTGCAAATGCATCTAAATATATATGCATTACTTGAGAGGAAAAAAATCTGGCGTTTTCCTTTCATACAATCTTCTGCATCTGCCCTGTAATTTTCTCATTTCCCCTGCTTCCAGAAATGGGTTGTTTTAGCTCTTAGCTACCATGGAGCTGGCTATTGAGATGAAGAAAAAAGCAAATCAGATGCTAGTGAAGAAAGCAAGTTTTTGATTTTGTCTCTAGTTTGTGACAGAGTGAAATCCTTAACACAAAGGAAATGGAACAAGCCTTCGGTGAGAAGGACCACATTGCTGCTTCCAGACTCAGGCAGGTCACACCCTGCAGACCCTCTTAGCACCTCCATTGTCAATGCCTACATGTGCTTCTGGCAGGACTCTTAAACAGGAACAAAATATAGAGCTTTTCATAGCAGAGTCAGAGCAGGGATGGTAATGCCTCATCTGATCTTTTGCTAGACTATCTGCCCTGCAGCATGACAGCACTCCCTGCAGTGAGTCTTTCTTCCCTTTGCAGCTCTTCCATTGAGGCATGATTGCAATATCAGATCTCAATTTCAGAACTTCCGAATTCTCTAGCAATTTAAAACCCTGAGAAGCTTGATGATACTGGTATCTTGTAATCCCTCAAAGGGAGTGATCATTATGATCATAGAAGCAAACTTTTCAGGTATTGTTAAACCTGTATTCAGACAAAGCATTACACACAGCAAAAGAAAATTCTTTGGAAATTTCACCTGCTTCGTTGCAAGAGCCCCAGGAACTCCTGCTACTGTTAATTTTGCAGTTGTTTCTCTGTAAAGATTGAATTCATAGAAAAGGAACTGCTTTGATGAAGTTTGTTATCCCTCATCTCTGCTTTCCCAAGCAATATCACCACAAAATAAATGGGACAGAGGAAATAGTTATTGTTTTATTGGGTAACATCTTTTAAAATTTGGACTTTTTTGTGTTATGTTTTAGTGAGTCCAAACCAGTATTGAAAACTCTGTCTAGGAAGCACCCAGTGAAATAAGAGGATTTTTTTTTTCAAGTAATCGTAACTTATTGATAGAATATTAGAAACTTTGAAAAGCCTGAAACTCAGACCATTTTGGGCACTTTGAATATCTTAAAACAGACACTTTGCCTTCCCATGCTGCTGTTGCTGCTTAAGGACCAGAAGTCTCTTTCATTTCATCTCTTTACTGTATATGGCAAAAATAGAGTTGTTTGAAACCAGTGACGTATGGAAACAATTCATTTCCCAGCAACAGATGTCACCATAGCCAGCACAAACAACCAGCTCAGCAGGGTCGTGCAAGAGGGTAGAGTGCTCAAGGACAATTTTCCAAGCCCTATTTTAAAAAAACACAGCACATTATTTATAGTGCATTGTTTTTAGGTATGTACCTGCAATGTTTTGCTGGCTATTGCATTGGATACCCAGTTGAAGGAAAATGAGTTTATCAGTTGCAGATTTTCACTTTTTCCTGACACACCTGTTTACCTGAATGGTCTTGATACACTGCAGTTTTGCCCTCACACTAGGTTTCCCAGCCTTCTGTGTGACATGTTCCTGTGGCTTTATACCTTCTGTAAGCTTCACGGGCTAAGATTAATATGGAATATAAAATAGGAGCAATATGAAGCTTTGCTGTTTTGTAACTTGTTGATTGATATCTTCCTTTTTCTCTTTGAAACTCATTGTCGAAAGCATCAAGGAGCAATATTTTATAACTTCAACATAAGTGTCCCATTCCTTCAAATCAAGTCATGAAGAAGGCACTGGAAAACTTCCAGTTACTTGAGGGAATGGGCCCTTAGAAAATGGGTCACTGTCTAATTTATAAGTCTGCTTTGACTGGCAAGCAGGATGTGCGATCCTTTCAGTTAGAGGGATCCTTGTTACTTGAATTCCTGACTAGAAAGCACAACTTCTCAGACAACTTCATTTATGCTGGTTCTTCAAGATGGCTTTGAGTCAGCAAATATTTACGGGAAAAACTGAACATCGATGAGGGTAATACCAGGGCACTTCTGGAGGTGCCATAAGTTTTGCCAGAAACTGTTTCTGTGGCAGCTGTGCTGCACAGATGCCTTGTAAGTCTTTTCCCTTTCAGGGAGGTTTAAGGCTGTGCTGCTGAGACAGAGGCTGTACCATAGGAGGGGGACCCACTGCAGGAGAAATTCAGTAAACTGAGACTGTTTGGCTCTTGACTGACAAGAACCACCAGTGTTTCCCATGTCCTGGTCAACCCTTTGTTTCATGTTGAACCATGAATTAGGAAAGTCATATAACAGCTAGGAGGGGTTTTGCTGAGTGTTGGGCACTTTTGATACAGGTTATTGGTGGTGAAGGGAGTGACACAAAGCGAGCAGGCTTTGATCCATGGCAGCTCAGTGCAGTCTGAGACAGCTCTGTCTGATGGAGCTGAGAACATAAGTGCCAAAGATGATCTAAACAACAGGAGGAAGAAAAGGGCTAGTGCTGTCAGACACATACAACTGCTGAGGAGAAAAGCTATCCTGTAATACCAAGTAGAGAGAAATTCAATAAGTTCACTTTGTGTGTCAAAACATATTGCAGAAAAAACTATCTACAGAATGTGACAGCACAAGGGAATGAATGTAATCACAAAATAGTCAATAAGATAGAGTGGAAATATAAAATAAATGCTGTGAGGAGACGAATGGAGAAATATTGTTAGTGCCAGTAAACAACAGAGTACTTGCCGTCTTTCACAGGTAAAGCATGGAAAAATGCTTTGCATTCTCCTGAAAAACTCAGGATGACTTAAAATGATAAAGAAATAAATGGATAAAGAAGGCCGCTTTGTATCAAGTTTTCCACTATGACTAGAGAATAATCTGGAACCGTCTTCTGTGTAATGAGCTGTAGCTTGAAAAGGCATGATGAAGTCTTATTGGCCACAAAAAATGGCAGAAACACAGCAATGGAAATAACAGAAGTTCTAGCTGGGAAAGATTTGGAAAAAGACATTAAGCTTCTTGTTGAATCTGAACAAATTTCAGAAATTCAGAGAATCTCAAGAAAGAGTATCTTTTTATTTTGTGGAAAGAAGAAAAGAATTTTTTTTTAAATTGTTTTGTTTATACAACTATTTTTAGCTGTATCTTATTTAAGCATATTCATGTAAACTTCAAATATATTTAAATTTTTAAATAATTTGGTCTTAGATGAAAAAGATGGTCTTTGAAAATTGGAGGAAGGAGAAGTATCAAAGGAACACTGTATTACTGGATAATACAAAGTGCCCCAAGGAACTGAAGTTATATATGAAGGGAAGTTATTTCTATCAACATGTTCCAGAAACTATTTTGGAATCCACCCCTGACTAGGGAGACTTTAACAGCAGGACTGCACTGCTGACCACACAATGGAGATGGTGACATAAAGGCAACAAGGTAAGTGAAATTACACTGCCTGTGCAAAGAGTTTACACAGTAATACATAACTTCATTTGCTCCAACATATCCAGCCTTAAATCAGGAAGTGACAAAAGAAATGAAGATTTACATACCATAAATGATTGCTGCTTGTAGCAAGGAATCAGACAACCCACAAGAAGAGAAGCTGATTTAGTTCTGAAGCAGTGCATAGGACACAATTCAAGAAGTAGTTATCAGAGAACCACTTCTGGACTGAAACTGAACATGCTTGTTGAGAAGCAAAAGGATAGAAAAAAAATCCACTGTGGTAATATCTAACTTTGAGAGAGCGAGGAAATGAAAATGAGGAAGTTAGATAAAAGAAAAGTGAAAAGAACATCTAAAAAGATATGCATGCAAACAGCATGGAAGCAGCTGGAGACAAGTGTATGAGAGGCTCAAAATAATCATATATAACTCATCTCTTTTTTTTAACTTATAAAAATTAACTCTCTTATAAGCGAAAAAAAAAAAATTCCAAACTCCAATGCCAAAGTGAAAACAACAGAATGTAGATGATTTTGTAAAGATACCCTTCAAAAGTGTAAGTCTTCTCAATGGAGAAAGATATGGGGAAATAGCATAAAATCTGCCAATTTAAATATAAACCACAGTATTTCGATAATCAACTTCCTATGGACACAAAAATTAGCAATTCTTTTTTGTTAAAACAATCACACTAGAAGGAGGAGTCCCAGAGAGATAACTGGGAAGATAGGCAGTTGAGGTATCATTAATACTATGACTAATTAATAATTAATGTAATATTGAATACTAAATTAATTGTTTTGACTGATGCTCACAACAAAGAAAGAGAGATTCTCACACGCTGAGGAATTTTCTCAGAGTCTGTTAGCATCTGAAGTAAATGGTATTGAACAAGAATTGCCATGAGGAAATGTTGCTCCAAGAAGTATTTTAAAGGAACTCAAATATGTTGTTTCTGAGCTAAATATTGCAGCATATAACCTGTCATTTAAGTCAGCCTTGAGTCCAGATAAAATGTTTTAACTGTGGTAGTCTTAAAAAAGAACTCAAAGACTGATCCAGAGAGTTACAAAATATAAAAGAGGCACATTTTTATGTTATTGTAAAAGAGCCATGTCGTTGTCATGTCTAGAATATCATGTGGAGTTTTAGCCTCACCAAATAAAAAAAATTAATCATAGAACCAGAAGAGAGCAAGAAAGCACAGATGGGCAGAGATCTGGCATGGTTTTGATAAGATGAAAGAGATCGGGATTTGCCATTTAAAAAGAGTGGAGGAGTGGATAAGGTCAAGTCTATGTAATGATAAATGGTGTAACAGATGTCAACAAAGGTGCATTATTCTTTGTTCCTTCCTTATCTAAGGAGCTACTGGGCTATCCATAGAAAAACATTTAAGGCAAGCAAAATAAAATACCTTTCAGTCATTGTCTCACTAAAATTTGAAATGTATTGCCATAAGGTATCACTGAGGTCAAGCTTATGTCAGCTGGGTGTCTCTCTGTTCAGCAGGAAGCAACCCCTGCAGTCCAGCTCAGAAAGACAATTTATTTCATGGTAACTGAGAAGGCGAAGAAGAAATCCTTCATGTTTCTTCCTGTTTGCCATAAATTCCTGCTGCTGATCACTGCAGAAGTCAGGATTTGAGGGTAAGTGGAGCATTTGTCAGCTCAAACAAGGTTATGTTTTCGTGATGATTCATCATCATCATCAACCCCAGAAATGACTACCTATTATTTACAAAACATTTTAATTTTTGATGAAACTGTATATTTGCTGAAATTCAGTAACGTTGTTTTAACATAAAGTTAATTTAAAAAGCTTTAGATGCTCTTTCAGTAGGTGCTAATTCCAATGTTCCGTCTGGTGTGTGCTCAGCTGACTGGGAATGAGGTAAATGACACAGCAAGCTGAATTTAGCTAAAAATCAACCTGGCAAATCTCACCATATTTCCCAAACATAGCTTTAAAGTATTAATTCTGTGAGCCCCACTCACTTTTTATAACGGGCAAAAAAAAAGTGAATACTCTTACAAAATGTTTTTCCCTGCTTTTTGGAAGTTCATTTTTTTCTGCTCAGTAAGAATTTTATCATAATTTCATGCCCCCACACTTCATGGTTTGTTACTTAGTCTATTACTCTCGCATTTTACTTGATAAGGTCCTGCTTCCTATGATCTTCATTTCTGAGTTTTGATTCTTCACAGCTGCTGCTTTGAAGTCTTAGATAACATTCTCAGCATTGCACACTGCTCCTGGTTTTAAACTTTTCATTCAGCTGCATACATAGCTCTGTTTCTCTCAAATAACTTTTTCAATAAATTGTTATATCTAATATTTTAAAATGAATGTTTTGCTTTTAATCACGGCAAAACTGTGGACTCATTTCTTAAAAGAAGCTAGAAACTTCTGTCAAAAGGTTTATCCTCATTTTCAGTCCTTTCTTCAAAGGAATTTAAGTCTGTTACTCAGTTCAGGAGGATTCTGAATCACTGTGTATTTCATATACGCATGAAAGGGAGAACTGATGGTCATGCTTTGTGGCCTCTCTTTCACCATCATGTTTTATTTTGACCCAGTCCTGTCCAGGACCAGGAAACAGAGCTGTCAGTAACTTCTTCCCTTGGATAATATGGAAGTGTGCTGGAATAGGACACAGGTGTGTTGTGGAGTGGCTGTTAGCTGGAAACAAGCAGATGTAAAACCTCAGGTTTTGCCCTCGCTTTCTCTCTTCAACACTTGATCTACAAGAGTGCATCTGAATCTGGACTGCAGGTCAACATTAGGGAAATGTTTCCCAACCTTTAGATCTTTAGTTAGTAATATGAAAAATTTGGCCAGAGCTGTTTTTTTTCCTCCTTTCTTAAATGGACAAAAAATGAGCAAATTTCTCACATGTTGAGCTGAGAGTGTCACCAATCTCAAGCCAATAAGGATGTATGAATGGAGAGCTGAGGGCACTGTGGCTGGAGCGATACTGCAGTTATTCCTCTCTCAACTGTGTGTGTTTTTTATGTGAAGTGTCCTAACTTTTTCATTCCTTAGCCCTTTCTGTGCAGTGTCCAGGGATGTGTTTGTGGATATAAACATGTGGTTCTCCTGGAAGTTATTTACAACTATGTGAGAGAACAGATGATGTACACTTACAATTAGCACTTACAAATTGACACCTTGTCCAATTATACACACTGAGCCAGAAAACAATGACAAACCTTTGCCAACATTAATCTTCCTTCAGAGTCATAATATGGGGCAGAATTGTAATAATGAAATATCCTTATTATACAAAACTACTTACAGATATTAGCAGTGCCCTTAGGTATAGGCAGATAAGAACCAGGGCTCCACGGTCGGCCCTGATAATTCTTCTTGCATTTTCCACAGTCTGGGCCCGTTGTGTTATGCTCACATTCACAAAGTAGTCTTTTGTTTTCTTCTTTACAGCCAGTAGCATGAAGGTTGCACTTACACCTAATTTTAAAAAGCAAAAATAAAACAAAGCGGGATATTATTTAGAGATGAGGTGAGTTTAAGCTCAAGTTTTAGAAAAGCATGTCCTATGGCAACCACTTGATTTCTGTGTTGTCCCTCTGGTATTGTTCTACCATGAAAGCATGACATCACAAGACATCTCCCAAAGAGCAAGCTGCAGATCTTCAGCTCACAGGTCTAAAAGCAGAAATGTCACTAAGACTCCAAGATGCTGAATCTTGTTTTCACTAATGCAGCTCCACTGAGAACAAATAAATGATTCATAATTTTTATTACATACAGGTCTATAGTTTTGCAAAAATTCAAGAGTTACTATTCCCAGGAGCAAAATAAGTCCTCTGTTTATGTCCGTACATAATCTGGCCCAAATTAAGGTTCAATTTACACCCTGGGAGCTTGAGAAAATATTTCATTTAAATATCCTCTACAATGCCACACTTCAATAGAAGGAAAGCTCACTATAATGGTGTCTTGCCATTCTTGTTCAGCAAGTACTGTCTTGTTCAAAAAGGAAATTTCTTTTTCTGCTTTAATTCAATATAGCTGTAGTAGCTGAAGGTCAGATGAAATATTTTGCTAGGCACATTTAGTTTTACTTGGGAAAGAAACCTAATCAAGCCTTGTGACAAAATCATTAGATAAACCAGATTCTGCATCTGGTCCTAAAACAGTTGCATTTTCCTTGAATTCCCCTCTTTTCCTGAAACTAGGACACTTACAAAATGGGAAGTTAGTTTCATAAAAAGTAAGGTATTTTCACCTCTTTCCATCCCTTTTCAACAGATGTCAAAACAAGCAAAAATCTATTTCTGTTTGGGGCTGGAGAGAAAACCAGTATTTAACGACCTTTCCTGTTTGTTTTCCTAATGACCGTACATCTAGTAATTTACAGGGTTCTCATGTGGGCATTTGTCACCTGTTCCATACAGTGACCAATAATTAGAGCAAAAAAACACACGGAATGGCCAAGTGCAAATTAACAGCTGTCAAGCTGACTTCCATTTGGAAGGAATATGACCTGAAGCAATTGACCACATACATATATATCCCCAGGGTAAAACAAGCTTGCAGTTTTCATAAGTAGCTGCTGGAGAAAATCCACAAGAATATGTAACACAGGAGATGGTAGAGCATTCTCCTCAGTGCTAGAAATGAGGCAGATGAAACTGCTATTATTTGAGCAATGCTCATTCTAAAGAGAAACAGGTTAACACCTTTAAAATTGAAATTACCAAAATGTATTCAATATGCTGGACAAGAGAAGGAGAGTAATTTTTACACAATTTACAAAGTATGTGTGCTTGAAAACTAAATCAATTGTGAATTTTCAGTGAGTCGCCATAGCAGAATGAAAGATGCCTGTCTGGGCATCAGTGGATGACATCTATTTATTCACTAGACACTGGACATTTTGGTAAAGGATACTGCTATTAAAAAAAGCCATGGGTTGTTTTGCTGTCCACAGGAATATGAAAACTGAAGACTCCAAACAGGAGTGATATAAAGTAAGAACAAGACCAAAAAATAGAGGAGAAAAGCAGGAGACACTGTCAAGTAACTAGAACAAATGAGAGGAAGGGACAGGATTTCTTTCAGGAGGAGATTTCTGTTTTATTGTAGGGACTCAGTGTCAGAGGCAGCAAACTGATCGAGTCAAGAGGAAAAAATAGTTGATTCTGAGGAAAATCTGTAGTACCTAGAGCTCTGAAAGGGTGCTCTAGACTTGTACAGGAACTGAGGTAGGGGAAGATAAAGGTATGTCCATCTGCTAATTGGAGTAAATATGCACAGCTTTTTTAACAAGCACCTGAAAATAAATAATAGTTGTGGCACAAAACCTTGTGCAAAATCTCTTTGCACTTCTTAGATGCTGTGCTTGTCATATGTTCCTGAAGTGAGACTGACCCTTCCTTAGTTTTGCTCACATGGGTAGAAGTCTTGGATGGACTCTGGCCTTCTCCATCCTCTGCTATCCAGTCCTGTGCCATGCATCTCCAGATATACATGCAAAACATACATATGCATTTATATGTATGGATATATACATGCTTTCACAAATAACTCCCATATAGCCTCATGATTTCCTTTTACTGCCCACTTTTCTAATCCCTCTGTGTCCCATCTGTTTACAGGCTGCCTCCTCCTTTTGCTGATTTCCCAGGCAAGGGAGCATGAGCAGCACAGCTCTGGTGCCTGTCCTGGTGCCTGTGTTATTTAACTTCTTAGGGCAAGATTTATGCAGAGGAAGTGCTTCTCAGCCCAAGTTGTAGCACCCAGAGCCACGCCAGGCAGCTGTTCTGGGGTGCATGTGGCAGGGCTCTGGTGCTCCAGCAATGGGCAGGGTCCTGCACAAGTCACCTTGTGTGACTGCAGCCACCAGAACAGAGAGAATGAGACATCCTGGAGGGCTTTGCTGGTACCAGATACAGGACAGGGTCTTGCACAAGGCACCTTGTGTGACTGCAGCCACCAGAACAGAGAGAATGAGACATCCTGGAGGGCTGGGTTGGTACCAGATACAGGCAGCTCTGCACAAAAACAGCAAAGTGAATTTTCTTCTAGAAGTGACTGGCAACCTCCTGTCAAATTTTAAAACCCTGTTAACTGAGATTTAAAACCAACAGCCGCCATATGGGCATTCAGACTAAATGCACACAAAACAGACAAAGAGACATTTCAGCCATTTAGCTTCCTAAATGGAAGAATTGCTAAATGGCTTTTCTTGTCCTAAACCAATAGAATAATCAAAGATTCATTTAATCAACGCCTTTATGCAAATCAACTTATTTATATGCTTTATATGTGTTTTTGAAAGCTTTCCCAGTAGAATTATCCAGAATGCTGCATCCCATCTTAATAGAAAATTCCAAGTAATAATAAACAACTGAAAAACCCCCCAAACCAAACCCCAAAGCATGCCCCTCTATAAAAAAGAAAAAAAAAAGAAAAAAGAAAAAAAAAAGAAAAAAAAAGAAGCAGAATGAGACAGAAGAGAGTAGTGTAGCCTTCTAGGAGTATGATTTAAAGAGAATAAGAGAAACAATGAGTTTGATCACTGGAAAAAAATAAGGGACTGATCTAAAACTTTTGTAGGAAGAGGATAGTCCAAATCTAATGTTAATAACTGAGCAAAAAAAGAGCCAACAATGATGAATTTCCAAAGAATCCTCAGAATACTTCAAACTTAGCTGTGTATGCTTTCTAAGGAGAAGAAAGTAAGGAACAAATGTGATTTTGTTTTACTAGAATGTTTTGTTTACTAAAATGTTTTACTACAAGACTAGCTAAAATTAAGGTTGAAAATATATTTATATTAAAAAATGTCAAATTTGACTTAATTAGACTTAGTTATACTAGTACAAAAATAAATGTTTAAAACCCCCTCTAAACCCAAACCACATAAGATCAGATAATGTGTGGTAAAAACTTTGTCTTCTTACTGTATGGGCAACAGAGAAACTGGGTTTGGCTCATGATTATTAGTGTTATACAAGTATGAAAAAATCTGTAGAATAATAAAACATGAAGCGATTGAATTGATAGCCTTGTTAGAGCCAGCAACTGTATATAAGGAGTAAAAGAGTGGAAGCATAAGTAAAATAAGACATTTGGAAGACTGAACTAGAGGCTCTGATTCTCCACTTGCACAATTTTTGTTGTTGAAGCCACTGGACATATCTTGAAGGGATTGATCATGATTTCCACTGCCAATCAAGGACGTAGCTGAACAGTGAATCCGTGTAAAATGCAGGCAGTGCTAAAACTGAAAGAGAACAAGAAGCA
The DNA here is from genome assembly GCA_013397075.1 of Rhabdornis inornatus. NCBI lineage: Eukaryota > Metazoa > Chordata > Aves > Passeriformes > Rhabdornithidae > Rhabdornis > Rhabdornis inornatus. The sequence continues at coordinate 1,622,102 of VWZS01008230.1, read as the reverse complement.
TCTGTAGAAAGCAAACTGGAGGGTACCATGTCTGGGGAAAACCAAGCCATCAAAATCTGTGGTGTATATGGAGAGAGAAACACAGAAATAATATTTCATATGCTTTTGGGTCCTTACAAAGGATGCACCAGGGATGGGGCAATCTTTTAGGGACCTCATCAGAGTGTACATATGCACGGTCTTAGACTTCTGCAAAGAGAAATGCATGTTGTGCTTGAGGGACAGACTTCTCTGGATGACCGAAAGAGGTAAATGAGTGCAGCGGGGTGGAGAGATGACTAGAGTACAATAAAAAGCTGCTTCTATTTGCAGGATAGGCAGTAAGGAAAACAGAAATATTTAGGGTGACAGAAAGAAGGCTATTTCAGTAAAAGTAGCACCCAGATGCACCATGAGAGAACCACTCTTTTGATGAGATACACTGGGTTGTCAGTGGTTGTGTGAAAACAAAGCAGCACAGTCTGGACCTTAGGAATTTCAGCTGTCTGTCAGCTGAGCACCACTGATCTGGGAGCTGACTTGGGCTCCCAGCAGATCACTCAAGATGTGCAATCAGCTTCCTAGGGAGAATACCCAAATTAATCTCTTTCTTATGGAAGATTGCCTTTCTTTTCTACTCCAGAGGTAAGGAAATATTTTGTTATCTTATATGAATATCCATGGTGATAAATTATTACTGAAAATCCTAGGTACCACTTGTTATTTCATTAAGCACTTGCTCTGAAGGCTGTTCCTGGCTGTTACTGCTGTCAATCTGAAATACTAACAAAAGGTTTAATTACATACAAAGCACATTCAACACAACAACCCCATTGACTGTTGATGCTTCCACTGGCAGAATGTAGTTGCTTTGGCTGCTTGTATAAGAATGGAGAAGGTCTGAAAACCCAGAAAACTAATTTCATCCCCAGTGTACTGAGTTCCATATGACAGTATTCCATGCCTATCTAGTTTATTGAAATCCAAAGAAGAAAATCCAAGTCCTGTACAGGGTATGATGAGGCAATTACTGGGTAGCAGTGGGTGGGTAGTAGCTGCTGGCACACCAAGTGGGTTTGCCTGCACAGAGGAGGGATGACAGAGGGAGCTGTAATGAGTACAGCAGGTTTGAGAGCACAGGTTAAAGTCTGGCAAACAGAAGAGGATCTGTGCTGCAGCCTCTGCACTGCACTGGCAAACAGCTTAAGGGCAAAATCTCATGTAAGGACACAGCAAATGTTAAGGGCAAAGTGCAGTTCTGAGATACAGTACATGCTCACTGTAAATGGCACTGCTGAGGTCTAATGCTTGTATGACTTTACAGAAAATGACTGAAGTCCATGATTATAAATATCAACAACTCCATGGACAATTAGGTCACGTATGGAGAGATGTAGGCCTTGAAATGGCTTTCCACCTGAAGGGAAAAGCTGTCTGCCATTTACATCTAGTGACAGTTTTTGCAGACTGTTTTATTTTTGCTCCTGGTGGGGCAACTCTGTCAGTGCCGAACTTGTGGAAGTGAATGCCATGGCCTCACAATACTTGTCTGCATTTGGAAACTTCCACCCTGATGTTTCTGCAGCACAGGGGATATCCATCTTGCCAGTTCAACCTGCACAGACTCCCCCTGCTAAGCAGCCTGGTTATAGCACACGCAAGAACACATTTCCCTCAACGTGCAAATTCAATTTTGAATCACTGGAGATTGATATTGCTGTCCAATGCTATAAACCTTAATTGTGTGGGAGAACAAATTTGTTTTTCTGACCACTCATCTCTGACAGACTCATTATTTTGTCATAAAGCAATTGAAATGATATTTTTGGCAGTTCCATAACGCACAGGAGCGCTCTGGCTCGCTGGCGGAGCAGCGCTGTTGTGCTGGGAGCCCTGGGTGAGCTGTGCTCCTCACAGACTCTATTTACATACAGGCAAGTGACATTAAAATGCTGTAAATATCACTAAGGTAATTGCTAATAGCGTGCTGACGCTCTTGCAGGGGAATGCCAACCAACAGACTGGGGGCACGTGAGGGAATCCTTGATGTTCAAGAGATCATTCATGAGAAAGACAAGAGGAGCTCTTTGATACATTTTTAACGACTAGCCATATGTTCCTCACTTAGATACATCTTTGAATCATTCTAGGTCATCGCCAAAGTTTAGAAAATTAACTTGAAACCAACTTGGAAGACTTCTGCACAGACTCTTTGCTTCTGCAGGCCATGAGTTGGCTCCCTGCTCCCAGGTAAGCAAAGCCCGAGCTTGCAGAGGAGTTGGTGTGTTTGCTCTTCACATTACTGCCCACACAATGTAAAATACCATCCCCACACGGCTTTAATTAGGCATTTTAAAACACTGTTGGCAATGCTAGGAGCCTTAGTCAGCTCCCCAGTGCTGGCAACTACTTCCAGCACCTTGTCACAGGTGTCCTAAAGGACCTGGCCGTGTTTATCATGACATCAAACGTGTTAAGGCTGTCATCTACATTATCCCTCTCAAGCTTACTAGTGACCTTGAGGCAGCTTGCCCAGTGAGATTTAGTTTTCTAATCTAATGTAGACAAAGAGGAAAATTCCACATTACAAATACATTTGAAGTGATACCTCAGCCAGGAAGGAGGATGAGATATAAGTTGAGAAAGCAAAAGTCAAAACATTAGTACTTTTAAAATATACCATGAAATCTTTGCAATTGAGTCATTATATATCAGGTTTGAAATTTTCTTTTTACACTTTATGAGACGAATTCATCATAACTTGAGAAACTATATGTACAGGTAAGTTACAAAACTCTTGCACTGTTGAGTGCACTTAAGTGTATCATTACTTAGGTAAGTCTGTTTATTCTTTAATTTTCTCTGACAAGTGAACTTGTTTTCATTGATGCCCACAGTCTCAGAAACATCATGTCTGCTGAATATTATTATTCATTATATTGTACGATTTTCCCATGTTATGTCAAAACCCCAAAGAGTGCTGATCCTTATTCTAGTTTTCCAAGCTTAATAGATTTTGTGGGGATAAAAACAGCTATAAAGGATATTGTTGTGAAGAAATAAAATGAACTGCTGGCCAATTTATTTCTGTGGGGATGCAGCAGAGGTAACAGCATAATTACTACAATCTTGGCTACTAGTGCTCACTGTAAGGACTACCCATCTGAAATTCTGACCTAAAAGGGACAAAAACACCCAAGGACAGTTGACAATCAGAAAATGGCACAGATTGCTGACTGCAAGTAGGTCTGCTGAACAAATGTTCCAGTTCACATGAAGCAAAAAAGTAACTTCTGTTTTCTATTAATTTTTTTTAATAATATGAATATCTGAGGTCCACATTGATGTATGGAATTTAAATGCAAAGAGGGCACTGCATCTTTTTCTGGGCATTAGGAATAAGACCCCCGTGGTCTGGTTGTTAAATGTAGCCACCGTAGTGAGAGTAATGAAATATGACTCCTTTCGTTTATTTCTGGAAATGCATTTGGTCACCAGTTTTTTCCCCTGTCCTTTTCCCTGAATTTGCCTAACATATCATAATCTCTCACTGAAAAAAAAAAAAATTCCTGTGTGGAATATGGCTACATCAATAATAAGGGATAAACAAATTCAATAATAACAAATATAAATTTGTATAGATAGATATATTATTCTTTCATTTGCAAAGCAAGAACTAATGTTGGATCAGGTTTTTAAGCTTCTTAAATCTGTAAGTAGCTTTGTGGTTAGAAAAGAAGTTTAACCTGTGCTCAGTAATCCTGCTGCACCTTAGTACCTCAGAATCCAGAGATTTACAGAAGCCTCTTCAACTTTATTCTTTACTGTTTCGTTTTCACTGCTAAATTTGGGAGGAAATTGAATTAGATTCCCACTGGCAGTATGGAAAATTGGGGAAAATAGCTTCTTATTCTCCCTCAGCTGAGTATAATGTATCTAGTGGGGAACAGCAAAGCTGAAGCACAGAGAGCATGTTTGCTTTGCTTTCTCAGCGGCCTACTTCCAAGCAGTTTGGAGAGCTTGAAATTAAAAAAGAAAACAAAGTCCAAAAGGGCAGCATAATTCCCTTTCCTTCAGTCCCAAGGCTCACAGAAAGCTTGCAGGGCATGGAATTGCCCACTGTTTGCACTAAGCCAACCCAGCAATAAGAGTAGGCAAGTGCTAAATTTAAATATTAATGTGTTTATAAGATTTATTGTGTTCATATGCTAGTAAGCATTTCTATATACTGTCAAGTAATGCTGGCCATACAAATAACTACAGCATCACTACTGATCAATTTATATATCAACCTGTATTTGATTAAGATTGATTATTGTCTGATAGATGCATACTGTCTTCCTTTTGAAGCAAAATATCACTGAGGCAGCTCCTTCTGGCTTTGCTTCTCCTTTTCCCGTGTCCCTTTCAGACAAAGGGCCACAAGCTACCATACCTTGCCAAATAAACTGTAAATGTTTCTGAAATGTAGTAGTTTACCAGATGACAGCCTTCCAGACAAACAGCAACTGAAAATGTTACAGCCTAGATCAACAGCACTCATCACAAACACAGAAAGGAGGAGGAAGTAACCTGAGCAAACGCCTCAGTAGTTAAGCATTTATAACTGTTCTGATTCTGTGACTGGATAAAAAATGTCACAGATATTCTGACTCCAGAAAATATTCAGACTTATTTCAGTTTCTTAGATCCAAAGTCTAAAAGTAATCCACTGATGCTGTCTAGTAGAACAGAACAGCTAATTCTGAGTCCAAGTTATTTGAGTTTACCACATAAAAAAATACCCATCCTTAATATTAAATACTTTTATAAACTTAGCCAAATGGAGTGGACACGTGCTTTTTCTGACTTTGATTCTCTAAGTGTTAAAGCAGAAATAAATGTCTGAATATATAGCTGCTGTTAGCTGCTGTAGAGAACTAACTTCCATTCCCTTCCTAAACATTCATTTTTGCTTTTTTCTTCAGAGGTATTAGTTTTTATGGAAATGTGTCAATAAAGAAAGTGATTATAAAATCTGCTAGAGTTTGCCAGCAGCGTGTTCTGCAAATACTTTCACTCGTGAACACACTTTGTCAGATTCTTAGACGATGTAAATCCATCTGGCTCCCACAAATTCAATGAATTTATGTTAGTTCACACTGCCTGAAATGAAGCCTAATTTGTTTCCAGCTTTCATTCATATTATCCTAAGCTTGGTGGCTGTATTTTTAGGTAACGACAGATAATATTTTTATAATTTTCAGTGGCAGGTCCAAGGCCTTGAATAATCATGGGAAGGAAAGTGGGAGTCAGTGGAGGATAAGGAGCCCAGGTGTGACATGCTTAGGGACACGACTGCTGACAAGGCAGAATGCCAGTATTCCACATTGTTTTCATGCATTTTGCTCTAATCTTTAGCCTCAGAAATGGGAAGCTTTTCTTACCTACATGAAGGATGCTGAATGCGGCCAAAGGCAGTCATGTTGCTTCCTCTCCTCCCAGAGAGAAAGCAAAGCCTCTTGTGAAGATGAAGACAGTTTCTTCCAGTGCTATCAACTGGTCATTTAACACGAGTGATTGTTTTGGTAGGTTCCCGGACTACCAACGAAGAACTGAGAAAAAGCAGCTGATGTAAACTCTAAGTTCATCAATGTAACAGGTAGTTTTGCTTTTTCTTTCTCTCTCACTTGAAAATGTCTTTCTTTTGCACTGGAATCCCTTTGGTCTCATTACTAAGTTGCTGTACTTCGCACAACAATCAATGTCTTGACACAGAGATGGGATAAGAGGGCAGAGGGGGAAGCAGGTATTGCAGAGGTACTTCAGAGCTCAGGTGTTCTGAGTTGTCATGATGCATCTCCTGTTTTAATTAGTTTGCTCTAAATATTAAGAAAAGCTAGGAGATGCTAAAAACCCGAATATCCCCATAGTGTTACATATCAGAGTGGTAAGGAGTAATGGAATAAGAATACATCTCTCTCCACCAGCTGGAATAACACAGTCTACTTGGCAGCACCCTGCCATTATCTGATAGTGCAAAGAAGTTAGGGAGCATGTTATCTGAGATTTGACAACTGCTCATTGCCACCAGGCTATTAAGAAAGAAAAGCTTTTGGTATTTTAGATTTTTTGGTACTGTCCAATGTCCTTAGCCAGTCTTAGTTTGCCATCCATCATTGGGCAGTTAATCATTATCAACAATTCAATAAACATGAAAAGATACCTGAAAACCACCTTCGATTTTAATCACGATAATACCACCAGGCAGAATTTAACCACTGCATTGCAGCAATTGTAAAAGTCTCTACCACAGCCTGCTAGATTTAAGAATGTGGTCCACAAACCTTGCATGAAAGGTGCAGCAATATATCACTGCAAAGTTTTATAGCTTGCAAATTTAAAAAGGTAAGTTAAGAAATCTTTAGGAGTCACTTTTTCTTCTCTTTTCTCCTGATACAAATCTGAACACTAGATTTGAAACTCCCAGCATTGTGCTAATGTGCATCACCACTTTTAAGTCTATTGAGAAATCAATTTTTCTGGGTTTAATTTAATTAATAAGTAGCAGTCTTACATCTGCTCAGCAGCACTCCCAAGAAAGCTGCTCTAAGATGCTAGTGATTACACCAAGCTTCCTGTCTTTATTTGTACGTAGTATTTCACAGCATCAGCTGCCAGCTGGTCACGAATTCTTTTTCCCAGCACAACACTGAAAAGGAACAATTTGTTGTGTGGGAGGTCTGAAACTGTGGCCATTAAATTACCATCCAAGTGGACATGGTTTACAAATCCCATTCAAAAATGCCATTTAACTCTCTGCAATGGGAGAAATTTTATTCTCACATGCAGTGATACCCCAAGTGAGCTGTTAGGAATTTGTGTCCATGACTGATGCAGGACAGACCTGGCTGAAGCAGAAACATCTTTACTAGCTTACAAAAAGACTCAGGGCATAGCACCTATTGTGTCACAGTAGGGAATTAAGTATTTATGGTCAAGAGAGCAGTGTTTCTGCTACACGAGAAACAAGCAAAGTTAATTTCATACTGATTTTGGTAACCTTTGGGGGACTATAATCGAGAAAAGCAGCATGAAGATATCCATGGTGCACACAGAATTCAACACCAGGGAAACCAGCTCTGTGAAGCCATACATCTGCTGCTCTTCTTAAAGGGTTTTAAAGCATTTCTGTTTAGGAGACCTCCCAAAGACTCATTCAAAAGCTCAAACGTGTCCCCAGTAGTCACTGCTGCAGGTGGTGTACACGGAAGAGTGGGATGTGGGCTGTAACTGGTTGCCTCCAAGGGAGAGGAAATACACCTGATAGCAGCACCACTTTATTAGTGGTACCACATATTAGTGGCTGGTTTCTTTTTTCTTTTGCCTTCACTCAGAGTCAGGATTGAAACTCGAGAGACAGACTTTTTTGTTTGGACTTGGTTGTTTATTAATTTTTATCTAAAGTACAGAGAGTTCTTCAGCACCTCTAGCTAACAAGCTAAAAGCGAGAAAATGGAGGTGTATTGAGCTAGTTACAAGGTCTTTAAAAGGCTAACTGTCCAATTAAAACCTAACATCAATATTATTTATACTTTTGACCCAATAACCAAACGCCTGTGACCTGCACTGCAGTACCTTCTAACTAATTAAAAAAGAACCACCTAAAACTAAGAAGAAGGAACAAGAATGAAGAAGAGCTACTGCCCAAGAACCTCCATCTTGTCCCATACCTATTACTAAAACCCCAAATTCCAAACCCTTCACCATGTGATATTACACACTACTATTTAAACTACACACCAGTGATTCTAATTCTATCACCCAAATTTGGAAGCCTTCTCCAAGGCCTCAAATCAAAAGCAGTGTTCTTTTGGGGGCCAGTGTCAGAAAGCACAGAAAGTTCAGAACTCCCAGGCTTCAGGGTTCCAACACCACCTTGTGCTGCTCTGAGCAGTGCTCCTGGAGGAGCAGGAGATGTCCAGGGCTCGCTGCTGCCCTCGCCAGTGGAACCTCTGCACCCCAGGCAGCTGCAGAGCAGGGAGGGCAGGATCTCTGCACAGGCTCCCTGGTACAGATGGGGTGCAGAACAGTCCACCCCACACACCCTGTCTTTTGGACACCACATATCACCTGAAAAAGTGAGACATCTGAGAGCTTGAATGCAATGAATAGCCAGGTCCTGCTCCTACTGCAGTCAGTCACAGGAAAGGTTTTCCTGTGGGCACTGCTATCAGGATTCAGTGAGAAATCTCCCCTGCATATTCCCTGACAAGCATCTGTTGTGACCAGATTTAAAGCCCTCTTGTTATGTTTATGTCTGTAGGTGAGGGGATTTTACAAACCCAAAAGTCCTGAGAAGATTTCCACCTCCTTTCCAAATAAACACAAAGACCAGAGGAAAATTTGTTTCCAAGAAGAAGATAAGTTACATTGAGAAAAAAGCAAACACAAAGCAGGATCATTTATGGAGGCTGTCTGACCCTGCCAGATGTGCTTGTTTTCAATCCAGCTCCTGGCAGCTCCTATGGATGCCCCCAGTAACAGGAGCCATGCAGGACATGCAAAGATATGGAGCTGGAGCAAGGGAAAGGGGCCAGCAGAAAAACTTCAGGCAGTTCATCAGGAGACCCACTTACTTCTCTTTGAAAAAAGACAGAAAGAAATCAGACTTTTCTCCAAAGATAAAACGTCTATTGAACATATCCTTGGGATTTTTTGCTACATATGTTGGCAACCTTTTGCTTTTACATATGACCTAACAGTCCCTGAAAAGCCCAGGCTGTAAGTGCTTTAAACAGAAAAAATCAGATTTCCTTTCTTTTATCTCTCTTGTTTTATAGGAGATGTGCTGGGGAAAGGTAAAAAAAAAAAAAAGCACTCTTATTTTAAATTTCACCATGAGATGTTTTGACAGTGTTTGGACATTTAGAAAAACTGCTGGGATAAGTGATAAGTGAGGGCATAAATAGAAATGTAATTCAGGTGGTTGTCTTTTCAGACTTCTGAGAATCCAGACATGAAAACTTTTGGCATAACATTTAGTGGCCTGTCCTCTTAGTGGATGTTTTAAAATGATAAATATCTAAAATATTTTTGAATTGTGCAGACTAATGTTTGATTCTGAAAACTAGCTTAGCATTTCTCTTTTCAGGCTCATACCTTCCCCTCATCTGCACAGAAGCCACTGCCCAAGGTTCAGCACTGCAACCACTTTGAAAGGCACCTTTTTACCCAGGTAAACTGTGTCCTGCTGTTCCCCACCTGTGGTTTGCTGCTCTGCTGGTTGTTGCTGATTTTACCTCTAGGTGCTGCTGAATTTAATGCCTTGGGATGCTCTCTTTCCCTCTGCAGAACTGGTTCCCAGGAGCACACGGGGGGAAATGATGCCTTGGGTTTTAGCTTTATATTTTTCAGAATCTCTGCTGCTTAGTGTATAACTCTGAAACTTCATATTAGTTGTTATTAAGTTCTCTTCACAGGGTAGTTAGACAAAACAATTCCTTTCTAGCTAGAGAATCAAGGACCACTGGTACCCAAAAAGCAAAAACAATGGCTAAGGGAAGGGGGCAAGTCAGCCCCCATAGCCTGGGGCTCTGGTTGGACAATTGACCTCAATATGGGGATGAACCAAAACTTATAAAAGTGTAAAGACTCATGACCAGGATCCATCTTGGATTTGATTTGGGTGTAGCCCTGACCAGGCTCTTGCACTGCCCAAAGTTTATCCTTTCAATAAATACCTGTTTTATTCCTTTTGCTCTGTCTAGTTTCTGTTCCAGGTCAGCCTTTCCAGGCAACAACTGCTCCTGCTGCTGCCTCTGCTCCATGCCTCTCATGAGGGTGAAGGAGAACAAGGTGCTTACTATGAGGGCAGGTTAATTGATTTCTTTTTGATAAACTGCAACTTTAAGGGTAATTATAAGGCAGCTCCGTTCTCTTCTGAACTGTAGTCCAGGGTATTCATGGTTAAATCAGCCAAGCTGAGAGTGCTTAATGACCTGTTCAGAGCAAGTAAGCCGAGTAAGGATTTCAAAACTAGTTTTGTCCTGGTGTTTTATTGTTCTTCATTAGGGTTGACTTTTAAAATGCTTAGGCCTCACAGCTCCATCTAAAATAATTAGGAATTGGTAGCTGCTTATTATCAAAGCAGACACTCCCAATCCACTTTAAAATACACAGAGCTTTTACAGTTCCTTTTTTTGTCTTTTTTTTTTTCTTTTGGTTTTTCATCTTGATTGGAGTCATAACTCGAAAGAGAAAAGTGTAAAAATAAAACAACATTTCTCAGTGTTGATCATGCTAGCCTCAATTTTTTAACTTCTAAATTCCATACAATGTAAGCTCCTTGTCACAGAATAATTCCCTCTGTAATGATTATGATAGGAATTACCTACCAGTAGTGCCATTGCAAGTAATTGATTTTTTTAGTTCATTGACTGAACTGAAAAAAAAGAAAACTTGGGGGAAAAAATGATTTGTGTCAAATGAAATGTGTAGTTGAAAAAGTGTACTTCTTTTGAGTTTTCAGAAAAATTAGTCAAAAGTATTTACTAATGTGGGTTAAATTCTGAAGGCACTTTCATCAGCCATCCTGGACAGAAATTTCTTCTGTGAATAATCCTTTCTCCTGCTGAAAAAGGACTCGATGAAAAGTGAGCTGCTGAAGTATGCCAAAAGCAACTTAGCATCCTATGGCTAACTTAAGATACTGAAAAAGAGATACTGGGTCACCCTATCTCTAGCTCTGTTGGAACAACACCACAAACACAATGCTATATGTTGGGAGTAATTTTATACAGTTTAGGAAACAAAGTTCGAAGTATATCTTTTCTTTTTAATTTGGAAAAGCAATTCTTCTTCCATCTAATGTATTTCAATTGCTGACTTTGTGTAGAGAAAGCTTATATTCTTTTCCAAAAATACCATATGACAGTACTTTTTAATTATAGACACTACTTATTGTTTTCTTGAAGTCAGTAAACTGGCTAGAATCTGCAAATGTTTTATTACATTGTATTAAAGTCAGTGGAATTACACAAAGATGGGAAAACTGAAAATACTTTTTAGAATTCAAATGCTTAAGATAGATGATAAATGGTCCCATTTTTACTTGCTTTTTACCAAAGAAAAATCTAAAGGGAATAATTTAAGTGCAGAATCACAGAACATTCTGAGTTGGAAGGGACCCACAAGGTGGTCCCTAAATGGTCTGTGGCTGTGACTCCCAATGGCTGATGTGGTGTTCTCAGAGGTGGGTGGCCAGAGCTGGGCAGTCCTGAGCAAGCAAAGCAAAGGAAAGGAGCTCTTACACCTCAGATGGGGAAAGAACCTGGCTTCTGGCACTGGCCTTGGAGCAGCCAATGGGTGACATGGACATGATCAGGTGACATGTGTGGACACAAACAGGTGACAGATGTGGACACCAGCAGGTGACAGGTGTGGACACCAGCAGGTGACAGGTGTGGACACGAACAGGTGACATATGTGGACACAAACAGGTGACATGTATGGACACAAACAGGTGACGTGTGGACACGAACAGGTGACATGTGTGGACACGAGCAGGTGACATGTGTGGACACGAGCAGGTGACGTGTGTGGACACAAACAGGTGACGTGTGGACACAAACAGGTGACAGGTGTGGACACAAACAGGTGACATGTGTGTACACGAGCAGGTGACACACCTGGACACAAACAGGTGACATGTATGGACACACATCCAGGCCTGCCCATCGTGGTGCCACCAATGCTGGTTTTCCCCCAGTGCCAAAATAGATTTGCCATTGGGTTTAGTACTTGTCCTGGCCACAAACTTATGTGACATGGGACAAGACTTTGTGTATGTCATTGTGAAATGGGGTTGCTGACATTGCTTTGGGAAGTTCAAGTGACAAAGGGCTGGTAGTTTTAAAGCCTTGTATTTGAAAGTCTTAAAATTCTGACCTAATGTCAGATGAGAATAAAATAGTGATCACTTTTGGCCTTCAAGTGCTCTGGAACATTTATTATTCATGTTTGTTTTTAACAAATACTGGGTAAATCAAAGAATGTTCACACAGCAGCTGCAGTATCCACTGAGAGGCTGGGAACATGTCTTTGTTGTCTATGAAAACAGACATGCTGGGGGGTCAAATTTGATCCAGTGACTATAATATTCCATGTACCAGAAGAACTAAACAACTTCATTTATATTTTAAATGTTTCAAATCAATACTTCCCTTCATATTCTGTGACCCCAACCAGGAAACTCTTATAACTGAAAATTTAAAGAATAGATTTTAAGTTATGAATAATGTAGAGCTGTCATAGGGGAAAGCAAAAGTGAAATACTGCTGACAGAAACAATCGGTACATGTTTATACTGAAAAACAAACCTTAGCAATTCTATCTTGCATAACATAGCTTTTAAAATCCTATCCAAACTTTCCAGTTTTCCCTGAAATGTCAAGCAGTCTTCCTCAGCCTTAAACTCCACTGGAAAATATACAAGCTGTTTCTGTTTCTCAAAGACTGAGCTAATCTGGAAGTAAAATGTATGCATATATAAAATAAATAGCTCTATGAAAAATAATAGAGAACTAAGAGATGCAGGTAAAGAAAGAGCTTAGATTTGAAAAAAAACCCCAAAATTCCTTAATGCAGGGAGGTCTAGCAGCATCTATTTCTCAAGCAGCAGGTTATTACCAGGAATAGATCTAGAAAGATAGGACAGAATCCATTTTGGGGCACAGACAGTCAGGAACAAGAGCTTCCTTGCACTAAAGCATTCTTCAGGGCGTAAGTGTGCTGTTCAAAATGAATTGAATTTTGTTTGCACACGGACAGAGAGTTGCCATCCATTGAAAATAAGAAGAGGTATTTGTCCTGTAGATCTGATGAGTAGGAAGAGACACGGTGCCCTGAGAGAATCCTTATAAAAATGCTTGCATGACACAGAGCTTTATCTTTAATGAATTTTGGCGTAATTATCAGAAACTCCCTGAATTATGCAAATTAAAAAAACAAGAAGAAAAACGTAATGGCCACTTCATTAGAAAATATTTTTGTAAGTAACACTTCTGGGGGTGAAGGAGTTATTGTTTGTGTCTGATGTGTTTGTAGCTGTGTTCTCCCTCTCAGACAATGAGGGCTGCAGAGAGGAGGGGGACAGCTCACTGGGATTTAGGATGGTGCCCACAGCAGTCATGACCTCTTTCCCACCACTGCTGTTCATTGTCATTCCTCATCTATTCTCATGCCTGCTCAGCATTTCCTCCTGCTGACTTACACAAGCCAGGCAGGGGGAGCATTATGCAGGACTCAGAAGTGTCCCCAAATCTTGTTAAAGCTGTTCTCTGCTTACAAACTGGGCATAAAACATCAGGAGAGAAAAAGGGCAGCACTTGTACATTTTCTGGTATACACAGATTTATCATGATATATGGCAGATTGACTGAGCCAAATGACTTAGTGGCCATATAATCATATCACAAAGGGGACAAGCTTCTGGCATCTGTTCTTCTAAAAGAAGTTGAATGTAGCATTTTTTTTTTCCTTTGGTATTGTTTTGAGAATACAATATTTTTATTACTCTTCTTTTCCCTATGCAAATCACTCCTGTATTTTGTCTCAGTTTTACCCCATCATAATATTCTCTGGGTTTTCAGATGCTGACCTACCTGTGAAGGTAAAGAACTCCATAAAATAAGGAGAAAAGTGTCAGTCTGTAACAGGTTTCTCTGAGATGCAAGCACTGCAGAATGAGAACTCTGAGAACACCCCTGACAAAACAGCTGCCCCTTCTCAGTCTTACCAGCCCCTGCTCTCCCCTACACCTCAGGGCAAGTCTTTCTCTTTTCCTGCTTGACTAATGTAGTAATAGCAGCTTAATTTTTAAACCTTTTTTTTTTTTTAATGTGCTAAGTTTATGATGATATAAAAAGTACACATTTTATGGTTCGGAATTAGGAGGAAGCTCCTGCATACAGGACACTGAGACTGGACTTTATGTTGTATTAACTGTGTTTGCATTGCAGTAATATTTGCACAACTGTCCAAAAGGTCTCTCTCCTGTTACAACACACACTCAGCAAATTTTAAATCCCTGAATCTTTTTCAGTGGCAGTAAGCTCTTTTTTTCTTGTGGTCCTAATATGCACAAGAGATTTTTCAAAAGCCCTGGTATAAAACAACACAGTCAAAATTTCCAAAATCTCCAATTTTCTCCAAGAGTCAGCACTCAACCACTGTTACATAATTTAATTTTAAATGCCAAATGTCTCTAAAAACCTGTGAGCAATGCATCAAGTGATGCTCTTTGGATGAAGCCTTTAGAGCATATGTATCCCCTCTCCACAATTCACAAGCAGGCTGAATGTCAGCCACACACTTCTTGTGCATTTGTTGGTCAAACCATGGGTATGAGTGTACAGTGAGGAAACCAGAGAACATTAAAAGTAAATCCTTTGGAATCAAAACACAGAACCCTTGGTCATTCCTGTGGTATCGCTGTCTCGCATTTCTCCTATTTAAAGTATCTATATTTTATGAAGCATTAACAGACAAACAAACAAACCAACATACAGACCACAAAGTCAGCATTAGTCTCCAAAAGTAGCCTTTGGAAAGATGAAGTATTTCAGGATATGCTCTCTCAATATAGTGATTCAGTATCTTTAAAAACAAAAAGTTCAAGTATGTATTTTAAGGCATCAAGTCTAAAGCATGAGATATTTGTACATGTCAGAATGGAGGTCATTGCTGTCATCCAGCTGGAAGGATTAGTGTTGGAAAGAATCACCACACTGGTTACTCCTGCAGTGTCTGACTGACCTACCTGATGAGAAGGTACAATGATGCAAACTGCTTTGGGTGTGTAAGGGTTCTACTCTGTTGAAACTTTCTTTCAAGACATATGTTCTAGAGGTGAAATGAAATATTATTTTTCATTTTACTTTTTATTTAATCCATCTCTTTCTCCACTCCCCCTTCACCACTCAGGAATAAAACAAATGGAAAAGGAGGATGAAGACCTTTATTCACCCCTGCTCCAACCCTCCTCCCATCTAGCTTCTGGATTAGGTTAAACATTTTCAGTAGCAGAATATTAGTTAATGACACTCAGATTGTTTGATCTTTAGCTCATTACTAACTGTAACCCACCATTCTCAAACCACAGCATCCCATCTTTTAATTATTCTCCTGTGTTGCAGAGAGGAAGGATCTGCCCTTGCTGGCAGACTGCAATTCCTATGGGACACAAGTGATTAAAAATGTAACTGGCTCCTTGCTGTTTTGCTGTCCTGCTGGAAGAATTATTTCAGGCGCATTCAAAGGAAGGAAGGCACGGTTCCATAAACACAGGATCTTTAATGAAGCTTAAGTGATAAGCAGTTTTCTGCATTGACAAAGTATAATAGCTTTACACCTCTATTGTAAAGGGAGACGTTCCTCCTGAAGGTTCCCATTCCTTCTTTGAGCCACATGCACTACAACTGAAGGAGTGATGATCACATCATGGAAAAGAGAGTCAAAGGCAGTGAGAAATGAGCAGCTAGGTGTATGCAGGGTGTGGGACCAGGGAAGGAGGATTTCCCCAAGTGGGTCACTGACAAAACAGATGCCTTGTCATACTGCAGCTCTGTCCCCTGTCCCCACTGCCATTGCTGCTCCTTGTTCCTGCTGTCTGCACTCCCCCAAGGGAGCAGAACGTTGTGGGACCTGCTGTGCTCTAACTGCAGGGCAGAAATGGTAATTTTTTGGAAAAAAAAAAAACAAACCTGAAAACTTTTCCAAGCCAATTCGTGGTCGTGCTTACATGGCAAAATCAACAGCTCTTGTTCTGTCTAAGGGAAGAAACAGCCCATAGTTCAATAACTACGAGAAAAATGTAAGGCCAATGAAAAAGATCAGCTGCTGAGGGAATGAATTTCATGTTTCCTCTCCTGCACAAAAGGCTGCTGGAGTTTCCTGGACTCCAGTGCATTTTCATGTGCTTGGATTGGCTTTTCTGAACAGGCCTAAACCAAAGCACTATAGAACCATTACCAAATCAAAGAAGTTAAATTACTATGGTTATAACAATTTCAGTAAATACCATCCCAACAGCTAAAGATTCTTAATGCACAAGAGAGTTAAAGGGAAAAATAAGGAAAATCTGTTTTACCACATATAAAAGTCAGAAACAATAAACAGTCCTGCAACCATTCTGTATCTGGTAAAATACTGTATCTTGCATTAAAATATATATAAAGTGTTCTGGGAACTGAAGCAATGCTTCAGTTCAATAAAACTAATGTCGTTAAAGAGAAAGAATCCTGTTTTTCCTCTGCTTGCAATTTCAAACGAGAGCTTCCTAAAACTTGTGACGACTGCTGGAATCTAATTCAGGACTTCAGCTTATCAAATTCCCAGATCTGGCACCATGCCTTTGAGGTATTATGAAGTGCTGCTCATCACAACATCCCTGTCTATAAATGCTCCCAATAACTTTAAAGTGCAGACACCCCATTTTGAAACAGGCAAGTGTCCACTGTGAATCAAAATGGAGTCACCAAAAACGTGCAGCCTTCAGTTGGTGCTTTTTTCCTTGCAAGGTAACAAAGGAAAATGTGTTAGCACAAAAAGTCTCCTTGTAACATTTTAAACTTGGAAACCTTTGCAGGACAGCACACCTACACAATGCCACAGCTTTTTGAGACCCTGTAGACCACACATCTTATCCTGTAATTCACTGTGGGACTGAGAAACTGACAGGCTAATGAGCTCTCCTGCAGCCTCTTCCCCTGCAGGTGCTTCCCTGGAAGCACAATCTTAAATCAGACACTGCCCTACCAGAAGTAACCTCCTGAACAAACACCAGTCCTCGCTCCCAATGTGGTCTGAGCAAGCCATGGCAGCACTAGCATCTGACTTTGATGAAATCACAAACTTCTTTTCCGTTCAGACAGTGGAAGCCAAATTAATTCCTCAGCTTCTTTAATGCTGAGAGCCACATCTTGGGAATTCAATACAGGAACATATTAATCTCTCTGATAGGTGATAGTGCAATGTATTACTGATGGGGAGCCAGCACGTCAGCACTGTGATAGTGACCCTGACCAGCAGATGACTGAATGGGTAAGGAGTGAAGGAGCTGCTCTGGCTTGAAGGCACAGCCTCAACTTTGGCAGGCAGTCCTTCACTCTTGTCCCATGGATAATTTCCCAACGCATTAGTTTGTCACTTGGGTATCCAGGAAACCTCATTACGAAGGTATGTGACAGCCCCTGATAATACACGTCTGTGGCAAAATAACTGATTCCTCTTTGCAGTGGTGATCTTTAACGCTCATAGGGCATGGGAGGTTATTAGAAGGCAGACACCTTTTAATGGTCTCCAGTGTAATACATTACCAGACAGCAATGTGCCACCTATCTATCACTTACAAAATATTGTCATGAAAAAGGGCCTGGCAGTCGGGGTTAGGGGAGGAAGGGGGTTTAATTATATTTGTGGATGAAAAGATGTCCTGAGAAAAGTGTGCAGCCTGATTATTTATTGCCTGTTCAGAAGCACTCAACACAATATAAGGAAAACATCAGGCTCTCCAATACGGTGGCTCACATTGCTGTTAACGGACTCTAGCCTTGAAATCAAGTTCAACCTGAAGAACAAAATTACCTCTTACAATATGTGGTTTACTTCTGAAAATGAAAAGGGTAAGGACGTATTAGCAATGTTGGCATTAGTGGAGGCAGCTGTTTTTAGATATTTGGTATTTCAGGGATGTGAGATTAGCATCGTTACTAGAAGGACAGCTTACTATATTCCTCTGCTAACTTTCCAACAGTGAGCAGATGGTTACCCTATTACCAACCATTTGCATTTAACATATTGTAATGATTTATATACCACATGTCACTGAGTGAAGTAAAAACAGTCGATGGTAACTAATTAGTTGAGTGTGAAGATGCATATCTCAATGTATATATCCTTATTGTAATAAAATTTCATCTTCTTGGTTGTTAATAGGTTTAATTAACAGTGGTGTAACAGAAATACTGGTGGCAGTTAAACATGAACCATCATGTCACTTCAGCATTGGGACAGTATTGGTATCATTAACATTTCCACCAGCATTCCCTTACATGCCTGTTTTATGAATGATGGTGCACAGAGGACAGATTATAGCAATCCATTGTGCTTCTCTACCAATCCTTCTTAAGTGTACTTCAAAGTACTTTATAAATCTTAATGTATCATATATTGGCTCATATTACAGGACAACACACATCTGGAGAGCTTGGAAGTGGGAATGCTGCTTGGCAGAGTGGAGAGGCACTCAGAGCTACCTGAAAGACAGAAATGGATTTAAGGGAGAAAATGAAAAGAATCACAAGGTCTTCAAGGGAATTTGCAAGGAAGAAGCAGACTATTGACATGTATGTGAACATCAAAGTCAGAAGATAGACTCAAGGGTTCAGAGGAAGAGCACAGCTTTAGAAACCTGCCCTGCACAACTCGAATATGGGCAGGTATATGTGCCACGTATCACACTATCCATCTACATCCCAAGGCCTGATCAGATGTAACCTATGGTATGAATCTATGGATTATCTGCCTTATCTTGAAATGCCTTTTGTTCACTTTTTAGCTTATTTCAAAATAGTGGCCATCACCCCAGATATGTCAAAATTGTTAGTGAAGTACAACTGGGTTACTCCAGAGTATAGCAGCATTTCCAGCATAAAAGTCTGGATGAACTGTTGTGTCAGCAACCAGGTGCAGCTGACAGACTGACTCTAAGGCTCCAAGGCCTCAATATGCTGCAAAAATTACAGGTGGTCTCATTCAGGAGTGGCGGTATGTCAAGAAGTTCAGCAGTTCCTGCTCCCTCCTAATGTCATTAGGACACCTCTTGCTACTCAGCATCCTTTCATTTCTACCATGTCCTGCAAATCTCCAGGGACACAGCCTGTTCTCCTGCAAAGGGCTGCAGCCAGCATTATGCCTCCCTGAATGCGTCAGCAGCCAGACTTTCTCTTGGGAATACGACCTGCAGTGTAACTCCTCGTCTCTTTTTCCCTGACCGTACTGCTGCCTGCTAAAATCGCAGCATTGTCATTTGTTTCTGTAGCTCTTTCCTCACTTTTCCACGAACAAGATGATAATCTATGGAACAGAATTACAGCAGTGTTGAAAACTAACCCTGTAGTTCAACCCAGTTAACAATACACTTCACCTGTGTTTTACTGAGGATTTTTCATGACAGTCTGCTGTGATCAAATAGGGACTGTGATGATTCCATTTGTGCATGGGTCACTAGCGCTGCTGAGGCACAAAAATCCCAGAGGCGGACTCCAGAAGGAATGGTAGGAAGGGTCTCGCAGACCCCACATAATGACACTATTGGACCTCAACCTTTATTAATTCACTTTCTAGTTTCTGAATAGGTGTGACTGTGTCACTGGACAGAACAGAACTGGCTGCTTTACATCAGCTCTATCATACAGACATGAGACAGGATGAACAGACTGAGAGGTGTGGGTTTTTTCTTTTTTTTTAAACAGAAGCTGGGATAGCCTTCTGACTTCTGTCCTCCCTCCTTTTTTTTCCCCCTTTTGTTCCTTCTGTCCTCCCTTCCTTTTCACCACTTGTTTTCCCTCATTCCTCCTACATGCATTTGAAACTCAATGGGTTAAGAAGGGTAACTTCACTCAAATTACTACTGATTTACAGGATGGCATCTGAAAATAGTAGTATCAGGGCTGGTCTCTTGTTTCAATACTTAACTTTTAACATATAGGGAGTGATACAGAGCATACTATGGCACTGTTCTAAAGGGAAATGAGAGGACAGGCAGTGGAGTTAAATCTCTTAGTTTCAGATATTTCTTTAGATCACAGCTGATTGATGATTGATGATTGATTTATTACAGCTACCCCCCTGCCGCCCCCACTCCACCCCCAAAAAAAAAGTTAACAGAGAGAGAGACAGAAACATCACTTATGTCAAGAGAAAGTACATGGATATTTTGGGTTCAGCTACTACTTTCTGAGGCACTTCACACACTGAGAAGTGTCCAGGAAAAATCATCTCCTAAGCAGATGCAATCAGGTACTGACATGGACAAAACTAATGGCAGGCAATACCACCACACTGATACCCATGGAAAGGATCAGAACCTAAACTTAAAAAACTGCCTAAACAAATCCACACTTTAAAAATGGTACTTCCTATTACTTGTGAAATAGTTGGAAATTTTAAAACTTTTAATGTGATAATATGTTGTACCATTCCAGCTTTAACTTCAATCAGGAGGACATCCCTGTGCCAGGAATCATTTGTATACGTGATACAGGAGATCTTTAAACTTATTTCAGTGTTTGTATTAAATTGCACTCTTTTCAAATGAAAAGCTTAAAGGAAAGAAAGTTTCTGCAAGCTATTGTAGTACTGAATTTATTCAGAAAGGCTCTTTGGATTGCTTTTCAGCATAAAAAGCAATACAGAAAGAAGATCCTCATTTCTTTCATCAGGGTTTTTATCTCTATTCCTTTAATATTCAATGGCAAAAGGAATTATACTACAGAAAGGCTTGGTGCCTCTCCTCGAAAGCCCTGATCATGCATGATACTGAGTTCCTTGAAAGACAGCTGGGGGAGATCAGTATGGAAATACTTGATGTCTTGCAAAAAAGAAAAGATGACCAGATGCTAATGAGCAAAGGTGGTGAGTGATGCCTGGTGGTTTAAAACCACTGATTTCAAAAGCATATAGCAGAATGAGAGTCTTAGACAGAATTCAGACTTCACTGCTCTGCTCCCCCTCCAGGCACTGCGACTGAGGCCGCTCTGACCTGACGGACAGGACTTGTGTCACTGCCATCAGTATTATCCAAACACAGGCAGGAGTAAAACCCACCCAGGACACCTGCACTGAGTAAACCCCTGGAGACTGCTCATGTGTGAATAAACACCATGACCATTTAATTATTTCAGTTCCTGATGATCCTAGATTTGCTTACAGAAAATGAAGGACCATTTTCCTTGGTGACACATTACAGCAGATATATAAAAAAAGCAAAAATTGCACTTGGGACTTAAGAGCAATTGACATGCTCTTAAATACATATGCTTCTTTTTCTTTCCTGTTCTCTAATGAGTTTATAATTTAATCAGGGAAACTGCTAGATTCCCTCCAAATTCTAGTCAAAATCTCAAAGGAGAAAAGCTGCTTATGCAAGGGTTCCTGTAAAACAGAGTATTCAAGTATGGTAAATAAATACTAGACTCAAGAATGGCATTCAGTTGTCTCCTTAAAAGCTTGAAGCCTACATATCTTAATATTGATGGTCTGGTTCTGAGCTGAACATCAACGAAAACATTTTCTATTACAAATAAAACTACAGCATTTCTATATATTATCACTTCCCTAGGGAAAAGTTCTGCTTTTGGGTAAATTACAGAGGGACATTATCATATAGCGTTGCTAAGTGTATGATAGGGTAACATAGAGATTTACTCCAATTAATCCATCCACAGACTGCATCTGCAGAATAAGCCAGAGGATGGGACCCAGTAGAGCCCAGCCTGTCTGGTGGAACCTCCTGCCTGAAGCTGCAGGGTGAGCTCCCTCCCACTCAGGGCAAGTAGAGTCACCCACCCCAAATGCATCCCCCACCCCAAATCCACCACAGCCTCAGGAGCAGCTCAGGCTCACAGCTGGCAGGACGGGCAGGCTGACCAAGAAGACAAAAAAGCTCCAGCCCCCTAAGTAGCAAATATATTTTCCTTCAGATTAATTCATTCAGATGCTGAGACAGATTTAAATTTAGAAGAGATAATGTGAGAGCAAGGAACTGTTAAAACTGAGGTTGCTTTTCATTTGCGTACTGAGAGTTAGAGGTTTCTATTGCAGCTGGAACTGCAACTGCAGCTAAGACGTGGTCAGAAAACCCCAGGGCTTAAATACAGAAGCTTCAAGGCGAGAAGAGTATAAAAATAAATTCCAAAGGGCTTAATAACATTGTGCACAGAGTGGATATTCTGGTGTCAGAAAGAAACTGGTGGCTCTTAGATCAAAACCTAATCATTCAAAAGCAATAAGAGCCTTTGTTTTACCCAGCCAGTCATTCTGTTACCCACTGGGACCACGGCTTTTACAAGCATCCCCGAATTACGGTTAATTTGCAGTGTATAAATGTACATGTCACTGACAATATAACAGTTAGAGCATGGTTAAACCTTCAGAAGTATGACCCAAAATCTGCTAGGAACCTTTAGCTTGACTTCAAAGGAATTATTATCAGCATTTTAGTGAACGTCTCCTACAAAAATAAGTTTAAAACTGGGAGCTGTACCTCACTGCTTACTGACAGGACTGTCCTTCAAAAAGGAACTGAAGACAGGCAGAGCCTGCAGACAGATCAGGCCACCTCTGCAGGCAGCACAGTGAAAGAAAGCTTCCTGGGGCTGCAGCACACGACACCCTCTGATCCTCTGCAGCAAGGCCAGACGAGGGAAAAATGTCTCCTCTTTCTTAGCTTCCCATCCCAGAAGACTTTATTTATGCATTAGTCGACCTTTCTAGCTGTTAGGACCATCTTGCTTCAGCAGTTAATTAACACAAGTGCCATAATTTAATACAGTTAATGCTACTTTATGCCCTTTAATGTACCTTCCATTAGTGATATTATTGTAGTATTACCCTGTAAATTAAAATAAGATCAAGAATAAGAGAGGCTCTCTTTAATTAAGGTACTGGCACACTGCATTGTCCATTATTCACTAGAAAAAACTGCTCTGATTTAGTGAAGCAGACCATCAGTAAGTCAGAATTAGTCCATGTGGATTATTAGGTTTCTTGAATAATGTGAGCACAATGGGGTTGCTGAAATTGCTAACAGCCACGTTTCCTTTTTTTCATCACCTTAATAAATACAAAATGGAAGTGGTAAATTGAAGAAGAATAAACAGGGGGTAATAGACGAGGAAAGGCATTCATTGAGAGTACACAGGTTTTCATCTCTAATGCAACATACATCAGGCTTATTTCACACCAAAATGCAAAACAATGACAAAACAAACCTATATTAAGTGGACAAATCTCCTACCCGTAATTCATTGTGAAGTATTAACCACCACAGTATCCTGTATATTTAACACAGTGGCTTTAAGATAGATGCTTTTGACTGTCATTGATGCTCAGACCACAGTGTGAAAAAAGTTACATTTTATGCTGCCTTTAGAAATATGCTATTATGAGCTTTGGTGATTTTAACTATACTTGACCTACAGGTTATGTTTTTCAGATAAAGGACTAGCTTTATGTGTATCTGCCAGCATCCCTCATCCCCTACATGTCAAGCTCCTTGGTAACCTCTCTTTGTATTCTGTCTTCATGGAATAATCTAGTCTAGTTTTACCAAGTTTATATAAATAGCTGGGTCTCAAAACCCCAGAATATGAATCTTGGTAGCAAAACAAAATAATTTTGTAACGATTTCCAGTTAACATTCTAAATTAAGGAACAAGAGCTAGAAAGCTCAGCTGAACTGGAAACAGTGGCACAACTACCCTGGTAACCCTTGCTCCCCCCTGCTGGCCCCCATGCTCAGGGCGTGCCAGGGCATGGGCTGGGAATATTGATTGGGAGACTCTGGTGGGGAGGGGCCATAAAGTTTCTGAAAGAGACAAAAAATACCTAAAACCAGGTAACAGTGGGCTTAATGCAAGTTACAACTGGTGCAACTAAACAACCAGGGGCTGTGTATTGCAGCCCCACAGCTACTCAGCAGCAAGCAAGCCCTAAAGACTTTAACAAGGAAGGCTCACTAGATATTGAAGGAAATGGCACCAAATCCCAAAAGAGCTGTTCTTCTCATTAGGAGAAAAGTGATAAGAATTCACATGAATCTAATCTAGTGAGGTACTATTACACATCAGATACTTCTTTTAAAGCACGTGTCCAATTACGGCGGCATTTAGACAACGAGCATCAGCATCAGATAAGCTCTCTGTACAGTCACGCTGCATTTCCATAGATAATTTTTCACAAGATTGCTGAGCCCCAGATGTGTTCAGAAGGTTTCCATTTCTAATTTGCATGCAATGCACTCTTTTTTAATCCCTCAGATGCTTTCTTTGATAAAGTAATGATAATGTAATTGAAGTCAGACTAAGCTCCAAATGGGTTTTCAGATGGGGAACAGGCTTTCCTTAAAGCCTAAGGACCTACAAATCCTGAGCTTTGATATGATGCCTCAGTAGAGCTAACCTATGTGGAGCCCAGTGGAGAAAATATACACATTAAATAGGTGTTATTTTTTATAGTGAGGCTAATTGTACCAAAGTATTTCAAACAATATCTTAAGCTGTTCATGATCCACTTAGCCCTCCCAAGAGACTTCTGAAAAATAATTTAAAATGTAACTAATGAGCATTGCAAGAAGAATTCTTAAAACAACCACATTTATTTTAAATTTTCAAATGTTGGACTAATAATTCTGTATGTATGGATATATAGTTGTGTGGACACAGAAGACTGTAACTGCATATTGAATCTCCGGTCCTAAGAAATGTATTTTGATGATTTTGATTTTACTACAGGAATAATAAAAATATAGCCAGCTCTGTTTTATATAATCACTGTCGCTATTTTTTTTCACTCAGTTCTGAGTCTGCAAAGTCTCTGGCCTTTCAAGATAGATTAGCTTTTCTGTTTGTTTTGATCCTTAGATTCTCTTAAAGAAAAAAGTTTTTTAAACAGGAAGTCTTAATTCCTGTCTAGAAGAAACAGAGGAGGAAGAAAAGGTATATTAGACTGGTGAGTGAACTAATAGAGGTGATCCCACTTATTTCTTCTGAACAACTTGGCATCCAAGACCCATACAAAGGGATCACCCTCCTGCTTGAGGGCATCAGTCAATTGCTAGTTTGAGTTGGGAATAAGATTTCCTGATAGGAATGTCACTGCAGTTATTATTTCTGGGACTACAGCACTTGATACCAGCCACTGCTTGCCCTAGAGGGAAGCATTTGTCTTGAACCCAGCTGAATAATCATCTTTGTTATATTCAAATCAGTCTATCTAAAACACTGCTGGGTTTTTTCCATTTTAATTCAGCTTCTCTGCATTTCAGAGCTAATTAAAATACAAGGAATGGACTCTAATCTCTGCTGTTTTTCTTGTTCACAGCCAGACCTAATGGGAAGGGTTTGTGCAAGGACTGCTGTATCAATCACAGCTCACATTAGAGGCCTGGAAAGGTCAAATGATAAAACAAAATCTCTATTTTCAGTTAACTGCCGCTGGATCAGACTCCAACTACATGAGAGAAGACAGTGTCCCACAGCTAGGGTGGATTCCTGAGCCAACACATGAACCAATGCCATCCTGCCTGTGACTCCCGGGGTTCAAGATCCAAGGTGAGTGCCAGTGAACACCCAGACCTTGTGCCACTGAGTCAGAAACTTCCGGTATGACAGCAATGGCCTTCAGCTGAGCCAGATTTCCAATGAACATTGGCAGAAAATATCATCTTGTTTGGGGAAATAAGCAGTTTTGAGTATCTTCTCAAATGAAACACATATGCCTATTTCTAAAGTCATATATTCTCTTACCTTCCATATACCCTTATGTCTGAAATTGCATAAAAGTAGCGTGCCAGATGTTGCTCATCTACATATATTTCACCAGTTGCTGGCCTAAGCAGTCTTATCCTCAGATCTGTGATGGTAAAGAAATCTCTTAACTTCTTGGTGGTGTCAAGCTGGCCATAAAGAGAAGCCATGTTATGAAGTCGAGGTCCAGCAAAAAAAGCAAATCTATCTTTGATTTCGAAGTGGATTATTTTACTATTTGTCATGTACCCGGTAGAGTATTCCTCTGTGCAAATGATTTCTAGGACTGTGTGCTGTGATAAATCCCTCACTGATTTTGGATCCATGTGAAAAGCATCTAAGCAGTCCGTGGCATAGTATTGATAGGGCTGCCACGTTCGTCCATAGTCGAGTGATTTCTCCAGGATCATTTGGTCTGGACGGCCAGATTCAAAGGTGATAACTATGTTATCTGTAAGCTCAATGGTTTTGTTCCAGGAGAGTGTAATATTAACATGAAGAGGCTTCGGATAGTCCTTCCAAGTTGTGGACTGCCAAAATGTGGAGGGATGTCTTCCTTCCAGATCAAACATCAGCTCTGGAGGATGAGCCAGTTCTTGGGTACTCGCATCACATTCATTATTGCACATGTAGGGATTCCCCTGGAAAAGAGCAAAAGAGTGTTACAAGGGGCACCACACAGGTGAGTGTGACACATAAGATGTTTCTTGACTGAGGACTGCTTTTCTCCAGGAGGGAAACCAAGAAAGAGAAAACAAATTTTAATATAAAATTTAATATGCAAGTGATAAGAGAAAACAATTTTTAATATAAAATTTAATATGCAAGTGATAACTTTATCTTAATGAGATTCATCCTGGCTATTTTACCTCTTAAAGTAAATGTACAAACACAACATAGAGAAAACCCTTCCTTCTGTAATATAAACATTTTTCTTAATATATGTTAAAGAAAAGAAAAAGCTTGTAACGAACAACTTGGACCAGGGATTGAGTCACAGAAGATTAAGAACAGTATGCAAGTCTCTAATAGCTCGATAACTCCAACTCTTCTTAGAAAGATGCAGCAGCCAAAGCGAATTTCTTTTTGAAACAAGCATGTTCCTCAGAGCTCTGCCCAAAAAAGAACTAATTTGTAGGGCAAGTGTATTTCCTTAGCAGTGCAGCCTGTGTGTACTCAGTATCAGCCAGTATTCCTTACACTTTCAAGTTTCCTTTCACTCAGGTGGGAAATTTATCATGTTTAACTTGTGCTCCCAGCTCAACACTGCCTTGCCTTAAAACATTTACACTTGCCACCAAAAGCCATTAGAAAAACAGTGCTCTGTCAGCTCTGGGGCTTGATTCAGGTATCTGCCATCTTATTACAGGGTACCAAAGTACTTCAGAAAAGACTTTTCATGAGGCACCAGGTTCAATTTATCAGGACAAGATAATCCAGCACTTGATTAGGTGGGAGATGTCAGTGGCTCCAGCTGGAACACTGCCGAGGTGGCTGGAGCTCTGAACTGAGGGTTGAGTTAAAAACAGCAACAAAAGAAGGCTTGCCTACAGTGCACAGCTTTTACTGCTGCTTGTCCTCTGAAGCAAGGTGAAAGTGAGTTATTCTCTTTGTGGCCTTTTGATGCATTAACTTTCACACTACAATCTTCTGCTTCTTCACAAAGGCTGTTTTGTCTGCATATTGGGGATATCTTGCAGGAGTTGCCAAGATATCAGACCCTGTAGGCTGCATTGAATCACATATATCTTATTTCAGCTTTCAACAGTACATTAGTATTTTGCTACTTGTTCATTCTACGTTTGTTCCAGAGAGGAACTGCTGCTCTGTATCCTTCCCTCTGCCTGACACTCAGATTGTGGAAGAAGCCTCTATTCACTGATAGTCAGCACTGCTGGGGAAAAATATGCACATGCCTATACCTAGCAGAGCTCGATGAGGTCATTAATGTAGCTCTGATTGTCATTAATCAGAGCTCTTGCACCTGCCCTGAGAAGAGAACAAGCCCTGGCATGATGATCAACCTTTTCTTTTCCTATAATTGCAGTTATACTTCTCTCCATCTCAAAGCCTGAGGGCAATGAAGTGACTCAATGCTATCCAGTGTGGAAAACAGGTTTCAAACATGAGTTTCCACCTTGGCCACTGCTCTGTCCTTGATATACTCCCGTGAAACACAAGAAAAAGAACTTCTGCACTCACTTTGACCTCCCCACTGGCAACCTCCTCTTACCTGGGCTGGAAAAAACTATTTTTCTTTCTCTGTCTTTCTTGTTAATACAGCTGAATGCTAAAAGTGACAACGATTCACTGGGACGGGAAGTCAGGAAAAAAAAACTACAACATAACAAAAAGGGTTATTTGAAAACCAGAATGCTGCTTGTTACACTGACAGCTTCAAAGCATGCAGCTGTAACTGGAAATACTCCGCAAAATATTGTCTATAATCTGTTATAGCTCTGATTTCAGGCTCATGGATGCTATTTCTATGCCTTCCTTTTGAATAAAACAGTGAAAATTAAAAGTAAATTTCAAGTAGAAGAGAGAAAACACAGAATTTTTTAATATTTAAGCTCCATTTTGTACACCAGATACAAATGCCAGAATCTGCTAACTTACACAGGCCTATTTTCCTTGGGGGAAATATACATATTGTGAAATGTATAAGATTCCAGACCCTTTGGCTAAATGTAAATATCAGTTTATCAGAAGATGCTCAGGTTGCATAAATCACACCTGTCTGGGGCTGCCCAGAAAAACCTGGTCACTTTTATCTGTGTACCTCTAACCTATATGCTTTATGTTTCTGCTTTTGCTTTGGCAAGAACAGCCACACTGGGCAGTCACAGGTACCAAAACCCAACAAATAAATGCTCCTGTGTAGCCAGACAGTACTTTAAGCACTGCAGAGGGATAGCTTTAATTTCCTGCTCCACAAGCAACCACTGGGTCTGCTGTGACTCTTTGTGCTAAAAACCAAAGCCACTCTGATCCCTCAGTCCCTGGATGCTGGAGGAAGCATGTTTTATGATTTCCAGCAGCTAAACCAGATTGTATGGGATGTAGTGTTTCTTTCTCTATATTAGTTGATTTATTTTACTCCCTTTGCCTTTTATCTTTTGCGTTTTAGCAAAAGCTGAGGTGCCAACAGAATCAGAGAATAACTGTGAGAGAGGCTCCAAAAACACCCCACAATGAATTTGAATACAGTTTGACACTGAGAGCTGGTAGCCCTAGCTTGCAGCTGAAATGCAGCCTACAACTCTCTGCACAGAGCTTTCTAGGGAAAGATGAGACTATTCCAATTAATGGCTGAGTATGGTGAGAAGTAGGTCAGAATCACAGTGCTGTCCTGTCCTGCATCTGAAACTCTTATCAGTGGTGCCACAACCTGCCACTGAAACACTGAGGTAAGGACATCACTGCAAATGAAAATCCTAATAAAGCTTCAGGTATATCCTCACCAGTAAACAGAATTATTCTTTTAATTTTATGGCACAGAATTCTCTTTTAAGAGGTGAATGATTTGATGACACCAAAATAACCTGTGTGGAGTTCAAGTCCTTGAAAAGGAAAATTAGGAGAAAAAAAAAAATCTAAACTGATTATAAGCCAATAAAATAAATGTCCTGAATTCTAACAGGGGGAGAGAAATTATGAGTTTATATAAATTCCCCTCTGCCTACTGACATTGCAATTGCTGATGTAATTTTGAAATATTTAACATAATTATTGCTTCAGAAGCTTGGAATCAGGTTCCCATTTTCTCTACTAGCAACTTGGCTTTCAACTGCTTCTAATTAATCTTAAACGTAATTTGCATGGTAAGTCATACTTACATTACCAAAACAGTCTAAAAGGGTCTTACTCTACACAAATGTCCCTCAGTACATGTTATTATGAAAGCAATTAATTTAACTGGGATTAGTTACATATTTTAATGCCTTGATCTCTACAATAATCCTCTTTAAGACTTTTGTCTCAGTAAAATGAATATAACAAAGACAAACTTTGCCCAGTTTGTGAAAACTAAGCTCAGTCTGTGTTGGGGCCATCTGAAGGACCAGAGCATTAGCATCTCTAAGTAATTTTGTGCCTAGCAGGCAGCCGTAAATAGATCTTCATTTAAGCCTTCCAAGAAGGAGCTCTTCAGTAGGACAAGATGGAAAATATTTATAACTTTTCAAAATGATATTTAAGCCATTAGGAGAGTTTTAAATAATTAAATACTGATAAATACTTCTAAACACTTCACTGCCAATTAGCATAAAAGGTAGCTGAGTCTTTCCCAACACCACAACCATGACCACGTAAAAGAAACCTGCTGTTTGCCTGTAGAGTAATGGGAGATTGATATTAGATAGCTCCTTGCAGGCAGGCAAATTAAGCTGCTATTTATTTTGTTTTTGGCTGCTCATGGAATTGAAACTATTACTGAAAGTACTGACACAGTCTAAGTACTGGCTTTAGGAGGAGGAACCTGATTTGCAGGCACAGTGAGGACATGTGGCTGTACTACATGATCCCATTCAGCCCTGGCTGGAAAAAGCAGAGTTATCTGAGAAGCTCTTGAGCAGGGCTGAATGGCCCCAGCAGCTGGATTTAGTTTGTTTTAGCACACAGCAATGTGCCAGCCAGCTTGAACTTACACAGTGGTGTTGGAGGTGCTCTGCAGGTGTCCCTGGCTGGGACGTTGCTGGGGCTGGCCCTGCTCCCCCTGGGCAGAAATGTGTGCTACCAAAAGCCTCTCCAGGACAGCACAGTGACCCTAGGGTGAGGACTGAGGTCAAACCAGAGGTCTAGCAGGAGTGTGACCTCTGAATGCCAGCAGGGGAGCAGCAGCAGTGCTGCAGCTGCTGTTGGAAGGGTTGAAGCTTGAGTGCTGCTGCCCAGGTGAAGCCTCTGGTCTCTCACCTGTACAGCTCCTCAGTGGCACCCACAGCCTCAGGGCTCGATTGAAGATGTTGTTTCTTTCAGTGTGTTCCCTGTCCACATTAAGACCTCATGGACTTTCTCACTCAGGAACAAAGACAGAAGAGCTTAACTCTTCTGTATTGTGAATACTGGAAGATGTATCACAGATTATGTGCTGTAACAGACACCTGGCTAAATCCCTACAGAGGATTACAACTTGTATTTTCAAACTGGTGAAGGCTGCTGAGGTCAGACTGGCCAAGATTTTAAGAAGAATCAAAATAAATTTTCAAGAAGTGAGTCACTGCAACTGATTTTTATACCACTGCCACAAGGTAATTAGATCAGATGCACAAGACAAGAAATAAATACAGCCTCACTTATGTCTGGAGTGTGGCTGTGTGGTAAATTACTACATTCAAGTCACACTTTTGGAAATAATAGAGTATTTCTGTTTTCCTTTTCAAAAGATCATTACAATTAATTCACCTGGTGCATGTTGTACATTGGAGGTGATTAATTAGACAGCAATCACTAACAGCAGCAATTGTCCTAATGCTTACAATTTGCATGTGGTTTCTAACCAGGAATTACTTGTTTACCATGACAGAGCCAGATTATGGAGCCATTAATTGTGAGATGCTACTTATGAGGTGTTGTTCTGCTAAGGGCAAACAGTCAGCGAGGAGGAGGATTGGCAAGGCCCAGGATCTGGTGCATGATAATTGATGTTATCAAAGCCACTACATCCATTAGCTGGTTTGAGAGCATCTTAGTCAATGTCTGCAGAATTATTGCCATGATGATGACAGGAATGGCTGTAGACAAGAACATTTTACCATCAACAGCCTTTCATCACTGCAGTGACAGCATTTTAAGTTAAAGTGATTTAAGTTAAGAAAGAAAAAGTGCTAAAATCTGAGTGGAAGATTTGATGCTCTTTCAAGAGCTCCCAAGTGAGGGCACCTGGATGCCCAGGCTGGCACTTTGAACTCCGAGCTGCACGCTGAACAATGTACATTCTTCAAAATGAGCAAAAAAGAAAATAAAAGCATGTTTAAATCAATACCTTCTGGGGAGACTTAAAGAGATTAAACCAGGGAGGATGTGACTGGCCAAAAATAGACAATAATGCTTAACAACTTCATGCACTTTTAAGCTTGAAAGTACATTGTAGATTATGGTCCTGAATCTGCAACCAACTTGGTGTAAGAAGGACCTTGTAATTCAGATTTTAAAAAGATATTTAAGCCCCTAAAAATCTGGCACTTTGCCGTGTGGCACACGGACCTAGCTAATTATTCTTCATTACAGCACCTCCACAAGCTATGGAATCCTATATTAAATTTACATATAGATGCAGAATTAGAGAGAAATGCTTTTGCATGATGAACTCGGTAATCCCTGATTATATTGTACTGTTTCTTGCAAAGCCTTTTGGTAGACCACGTGAAGGTATTCCTGGCATACAGAGTAGTTCTCAGATTGCTGCCTCTTTTCAATACTATGGATTGAAAGTGTTGCATAGAAAAGCATTTTAATATTTGCAGCACCAAATGCATTGCTGCATTTGCCAAAGGCATTTAATTCCTAGCAGAACATTCTCTATTTTTAGTAACTTTAGTTACTTTTTGAAAATTATTTTCAGTTTACTGTATGAGGCAAATGGAGTTTTGCTTCCTCTGAAATATTTCTACCCACTTCTGGGGAGTGAAAATCCTTCTTTTCCTCACTGGTAGCCTTCTGCTGCTGAAACTGTCTCTGACTTGGCAACCTTGCTGATGTAACTTTGGCCAATTGATCATTCTGGCATAACCTTATGGCAGATCTTGGCACAGACCCCAGTGTGGTTTTGTCATTTCAGAAGCTCAATATTGGTGTTTTCCTCTTGCATCAGCAGGTATCTGGCAACATAATCACTTACCTATTTATAGCTTTTGCAGTATCATGACACACCTGATGCTGGGAC
Organism: Rhabdornis inornatus; assembly: GCA_013397075.1. Classification (NCBI taxonomy): domain Eukaryota; kingdom Metazoa; phylum Chordata; class Aves; order Passeriformes; family Rhabdornithidae; genus Rhabdornis; species Rhabdornis inornatus. Next base: position 1,589,672 of record VWZS01008230.1, on the reverse strand, counting down.
CCCACTGTGCTGAGCTCTGGCTGAGCCATACAGCAAATGTTCCAAGAAAATCTGAGTTTCTTTTATCATATGTATACCTGGATGTAAGAAACTGAAATCCCAGGGGGTGTAATATCCCCTTCTCTCAGAACAGTGGCATTTGTCCTGGCTAAAGCAGCCCATCCATGAGAGCACTCCTGTGACAAGGCAGCAGAGGGTATCCATCCCCAGCATCCTGCTCAGCTCACACCAGTGCATTTTTGTCTGAGCCCATTTTCCAGCCATCCTGCTGCCCTGCTGGAACTCTGGCAAAGAAGTTGTGCAGGGGATACAGGGGGTGTCCTCAACTGGAAACAGCTTATACTGCCAGTAACAACAGTGTCTCTGCATTAGGTTTTGTGTTCTGATACAGCTCTCATCTTGCTCACTTTCTGATTATTTTGGACTATCCATGGATTAGAATGGGAGCCATGGAGAAGGTAGAAAGATGTCTAAAACACTACAGCTGAAAGGTGCTATTCCTGAAAAAGGAAAAGCCAGCACAGGGGAAAGTTGGTCCATTATCATGAACAGATGTTATCAGTGATCACAGTGATCATGGAGAGAATGTGAGCATCAAATTCTGAGAAATTAAATCATCCTGGTGGGGACAGGAGAAATCAGGGTGCTGGAAACACTAAAAAAATTACTTTGTTGGGTTTTTTTGTTCCTTTGTAGTTATAAATGATTATGTTCAGAGTTTTGGTCCAAAAAAGGAAACTGTGCATACCAAAAAGTCTGAGAAACAGGTTTTGATAGCATGGAAGACCCCTGCAAACCCTAATGTCCCCGACCAGCCCCACCTGGGCCCCAGACCAGACCCTATTTAAGCTCAGGCTGAGCTCTCTACTTGGTTTTTTCTTCACCTTAGGTTTGTGCTGTAGCTCTGGATCTGTCTCTCCTCCTCAGGGGTTCCTGTGATGACCCTGGTTTGCCCACTCATTGCACCTGGGATGCCTGGTGGGATGTCAGTGTCCCCCAGCTGTGCTCTCCTGTGTGGGTGGTGCTGAGGTGGCTCTGGTGGCACATCTTCCCCTGCTGTTTCCCTGGCACTCGCTGAGGGATATGCAGGGAGTGAGGGGATGGCCACAGCAGAAATGTAAAGCTCCTCAGCTTGCCCTAGAGGTATGTAGAGTGGAACTCTTAATACTAGCTGAGTATGAAATCAGATTGTGAGATACCAAATCATGGGAGGGCGGGGATTCTGTGCTAGCAAATATTTCTGGAAGAGTCCTGGTGTGAGGGAAGTGAAACACTGCAAGCTGGGTGGGCTCCCAACCCTCCATGCAGGGCACAGTGGCTGCTGTGGGCTGTGCTGGGCTGGTGCCTTTCACTGCCTGTGCTGTGTGAGAGTGTCAGGAGGGTCTTTCCTGGTACATAACAGACTATGTAAATGTTAACTAGTTCTGTATTTTTATTGCCCACAGGCAAAGTGAAGAAATGCTCCTTGTAATAATGCTGGAGGCAGGTGGGTTGTAAATGGCTTTTGCTTCTGCAAAGGATTGTTCTTAGGTTTCAAACTGGTTCCTAACAAAGCTCCACCTTCTTCCCCTGTGGTCCTGCTCCTGTGGTAAGGGTTTCCTTGTCCTCCTGGTGGGCAGCTCTGGAGTAGTAACTATGGAGGCTTGTGCAAAATATTGATGCTGTGAGTCCTGGCCAGGATGCAAATTTCTACCTGATTTTTGTGTAAATCAAATGAAGTGAGCAGAGTACTGATGTGGTGTTTAACTGAGGAGCTGCAACAGTGTTCAGTGCAATCCTATCCTGTGCTTTCAGTAAATGCACCTTACGTGGACAGCTGTATGTAGAGCATTCATCACAGCCCAAAAAAGTTATGTATGAATGAAATGCCATAGCAGGTTAGAAGTGAGCAGTACAGAAACACAAAAATCCTGAAGTTAATGGAAAATGAATGTACAGTGTTGTAATGAGTTGAATGAAAACTACATGGCTCAGGATCTCTCCATTAAATGAAAAAAATGTGATTTTTGTGTTATGGTTTAAAAAAGAATTACAGTGAAAAATTTTCATCAAGCTGTTAGTTATATCTTATTATGGTAAGATGTTGGATATAACAGGATGGATTTATACTGCAGTTTAAAAATCTTCTGTCCATAACAGATCTGAATGAAAACTCTCTGCTGTTGAATTGCCACTTAAGTAGCTTAATGATAATGCTGAATGCATTATTTACTTATTGTGAAAGATGTACAAAGCTCCTTATTCTTTTTTCTCTTGGCTGTGATATTTTTCAATACAGAAGCTTTCTAAAATGCTATGTAGCTCATTAAAATCACTTTATTAACTATCTGTCCACCAAAGCAGACTGTCATGGCTTTTTTATAGCACACAGCTATTCTACAGTGTCCAAATATTTAGGGAAGAACTGCTGAATTTGATTTAAACTTGAAAAGTGTTTTACGTAAGCATGTACAAAAACATGAAGTGCAAAGCAATAAACTATTCTAAACAAGCAAAGCTTTTTTGTCTATTTCTACTATATTTAAGTATAGAGTAATAAGAAAAGTCTGCATTATTACAGTTACTATAAAGCAAACAATATGAAGATTTTTTTTAAAATAGCATCCACTTAACCCCTCTACTACTGGCTTCTGTGCAAGTTCAAACTAGGTAGTAGAAGTCTGAAATGCTAATGTCCCTCTAGGATTATGTAAAAACAACCTCAGCACTTCTATGTGTAGTCATACAATAGCTCAATTTGTGTGTGAAGCTTGGCTGACTGATCAACATAAGTAATATGCTTTATAATTAGTGTTTAATAAACTGCGCATTTTCAGATTCAGTGAAGCTCAAATTATGGTTACAAAGCATATCATGTAGTTTCAAAGGGGTGTTTCTGAGGCCTCAGTGCTAAGGGTGGGTGCATGTGTATGCAGACAGGCCCAAAGGGCTCCCAGCCATTCACCTGCTGCTCTCTCCCTCAGCACAGCAAAACAGACCAAGGACTTCCAGCCACTGCAAGTAATTTTGCACTAATTAAAATAAGGCTACTCTTTAAAATAGCACAGACATCACTCTTCTAGGTTTGAAGGGAGGGGGGCTTGAAAAAATTGGAAAACAATTTAAGAAATGCTGTTGTGCTACTTTTCTGGTCCAGCAGCTTCCAGTGGATCTCTTTCTTAAAGGATTGCACCTTTGCAGTGGTCTCTGTCCTGCCTCAAGCAGCAATGTGCTGCTTGCTCAGCCCTCTCCCTGTTCACCTGCTCCAGCTGGGGAGCTGATGGGCTCTGAGCTGGCTGCTTCTCTCTAAGCACAGATTTCCTACAAATTTGGGAGATCCCACCTTTGTGCCTAGAAGTTATGCTGTTGTATTGGTGAGTTGGATATGTCTGAAAAACAAGTACTTTTTTCCCCAGTCTAAAGTTTTCCACTGAGTCAGGTCTCTGCTCTGATGCACTGCTTGGCCAGCTGAGTACTGGTACTACCAGAAGGGATGCAACAGCTGGGAGTGAAGTGAAGCAGTGCAGATAGATTGACTGGCTTAAGGGCAGCATGAAAATACACCTTAAATAGTGAACAAAGAGTTAAATTATGCCTCTGCTGTTGTACTCATGCTTATCTGTTAAAAGGTCACTTACATACAAAAACAGCTACTTGCATGTGCAAGTGTCATTTATGTTGTAGAAGACTACTCAGGGGATGTACATGTCTGTTGAATTTAGACACAACCATTTCTGTCCCAACAGTATGAATTTCACTATGTATGTCCCCCCAAGGCACCATTACAATTTTATTCTTACAAAGAGCAGCAGGATTTAGGACAACAAATTCAGATTATTTCCTTTCTGACACATGTAAACATAGCACCTGCAAATGCTTACCCTGGTCTGCATGGCAGGTATTGCTGTTGCAATCTCAACAATCTAACTTCAGGTATGAAGAATTCTGTCTTTTCTAGCAGCAGTATTTTATTTCCTCTGTATTTACACATCTTGTGTGAGTATGCTTTATGTTTTTAATTTGCTTCACCTGATAATTTTATTCTTTCCTGAAAGTGGAACTGTAGAATATGCTACACCTGGGAAGTACAGCAGTGTGATGGAAGGTGTATCATGTTATGTCATTGTGATTGTAGGTTTTATGTTTTATTCTGAATACTGGCAGACTCTATTGGTGGAGATAACCAAAGGCACTTTACCAAGCTATTCTTATTGACAAGAATTTTATGCAAAACTATTTTCATGCACAGAAATGCACAACTCCTGTACTAGGAATTAGTTAAAAGGGAAACTAACAAAACCAAATCCCAAACCTTACCTAGCTTTGTGAAGACAGCATCCTTGTTTAAGTATTTACCCTCAGAAACAAGGTCTTATAATTTATTTTTCACTTGTAATTTTCACCAACTTAAAAGATGCTATTTGCTTGCCTAGATGTGCAGCTACACAGTCATTCTGCAAAATCTGTGGGATATTGACTATGAATTACGGCAAGACAATGAGCAGAAGCAAACCAAATCCTCCATGGTATTCATTAATGGTTGCCTGTGACAAACCACTGACAGCTTTAATAGTTTTCCTGGGGTGATTCCTGCTTCCTCTGTGGGAGACTTTTGAGATTGCTAAAGAGGATTCCTAAGTAGTAGCAATAGTTAAATAACTTTCATTAAATGTAAGGCAAAATGTAGTTAGAAAAAAGGTTCTTTCGTTTCATTTTATTTCTTCCCAAAGAAGTGAGCTTCTTAGAACAGATGGGTCTAATCAAATACCTATGATAAGGTATGTGTCTATTCACTAGAGCATTACCAAACCAGTGAGCTGATGTTTTACTAATCACCCCAATGAGAGAAATGCTGAGTGCCATTCGATAAACAGTTAATTTCCCAAAGTTGGACTAACTTTTACTTTGTTATCATTGAGATTAGACAGCTTTTCCAAGCCAAGGCAGGGTCTTCCCCAGCTCTGACAGTCCTTTATTTTGTAAGCTATCGCACCAGTTTGAATAGGATGTAGTGTGGTAGGTGTGAATAAGGATAGCAAAACCAGGTCACTTACAGCTGCAAAAGAACTTTCAATCCACATTTATGTAATATTGCATGTTTATGTAATGTTTTCCATACTACTTTTTAGCTCTAAATCTCCAAATGACTTACAACCATGTTCTGCTGCCCACAAAGGTACAGGTGGGGGAGATCAGACAAAGAGGTGAAGTAATTAGTGCTCAGACAAGTGGTGGCTAAGCCAGACCCTTTTCCTTTGCCTCACAGGCCTTTCTTTCAAAGAGAAATTTTTTTATTATTTTTTTTCAAAGAGAAATCTTTTTACTAATTCTATGGCTAATGCCATAGAGAAAAGAAAGTGCAAAGCCAGACAACAAATAAAAAGTACTAAAAATACAGAAGAAATTATTTTCTTGTTAGGGATGTCTCAGCTGTGCTTTTGGGACTGTCTGCATCTGTAGGCATTGTTCATTCTACTCCAGAGTGTTATTGATTCTGTGCTCGTGGATCTCATGAAAAATTGTATTTCTACAATAACTGTAATTTTATTTCTGATTCTTAACATCATATTATATGATATATCATATTTTTGACAATTTCAGATCTACTAATACGTCTACTGCCATTTTTAATAAGTTTTAGAGCTGATGGATTAACACTGAATGTCAAACACCACAATTAGAATTGCTGATGTTATGCAGAAACACTGTTCTTAATATATATATATCTACCCATCATCCCATCTTATTATTGCTACAGAATCTACACTCATTTCTGTTGAATTTGTGAAGTTTTTTGTTAGAGGATTCCCAGGTTTAGAGGACCTTTGCATATATGTGAACCATTTAAAGGAAGAATGAAAAAGAACATAAACAATAATGACAGTTGTAAGTGAAATCCAATTTTACCTCATTTCTCTTAAAAGGTGAGCCATGTTGTTTTCCCTTCATTTGTGTTTGTCAGGATGATAAAATAAATATTTTAATGAGTTGCAGTGTATACCTACATAATGTGGAATTGTTATAGAAACAGATTTGAATGTTGAATTTCATTATACAGTGAAGGGATGTCTTATTAGTATTCACAATGAATTGTGTGATGTCTCTCCACATTCAAATTGCAGCACATAGTGCTTTGAAAAAGAATAAAGTCGCTCATCAAATCCACATTAGGATACTGCACTAATACAAGTAATTCAATCAAAACAGTCCCTACTTATTATCTTTTGAGGAAGGGTTGCAAGCTTTATGATAAAACTGGTAATTTGTTCAGTTCTGTGTGGGAGAATGTAACTTAATTTCCTTTATTACATATGTCCATAGCAAAAAATAACCACACAGATCAGAAAAAGATACAGTGACTTCCTAAAATCATTAATACTGTTACCTGCAGATTTATACTTGAGGTATGGTATGTGCTTGCACTGCCTCCTAACAACCTGTCATTTAAAAAACTTATTTCAGCATAGCACACTGGAATATAGAGAAGCCCAAGTGGTTGTGTGGCAGTGCTGCTAAAAGGGGAAGGAAAGCAGCTGCCCCTGGCCCATGCAGAGGGCAGGGGTGTAGTGTCTGCATGGTCCCTGCTGCTGCCTCAGGTGGGCACCTCAGAGCAATGGGGATAAAAATCAACAAGAATTCATAGCCTCAGGTACTGTCCCAAGTGACACAGAATACCAAGTCTAGATTCTACCTAAAGTAAAGCAGGAGCATCTCCAGATGAAAAAAAGGCTTATGATAAGGTATGTAACACTTTCAATTAACCATCAGATGTGTAGCATCAGATGCAAGCAACTCCCTTGAACTGAGGCAAACTTGCTTCCTGGGTTGATTATAAAGTAATTAAAATCTGAAGAGGCTTCTTTTTCTACAGATCTGTGGCAAGACTTCTGCAAGCTGGGGTTTCCCTCTGAACCTCTGCATGCCTCCAGTGTAACCAGGAACAGTCAGGAATTCATGGCACCTCAATTGGGCTAACTCAGGTAACCTTGTTAGTGAGAGCAGGGCAGCCTGGGCCATGTAGTGGTGCTGGGCATTTCAGTGCTGCTTGCCTATGGGGATGTTGTGCTGCCAATTCTTTTTCTGTGCTATTAACCCCCTACAGAGATTAAATCTGTGTTTGTATGCTAGGACAAGACAACTATAACTCATGAACGTTGTTGAATGGATATAACCTAAAAAGTATTTGACTTTTGGGAAGTGTTAGGTGGAGGAGTTTCTCACAAGAAGAGACTGAATGTAATTTTTCTATAGTGGTAAAAACAGACTTTCTACAGTCGCCTGCTGGGATGCCTGAAGGTAAAGTTTAAGGACAGGGTTTCCTTTTATCCTAATACATTTCAATCTATTACAGAACATGTTGATAACAGAAGCTCTAAATATGCTTCTTTCCACTGTACCACCCTGGGAAGTAATAAATTACAGCATATTATGTTCCCTATCAGTCCTACCCATCACACATCTTACAGAAGATGTGATAAAGAGAAACACCTTGGATAGAGTAATGCAATTAACTGCTGCCATTTGAAATGTGAAAAATTACGTTCTCTTATCCTAGCCTGTCTAGTTCTCAACTAATTTTGAGCAAAATTGCTGTTTAATGACTTGATGATTGACTGTATGACTGCTTTCCAACAGACTCTGTTTCTTGCAGTAGGTGCAAGAAAGGTCAAAACCTTGCACCAGCCTGCAGTGTCAGGGCTGTGCAGCCCAGAGGTCAGGGGTGCTAAGGGACCTCAACACTGGGATGTGCTTCAGATGGCAGCTGGGCAAGAAAAGGGAAGAATATGAGAGATATACCTTCATGTGTTCCTACAGGGACTCTGTAATTTACACAAGCTAGTGCTGCTCAGCATGTCTTTAAATGGATTTTTAGGTTCCAGTCAGTATGAAAGTAGCTGTATGAAGTGCACTTACTAGAATGAGAATTATCTGTTTGCAAAATGAGTCAGTACTTGTAAGGGTGCAAAAATAAAAGACCTCAGAGAAGGTGAGGTATTCTCTCACCTGACAGAGAATTTAAGGCTGTACTATGCTGCAAATCAGAGCCATATGCCCCTTTCTTTAAAGGTATGCAACATCTACATTTTTTCATATAAAAAAACCTTTGCATACAGCATCTGAGTATTTTCAGGCCCCAATAAAGTGTTTTGTGGATAAGAAGTGGCACAGCTCTGCTTATAACAATGTCTTTAGACAGCATACAAAATCACCCTGTTCCACATGGCCATCTGTGATATGTTAATGCAAAAGTAAAAAAGAAAAAAGCAACTTCAAAAGATATGCCCTTGGATTTTTCAAATTTTCATTTCTCCTAATTCTTCACTGGGCATTTACTGAAAGTGCTGCAGTGAGATCAATGGAAAATAACTCCCAAGTTTTAGGTTATAATGGAAGCGAACATAAGGCTGTAAATGATTTTTAAAGGATTTGAGATTATTTTTGTGAATTCTGTTATATAGCACTTGAACGCACCAGTTAATAATACTTTGTGGGCACATGCAAATTCAAAAAGCTGGTCAGTAATTAAAAAATATATAAGAAAAAAATCAAGCCTCTTAAGATAGCTTTGATTTTAATAACTCATAGTGACATAGTAAGGTTATGGAAATTATGTATTAATGTAATTTACTCAAGAAGCCAGAGAGATACTTGTCTGTATCATAGGAGCTATTAAAGAAAAAAAATCTGCTGTTTACCTCTCATCTCCTTGCAAACATTTGTGACTCTGTATCTCTCTACTCATCTCTATATATTCTGCAACACAGTACTGACTAGCTTTTAATCATAAAATCAATTCCTCTATCTGATATTATGCCTACTCAAGTTTCTTTCCAATTTCCTTCATATTTCTTAGACTGCTTTTCTAGGCTTCATTTTGTAATTGTTATTTTGTGGATATAAGAGAAACTTAGAATCACAACTCTCTCTATATATATTTATTTAACATTTTTTTCTAGGGTCCTGTAACCCCCCAAACCTGGATCAACTGCCTGCATACTTGCAGGTGTCTGAACTTGGCTGATGCCAAAAGTTTGGATATGATGCTCAAAAATAGAAACCTCTGACATTTTTTAAAATCTGCAAGCACATAAGAAAACCATTTAAAATTGTGTGTTGAATATATGAAGGGATATTTAAGTAGTTATAAAACAACCCTATGCCAGAAAAAATATTTTATTAGGGCTTTATAGTTTATTTAAATTCTCTGGAGTTCCTTTCAATGAGGCAAATCCTATCCTGAGGTTCAATTAATTTAATTCCTAGACATGAATTTGCTGAAACCAACAGATGTTCTTACTGAATAAAACCTGAATAGCAATTGAATAAAAGCTCCAGGAGGTATCCCAGTGCTTATGCAGTCCCAGATCATCCTGTCATTTCCCAGCAGCTTTTAACTCCACATACATTGAGCTTCTCTGCTTTGCCATCAGCTGCTCTCCCCAATGGCAGTGGAGGAAAATGAGGAGGCAGTTTTTGACTGAGGAAAAACTAAAAGTCACTGCTCTGCTCCTGGAACTTGTAGGTGTGGCAAGGCTTACAACAAGATCCCTGCAGCATCCTGGGGTTGTGAGGAGTCCATGAAAACAGGGAATGGGGGCCACAGCCCCACCTGAAGGCAAACAAAAAGGCAGTAAAACAAGTGTGACTCAAGAAAGTCTGAAGAATAATTGTGTTTCTCTGAGTTTAAGGCACGTGTGTTTCATACCAGTGTTTGCCTTCTCAGGTGCTGCCTTTGTTAATTAAAGAAATGCTTTATAGTAGGATAGCTGTCATAGATGATATAATGCTATCACTTTGATATCTTAATTAAATTACACTGCAGGCTCTAAGTCCTTCAGGACACCTTCATTTAAGATGCTCTGTGTTTGTCAGTCACACTCACAAATGGGATTTTGCTTTGTTTTGTTTTTTTTTTTTTTAATACCTACAAATGCCTGGCTTTATTAGCTGAGTCTAGGCTAGCAGAGTGAAGGTAGGGATGGGATGATGTAACTACAAGAGATTAGACTGAAAAGGCAGATTTGTTGAGGTTCTGACTAGCTTTTATACAAGAACGAGTCTTATCACCCTGCAGGAGAGCTTAACATAAGTTATGTAGTAATGGTGTTAAAATGCAAACTATGTACTGGATAGTCCACATTTTCCATTAAAAATCATAGATGTCAAAGAGTCTAAACTCAGTGTTTGTCATCTTGCTTGCAGCAGAGGAGCCAATTTTCAGTTCACGCCGTGGTCCAAGAGGCATAACAGTGTTGAATACCATAGGTCTGTGTAAAATGTTTACAGTTCAGTTACATGAACAAGATTTATACCATGGCTGTAGCTAAGTAGAGAAAAAAGCTTTCTGCTGGCTGTCATTCTGTTGAATGTCCTAATTATTACTATTTGTTTACATGTTGATATTGCAGTGGCATGTCATGGAGTGGTGTAAGCCCCCAGCCTGCTGAGGGCCATTGTCCAAACAGAGGTGAAGACAACCTCTGCCTGGAGGCACTGCCCATCTAGACAGCATTTTAATATCTCTCATTGTCAGTTTTATTATTTTGTTGATGGCCAGCTGCTCTTTTGTCACTATTACAGTGACAAGCTGTCAAGCATGTGCTGGTCTTAGCAAAGCTCAGGTGTTTGCTTGTTGCTGTGCCTTGGAGAAGGGGATGCAAAACAGCTCCATCCTAACCTTCCTGAGTAAATTCAAGTGGCAAAACTTCAGGAAGCAGCAGAAGTATACGATATATACATATATGTATTTGGTGCTGTTACTCTGGCATTTGTGATGGACAAGTCCCTCATGTGTCATTCTTAACTCCCACTGAAGACTGTGGGAATCTTTGCACTGATTTAAATTGAAGCAGACTTGCTCCTAGATGCTCCAATTATGGAAACAGCAGCAAGATCTTATGAGACAAAATCTTCTCACACTGGGAGAAAAAAATAATGAAGGGACACCAAATAAAATCGGTGTCTTAATGATGAATAGTTGTAAAGGTTAAAAAAATGACATTGCAACAAACAATGTGCCCTTCTAGTCACCTCAGATGAGGACTGATCTCCCACTGTTTCATTGTTTGGTGTTATTTTATTACTGGACTTAACTCGATGTAAAATTAATTCTTCCTTAATATATCTGCATTTTAAAAGTGCCAAACACCAATTATGAATGATGACATTTAAAATAATTCACCAAGTGAGTTTAATTAAGTTACAAATAGACTGTTCTGCAAATAGAACTGCTGCTCTGAGGGCAGGCTGCAGCATGCTGCCTGCATGGCATTAGCCAAACAAGCACTCATAATGCATGTGTGCTCTAGACTTTGGAAACAAAACTTTTCTGAATTGGTGAAATACCAAGAATAATAATTACTTGTGAGAGTGATCTTGTAAGAAAATATACCATTCATCTATAAAGGCAACACCCCAGACTGCAGTATCCTAAATGATTTCATGCTTTGTATTTTTAACTTAACTCTTTAAAGGGCCATTACAGTATAAGCCAACTCAATGGTGAGAAGGCTGCAGGAAGGATTTATTTGAGTTTTGAATCTGTAGTAGAGCAGATGAGTAAGAAGAGTTGGGGAAGGCTTACTAATTTTTTCAATGATTCAACACAAGCAAGTACTTGTAAGAAGAATACATTTTCCTTCTTGCAGTACAGTTGCTTTTTCAGCTTTAGAAGAAACTCTTGTTTTTTAACACTCCTCCATGACATAATACAGAAAAAGTTACATACAAAGGAGATTCTGTGTTGCATTCCTAAACTGCTCCAGAGTTTGAGGGGAGATTGGCTTTCTGCACGATATCAAGGGTGACTGAATAAAATCTCTGGAAAAATATACATTTACTCTTAGTGATGTGAAAATACAGGTAATCTGGACTATAGTGCTTATATTCTTTAATGAAATACTATGGGAAATCTGTGTAAATTAGGATAAAGTGGGAGTAACTCTTCTGACTTTGTTAAAGCTGCAACAGACAACAAAAAAATTAGGAAATTAAATCTTTAAACATGTATTAGGTTCTCTACAGTACCTTTAATCAAAATCAAATTTCTCTAAAAAATACATTAAGACTTCAGAAGCTGAATATTTTGATATCTGAATACGTGAACTAGATGATATTTTGGATGTTTTACCAATTGCAACTGATGCTGGCATTGTTATCGGGATTTTTTCCTTTTCAAAGTGCCCCAGGATGGGTGACTGCTGCAGAAATGGGAAGTTTCAGGGACAGAGGAGCAGTGGTGGGGCTGTGCTTTTCACAGGCACATGCTGTTGATAATCTTCTGGCCAGAGAAATAAATGTGAATTCTTTATTTACAGCACAGAGCCTTCACTGAAGATACTGCAGCTGTACCTGAGAGCTGACTGTGCGAGCTGCATAAATGAGATCAGTGATTGGAGTGATGGATCAGTGATCCATTCCAGGGCACTGCAGCCGTTCCTCCTGCATCTCTACAGGTAGGCTTTGGGGTGTGTCCTTGGGCAAGAAGCAAATCTGAAAAGAAAGTGGGGGGGAGCAGAGGGGGAAGAAAGACTGCAACTAAATTTTGAAACAAGTTAGTGACAACTGTCAGGAACACCAGATAAAACTGAAACAGAGAAGTGGTAGTGGTATGAAACAGGAAAGGAGGGGTGTGAAGCACTGAGGATGTCAGAAAAAAAAATGCAAAAGCCAATTGAAGTTTAAGAAGACAACTTTTTCTTCCTCTTGAGTCCTCAATTATTTCAGGTCATTCCCCCGAATATGTGTCATGGTTTAAGCCAGCTGGCCACCAAGCCCCATAGAGCTGCTCACTCACTCCCCCTGCAGTAGATTAGAAGGGCAAAAGCCAGAAAATTCATGGTTTAAGATAAAAGTTTATAGGGAAAGCAAAAGCCATGCAGAGAAGCAAAGCAAAACAAGGAATTAATTCACTATTTCTCATGGGCAGGCATTCCTGCCCCCCCCTTTTTTTTAAAAATCTGTGCTAACACAGTGCAAATTGCTGAACTACATTCATGCATATAAAATCACACCTTCATTTTGCTGGGTATGAGACAAAGAATTGAGTGTCCAGTCTGAAGGCAGTGGAATTTTGCACACAAGAAAAAAAGCAAAAGGAAATAAAAGGTCGCTGTCCTAAGATGGGTAAAGAAAACGGTATGTAAAAGGACTAGATTACAAAAATGTGAGTTACCATTAAGTAATTTTCCCTACTGCCTGATTTCCTTTCACTCCTCTAGCTTAGTACACATTATGTTAAATGACAAAAAAGAAATGGTGAAGACCAGGACGAGAACTTCTCATGTAGAACAGCCAGAAGCGCAACTTTGTAAGTTGTATTTTTCTCCCTTTTTCCCCAATAGTCTAAAGATGCTCTTAAAAGGAGTATATGCTTGTGAACAGAAGTGGGCTTCTAGTAGAACTGAACCATAATTTATTTTTATGGCTTGCAATGGTAAATAATTTTACTTACCACTTTACTGCCATTTTTTAAACTAAATGCCTGACAGAAGAAAAAGTATGAGACACAGCAAATGAATGAAGGAAGATTTATACATTTCCACTGAACAATAAACTGCTGGTCTGGTTCACTAACACCACATTCCTCCACATTAGGCAACTCTTGCAGGTAAGTCTCCTACGGTGTTTGACAAATAAGACTACTTCTTAAGGTGCTTCTAAAATATTTTTTTTTTCAGATGAGGGAAAGATGTCACAGTTTAACATTAACTGACTTACTGGATGGATCAGTGTGAAAGCTCACACTGACCACTGCACTGAGAGGTATTGGAGCACAGCATTTGGTTTGCTGGATGCAGAGATTTAGCAGCAAGTCAAAAACTTGTTAACTATCTGTTTGGTGTTACTGTGTCACATCTGTCATCACCACATCTAGTACTCTTTACTTGACAGTTTATCTCATTAGAGCAACTGAAAGGAAAAGGGTCCTCTGAACCCTTTCTGACTGGGGCTGCTGCTGGCTCCACCAGGAAAACAATTAGGAAACAAAGCTGCAGTTGGCAATACTACCATCTTAAATGCTTGCTGAGATCTTTCATCAGGCTCTAGAGATTATTTTAGTTTAAAGAAAATTTATTTTTCTCTGCTTTATTAGCCTGCAATTAAAGTGAATTATATGGATAAACAAATGTCTGCTGCAAAGTTATACACAGCGGCTTATAGCTTATTCCTATATTTTAAGCACTGCATTGCAAGGCAATTTTAAGAACCTATTTAGAGCATATATGATTGCTGATTTTTTTTTTTACTTTTTGTCTTCTTTTTAGTACCTCATGCTTTTATTGTTGCAAACAGCTGTATATGATCATGTGTTTGGACCAAAAAAAAAAAAAAAGATGAACAACAGGAAATATGACCTGTGAGTCTATCTGGCTAATAAACTTATTTCAAGAGAGGTCCAGGAGATAAACAAAAATCTACTGGTTCCTGCCTTTATCCTTCGCCAGGCTTAAGGATGTCTCCTAATTCGGCTTGAACATATTTTTGAATTTCATTAAAGCCAGTGTTCCTAAAAATACCTGTAAAATCATTTAGATACTAATTGGAACATTGTGTTTTTTTCCACAGGAAGCTTCATATTCCTACTTCTGCCTCAAACCAGCCAATTTCTAGGAGAAACATCAAGCAATTCATTGCATTTGCCTGCAAAGCCTGGGTCACTCTGCTGTCAAATGATAAGATCTTGGATTTTTGCAAATTGCATGCTAACTACAGCCAGAATTCAGGTGGGTTCTTTGTAAACCATTTGTCTCACCTATACAAATCTTCCAAATGGCATTTTTCTGTAAGTTTTTAGATTTCTTTTCCCTTATTTTAATTATGAGAGGTACATCAGTACCTAGGGCTATGTTACTGTCTCTAGACTGAGGCACTTTAAAATAAATGCCTGTTTTGTACATCTACTCCTTTCTCACCTGGTATTAATGCAGACGTATGTCACGGCCTCTTGACGTGGCAGGTGTAGGTATCCTCACTTGTCAGGGGCCCTGCCTGGCCTCAGTATGTTTGTTAAACGTTGAAGCCTTAAAGATGTTTTCCCCACAGAAACCACAAGGTAAATAAATGTAACAAGTAATCAATCTTCGGAACAACAATCAGGAAACCTCCTAACGAACATCCTACACAAATGCAATAATTAATCTAAGCTATGACCTGAATGGCAATGAATATAATCGGCTTGAAATGGTGTACACACTACTCATTTTTTTGGCTGTCACAGATAGTCTGTTATATGCAATACAAACCTATTGGGTTGTTTTGAAGAATACTAATTTATGGAGGGGAATGTGACACAAGTGGTGCATGCAGATCAGGTTGTCTGTTCTTACATGTTCAGACTAAGGCAAAACACGATGTCTGTGTCAAAGCAGAACAGGAAGGATATAACACACTCAGAAACTCAAAAACCCCAAGCCATCAAACCTAGCCCAAACCACACAGCAAACCCAGTGCTTTAACCACAAAGCCAAAGCAACCGAGGGCTGTGAGCAGTAAGTGGTGGAGAAAGAGATGTGTTTGGCACAGGTTCAAATTAGGCAGTGTAAACTCTCCTTTATTAATTAGGAGGAGATGTCATTTGAAAACTGCAGGCTGATCTTCAGCCAGTGTAAGTCGGCCTAGTGCCATCTTACACAGTCCACTTGAAGAAAGTAATGAAGTTTTTTTGAGACAATACATTTTTTAATCTGAATTAGTAAGTAACACTTCAGGATTTTAAAAAACGTGTTTCTTCTTCACTTGGCATCAGTGTTGGGCATTAGATGCAAGTGGGCAGGTGTCAGTCCCCAGTGAAGAGGCTGTTGTGCACAGTAATGTTTCCAGGGCAGCATTGTAGAAGTGTTTTTAAATATGAGCAAAAGCATTTCCCTAAGGATTAAAATAATGTGTCTAACAGACACACCTCTAACAATCTTTTCTTTTACATAGATTTTCTTTTTTTTAAATCCATCTACCAAAATTAACCTAGGAAATGCCTAAAGAAATGCCACCAAAAATAAACTCCTCCTTGGACAAACAGAGGTAATCCTCACTGACTTTCACTATCAGACATGTAAAGATGAGATTTATTTGTTCATTTGTTGTTGGTGGTTTCTCACACAGGGCACCAATTGACAATGGACACATGACTGACACCAAGAATGGTTTTAAGCATCAGCACTTTATTGTTCCCCAGTACAACCTTTCATACCCTTTTCCCTCACATGCCTGACACCTGTGTGCCCTTTTACTCTTTTCTGGTTGGTCAATACACATCAGCATTCTGTGCTTCTTTTCCTTCAATGCTGTTCACCTGTCTTATACAGCTGCATCCCATTCCCTATGTCCCATAATATTTTCTTCTACATTTATTTATTTATTTACTGTTTATTTATTTAGTTTGGCTGTCATTTCAAAATGATGCAGGGAAAATAAAAAGGAATTCATTGTACTTTTTCTAGTGGTAGCTCACACTAGTTGAGATTGGGTGGATGCTCCCTAGGGACCGTAAGAAATGCTCATCATGGCATTTTTCTCAAATGACACTGAAATTGTCTTGTGAGTCATTAGGTCCATTGCCTAAATTTAACTATGCATTAAGCATATTATACCAGGTCCATGAAAAGATAGGGCTGGCCAAAGGATGCAGTTACATGTCAAGAAGAAAATTAATTGTTAATAATAACCTTGCTTACTCACAAAGAAAGAGATGAGGAGCAATGGAAAAGAAGGGGAAAAAAATCAGAGAAGAGTGGAATACAAGAATAGGAACATACTAATAATGGTTCAAGAAACATCCCAGCACAACCAATAAAACGTAAAATACATTTTATTGAAGATTTTTTCTCTTCAATCATTATTTTCTGCTCTTCTCTGTGGTGAGAGACACAGGCCTTGTTTTCACTTCTTCTACCGTGGTTAAACATACATTTATCTTCTCCTTCTCCATATAGTGTGAAAGTAAAAGAATTATTCTCCTAATTTCTCAGCCATTAAAAGAGTTCCTGCTGCCATTTCCACTGTGCCCTACACTTTCTTTTCCTTCACCACAGAAGGAATTAGCAACTCCGAAGTATTTTTTTTTTGCCTTCCATTCCACAGAAGATGTGAATTGTAGAAAGAATGCCTCCTCCTTCCCTTTGTGCTCCCTCCTCACAATGCTTGGCTGTTTCCTCTGGCTTCCTCTATGGCCACGTTTCCCAGTGAGCAGCAGTAAGAGCTCCTTGTGCCCCCTGGGTCTTGCAGGCATGGTTCATACTCAGCCCTGCTGCTTCACACAGCCCCTGGGATCTGCTGCTCCCAGCCACAAGGCAGCCAGATGGGCTCTCAGGTGGGACAGGGAGGCACAGGATGTGCAGGAGCATCCCTTCCACTGAGTGAATGGGAACACACTGTGAAACAGGGCTCTGGCAGCTTCCAGTTGTGCTTTGAGGAGGGCACAACTTGTTTGGGCTCTGAGCTGAACATCTAACTGAAAATTTGAAAATTTCACTTGAAAGAAAATTCCCACCAAGAATGATTTCTGTATCTAGCAAGTACAACTTTTAAAAAACGTTTACATGAAACACCTTGAATTGTTTCAGGTGTTTCAGGTTTTTGGAGG
This sequence comes from Rhabdornis inornatus, assembly GCA_013397075.1. Taxonomy (NCBI): domain Eukaryota; kingdom Metazoa; phylum Chordata; class Aves; order Passeriformes; family Rhabdornithidae; genus Rhabdornis; species Rhabdornis inornatus. The sequence goes on along the minus strand of VWZS01008230.1, from coordinate 1,572,112 downwards.
AGGAAAGAAAAAAGAAAAATGTGGGATATGAAGAAGCAAGAAATGGCAGCTCTAAACAGGCTGTGATTTTTATTTGTGGGATTTTCACAGCTGAGACAAAATCAACCTGAGTTTTTATTTCAACAGATAGCATCAGCTATTAAAAACCAAATAAACCAAGCCAGATGTACAGACTATCTCTCACTAGTTGGTCTGGTATACATGAGTAGCTAAAATAGGTTGAGGGTATTCCTGCTGAAATGTAGAATGCAAGTGCTGACGAGCTAACCAAGCTGTATGAAAGCATACCAGCTGGGCTGGGACAGCAAAGGAGGAAGGTCAGGGACTCTGAAAATAAAGAGGATCAATACCAAAGTCTTGAGAGGAATGCATTCAAGTCCTACAGAGAAAAAGAAAACTACCTTAGGTGAATTGTCAGAAGCAGCTGCCTTTTCAAAACATAATGGTGCTTGCTCTTTCGCTCAAGTTTCTTTTTCTTTTTTTTTCTTTTCTTCTCATTTCCTTTTCTTTGCATTCCCTTGATTGATAATGGAAAAAAATGGTGTTTCTATATGCTATTGCAAAAATGTTGAAATCTGGCAAGTGCAAAAAGGCAAGAAAAATAAAAGATTAAAAATGTTAAAGTATATTCAGCAGCCGAGAAGCTAACCCAAAACCACAGGTAACAAGTTCATGCAGATGTCATCTTAAAGTTCAGATGGATCACCATTTCAAGTGAATTTTCTGCAGGGTCTTTAAAGAGAAAGGTAAGAAAGAAGGTAATAAAACTGGAAGTAATCTTTCAAGCTTACTTTGGCCATGCAGTCCTCTCTGCAGTTCTGTATAATGGAAGAGATATTCAAATAGTCTAGATTTTTTTTTTCTTTCTGCAATTTTCTCAAGTAGAAATGGTTTATTAATTAATGGAGATCAGTGAGAAACCCCCCTAAGTAGTAATCACCAGCTCTGAAGAACGGGTTGCTTTCCCTAGACATGGCATCAAGGGGGAGAGCTTCAGTGTCAATCCTGGGCTAGGGGCAAGGTGCAGGAGGAAGGAGAGAAGCACAAAGCTCATCCCATCTCATCCCCTGCTCTCACATCTTTCCATCTTTCCTGAGGCTCAGATTTTGTCTAGATGCTTTGATAACCCTTGCTATGGTGAGACTCAAAAAATACTAATGTTGATAGAGAAAATGAGAGCAAACTTGTACTAATTCTGCTAAAGCTACTGATATTAGTCTGGATTTAACTTGTGCAAATTAGAGCACAGCACAGACATAACCAGCTGAAGAATAGGAATTACTGTACAAAAGGCAGCATTGCAAAAACTTAGGATTTATAAAGTCTCTTACTTCTAAGCGGTCTTTGTATTTTTAACTTAGTTACAGCTATGATGTGCTGAGATATGATGCATGCTAAAGACCTTGGCTATCAATTAGTAATAGGCAGGAATGAAAGATGAATATCTAATGTTTGACTGATACAATCTCCAGTGAGAGTGGCTGGGTATTTTAAATGCATGCCTGCATTGCTGGGGAAGATACAGTGAGCGGCTTGATGCCCGCAGCAGTTGGCACCAAACAATTGGCAGCTTCTTCATCTGCCTCTCAGGAGAGTGCCTGCTTTACACCAGGGTTTGGTTTCATGTTTAAACCTGCCATGGAGAATGACACTGATGATCAGCGAAGAGACAGTCAGCAAAGGCACCCATGTCAGGCACAGTAAGAGAGAAATGTTGTCTGTGCAGTTCAAGTGACTGCTCAGAAATAGGTTAAACCTCCTGTGGCATGGTCACCGTGGATTCCATGAGGCTTGGGGGGCTGTGTGCTCACTTGCACAGTCAGGAGCCTGTCCCCACAACCTGCCCCCAGCCCCAGCACAGCAGCACAGGCAGCAGGGCTGCTCTCCATCCCCACTTTCTTAAGCTCCTCTGTTCAGAGATAAAGTTATGTCTAAGGGGGCTTAATGCTCTGAATGTGTGAATGCCTGTGTGTATCACAGACCTGTTGATAATCTAAACCCTCAGGTATTTAGACATCCTTTTAAATAAATAGCCCTCATAATGCTTAAACACCTGAAAGGGAGACCAATTAAGTTTTTCTGCAAGAGAAGATGTTTTTAAGACACACTTCATTACAAAAAGCCACAAGACAGCAAGACTGTGTTCCTTATAAGGGTAGCAGCAGCTAACACATAAAGCACAAATAGCTCTATTATTTACTATCCACCTAAAGCTTTATCAGTGCCAGTGTGGTGAGCCACACTGAATCTTATCAGCAAAACTGCTCTGACATCAAGCTGCTTTTCTCACTGAGTTTTCCTGGATTCTCCACTCCCTGCAATGAGAACTGGAGAAACATGCAGGACAGTGTACGAGCAAACAAGGCTACAGAAGCAGCCTGTGCTAATCACTGGAGCTGTTGGCACACTTCTTAACCTCTTGCCTACAGCTGTGAAATTATTCTTTTTTCAGATCTGGAAAAAAAAAAATAATCACAGTTTTGTTTTTTCCTCAAGAAGTTCCAGAAAGAGTGATATGACCTTTAGGAGAATGCTACAGAAAATGGGAGAGATAATGGGTCCTTTGAAACAATGAATCAATGGAGGAAATGTATTTTCTTACATAATCCATCACCCTGATAAAATTTGCACTTGCTCTGTTAGGGAATAAACTGGCTATAAACTGTTCTGTGCCGGGAGAGCGGCGTGGTGCGTGCTGCAGTCTGTAACGAGGACACACAACTGGGGATATTTTGAGCTGAGTGATTTACATAAGCAAAGAGCCTGATCCTGTGCATGCAGGACTCTGGAGCAATGGGGAAAGCAGGGATCACCTAACTTCCATGCATTCCCATGACTGTGGAATCCAAAAGAAATGAACGGAAGATACGTGTGCCACAGCTGGCACGGGGGGCTGGCTGGGGCACTGCACTTGGCTTTTTTGCTTGCTGGTCAACTAAAGGACTGTGATGGCTGTGAAGATGAAAACTTTCACTTGTTCTTCTCTGACAGTCTCACACCTTTCGTGAGATGTTTTGGGAACTGTATATCAGAGTAGAGGATTTTTAAGCATGGTCTGTGGAACATGGTGACAGAGGTAACCAGAGCAGGATTAGTGCAGATTGTCTTGGACTGCAGATACAAATCATACAATTGGACTGACACCTTAAGAGTTAAGCTTGTAAAATACCTAAATATTACAGGTACAGAGCATCAACCAATCTCAAGATAAAAAATTACATCTGCTAAAAATTACTAAAGCCCATACCAATATAAAGTTTTCCGTACAGTCTTATAGCTATCATCTTCCAGACAGAGTCCTTTGGGAATCAGAAATACTTCATGCTTTGAAAATCTTTATAAATTCACTATGAAAAGGAATAATGCACAGCAGTATGTCTAGAAAAAACATCTTCAAACTGCTATTCTTTTAAAATGCTCACAAAATTAATAATTCAGGGTAATAAAACTCAAAATCATTGCCTTTTTAACCTTACGGTGACATTAATAAACAAAGAAGCAAAACAACTCTCAGATTTATCTTTGCTTCATCATCTGAGTGAGTTTTAGCCAATTACTGTGAAAGATGAAACCCCCAAATTACTACCAGCATAAAATGAAAATAACACAGGATTCTTTTGCTCTGCTTTCTCATCCCTTCATCATCTCTCCATTGGACAGCACTGTGGATTTAGTTCATTTCACTGTGGCCAGTGCTGGTTTGCTGCAGGTTAGGTCAGGCTGTTTCTTTTGTGCAGGGTGTCAGAAACAAACACAGGAGAAATGAACACAGAGGGAAAAAATGCTCCACAGTAAGAGTCGTGGAAATTTCTTGGAGCATTAGGCAGGCATCACAGTGAAATATCTTCTGCCTTTTAAAAAAGATAATGTTTCAATTTGGTAGTGTCACTTCAAAACAAACAAAGCAAACTAACATTTTCTTGAAGAAAATAGTAATTTCTTAAAATAACTAGTCTTAAAGTTTGTTTAAATATTCCCTTTTCAGAACAGGAATAATTCATAGCAGAGAGACACATTGAAAGGTGCGTGGTTTGTTAGCAGTGAATAGTACTAAATACAATCCTGCTCTCTCCATCCTGCCATTTATATAGTGAAGCTGGCTGGGCTGCCAGCTCTTCTGTCCAAGAATACATTAGCAATTCATCAAAAGACCAAATGTCATTATACCTGGCAAGCCCAGGGAATTATTTTGCATTTCATTCCAGCTCTGATAGCATTATCATAGATGTAAATATTCTCCTGCATAACATGCACTAGACACAAAAGATCATTGTATTTTTGAGCTTCCAATCACAATCATCCTGAGCTGCCCAAATACCGATGGCTTTAATACAAATGAATACACAAACCCCTTAGAGGTCAGACTTCTAGCCTGCTCACTGAAGTTCAACAGAAACTGCCAGACTAAAGCACAATTTCTGAAATATCTAAGAACACAACCCTAAAATAGCTGTATGCATTTGCTGTATACCCACAAAGCCAGGCATGAATCCTTTAGTGCAAAAACCTGGTTTAGGTAGAAGTAGTGAGAAAATAAGTAGAAAATGAAGAAGGAAATATTTCCTTGTGTTGCCTGTTTCAAGTAACTAATGGCACAGTGGGGTCAGCACAGTGAGGTCATGTGTAAATCACAGCTCAGCCTCCCTGAGGGACTGAGCCCCTGTGAGCACAAGGCTCTGCCACCTCCCTTAGAAACATCCATTTTAGGAGAAAAATAGGAAAATACCAACCTGATAGAGAAGAAATGTGATAATTTTCTCTTTAAATGAAAAGGCTTTTTACTGTTTTCCTTGAAAATGCAACTTTATGATTTGTTTAAAGTACAAAACTGTCTGGCAGTACAATGGGAAATTATGCACATGTTGGGACTCCTGGGTCATAAGAAAGGTGTTCCTTTGAATGTTTCTGACAGGCATCTCGTGTCAGACCCCACCTGACAGGACCTGTGATGAAGGGTGCCTATGGTACATGGCCAAGGGATCTTCAACAACTTCCCAAGCTGCATTAGGAAGCTTACAGTGCTCCAGAAAACAAGGACTCATGGATAGTCTTTGGTCCTCTTGAAGAATAAACATTAAGTTATCGCCTGAATACGAAAGAGATTTGGCAGGAGACTGGGGCACAAATCAATTTTGACAGTGGTTTGCAAGATGTCCAGAAGAAAGATGGGGAGTTATTTCTGCAGTTAGTAAGACATTATGTTCTACCATAGATGGAATTGCAGCAATTTAAGGCTGTGTATGGATTTAAACAACAACACAGCTGCTGAAGGAATCAGGAAAAGGAAATAAGAAGACCTTATGACTCCATGTGGCCATATCTGAGAGAGGGCTAGCTGGGATGTTCCCACAAGGCCAACATAAAACAAGTGAGGGTGAGAACTTGGTATGAGAAAGCACAAGTTTACTGTTCCTTGGTTACTCGGCTTGTAACTAGTATTAGATACAGATGAGAACTGGTACTGAAGGAATTTGATCCCTCTCTCTGTAAATGCCAAACCAAAAAGCAAGCAAACAAACAAAAAACAGAACAGAGAAGGAGCTTTGTTTAAATAAATGCACCCATCCAAAACCAAGAGACATGAAGCATTGCTGGGCTGAGACACAATGACACTTCCAGCTCACGAAGGGCTCTGACATCTGCTCCCCAGTGACTGGACTGGAGGGATGAATTCATGGCCCCTCCCCAGAGGTCACAGACCCACAGCAGTTGGCAGATGAGACTGGCTGTTCATGTCAGTGCAGAATTCATCAGCTCTGCTGACTGCCCTGCTGGCTGTGGTTTGGAGTTAAACCAGGAGACCCCAGGGCTGAAGTCGTGGGGGAGTCCTCTGTGGCCTCTTCTGAGGGAAAATTGGCAATAACCCCAACAAGCAGAGGAGGACACTGCAGCAAAGGGCAATCTGTCCTCTGCCATGTGGTGCACTTGTTGAATGAGGATTAAAAGACACTTGAAACATCAGATTCTGTGAAACTAGAAAATCCAGAGGTGGTGGCCCATAGAGAGGACAATAGCGACAAATAAGATTACCACCTCTCTTCCAGATGCTTCACTAGATTAACATCTGCTTTATTGGAATGTATGTCTAGCTTCAGCCTCCATTCCTGGAAGTGATGGAGTCAATCTTACTTTTACCAACAATGAAAGAGGACTGTGGTCCCAACACAAGAGAAGACAGGACATGTACAGACATACATACTGCAGCTTTCCAGTCCCTGCTGGCACAGCTCAGCTTGGTCTCTTCTGGCCACAGACAGGTTACAATTGTTTTCTGTTTTCTTTTTTTTCTCACTTAGCAAGTTGCACTGGAAAAGTTTAGTTATCAGAACTAACTTGTTTCTGCCACACTGGTAATGACATACATAACTGCCTACATGCTATATAAAAATTCAGTGATCCCATACCTAGAAAAACACATGTATGTGGGCTAGGGAAAGAGTGGGATGAGGACAGGTACAAAATGCATGATTTAGTTAGCTTGACTGAATGTTAAGCTTCAGTGTGTTATTCCAAGATACCTATTTATTTATAGGTTTGGATTTTTGATCATACAACTTTTTTATAAAATTAATACATTTTATAAAATTCAAGTATCCTCTACTGAGAAAGCATCAGAACACACTCCAGATATCCAAGGATGACAGTGGATTTGCTCTGCTTGATTTATTTATTGAAGCTTTATCCACCTACCTCTTTTTCAGGTACTACCACTGTGCTTCCAGTTTCACATTTTAAAAGGAGTATTATCCTTCTAAAAAGAGCAATTCTTAAAATCCTATGTAATCTCCACACTAGACTGTTATTTCTAAAAATTTAAGTCTAAAAATGCAGTGCATGAATATGTTTTCATCATATAAAAGCACAGTACTGATGGACTGCTCCGTTCCCAATAAAGTGTGAGTATTGTAACATTCACTTATTTATTTCAATTTCATTTTTTCATTTTTTAGATTTACTTCTTTTGAGAGCCATGGTGAACTTTGCCTCACCATGGGCCCAGCTTTCAGAAGGGAGGTGATAATTAGACAAGGATGATTCTTCTGTTTGAAAACCTCCACAAATTTACCCAATTAAGGTTGGTAATGATGGTTGTTAACTAAGAGCTTAAGCAATCATGTCAAGGGTAGTCTGCAGATGTTGCTAAGTGTTTGGAAGGCTGTGATGGATTCTAGTATGTCCTGAGCAAGGTGAGTTTCAAATTACTTGAATAGGACTTACGGTTTTTATTCTGGCATTCTGCAGCTATTTTTTTTTATGGCTAGTGTTTTATGGGCAGCCAGTACACTTATTTTTCACGCTGTGGTTACCTGTTTAAAGCGTTGTGTGCTAAGCTCTGCTGAGTGTTACTGTGTCTGCTCCTGTTGGAAGGGCTCTCAGCAAGCAGTGGTGGTCAGAGGACAATGCTGGCAGGACAGAAATGGAGTGTTTGATGTCGAGTCACTGCTGGAGCTGGTGCTATTGCCACAGTTGTGCTCTGGATCTCCTCAGTGGCAGTGCTGTGTCTCAGCTGTGCAGTAATGTTGGTTCTCAAGTTCCTGAAGCTAAAGGCTTGAGGGGTTGTGTGCAGAGCCCCCTTGGCTCAGCAGGGAAGGTGAGCAGCACGTCAGGAGACACTGAACCAAAAGGCAAGCCTGGGGCAGCTGCAGTCGTGTGTCCAAGGTGCTGGAGTACCCACCATCAGGATAACTCTTTTTCTTCTCACCTAAAAGCTGATGTGTACTGACACAATGTGTACTGAAAGAAAAAATCCTTCAAGCAATATGTATTTAATACCTTGCTAGTGAGGCACTTTAAATAAGTGTAAGTAATAAAGGACTCTCTATCAATCCAAGGTTCCCCTACTTCATGAAAAGACAGTAAGAAACTACCCTGGGTGTCAGATGCTCTGAAAGCACCTGGCTGCCCCACAAACTGTTTTCCAAGACATTAAAAGCATAGGACTCCTCCAGTAAGTGATGGAAAATATCAATTGCCAAATCTTTCTCAGAAAAGCTTCTTCCTTGATAAATTTAAGAATCTCCATTTTGTGTTTTTGCTTAAAGTTGATTTCAAAGTATCTTAGCTTAAGCTTTGAGGAGTTTGGTGCCTACTGAACATTTTTAACGTATTTTCTGTGGTAAACCAAAGTTCTTTCAAGTCTATAAAAGAATCTAAGACAGCACAATGTGTATGAAGCAGAAACTTCCATGGGAAAAAAATTCATAACATTAAGATGCAAAAAGAATAGGATAAAAACATTGGAAAGACTGAGATGTCACTCCATAAATCATTGTTGTCCCCTCTCTTAAAATATATTTTTGCTTTTCTCACCTGACATAGGACATTGCAGAAACAGAAAAGACTCAAGATCATGTGATAGAAATTATTAGATGTCTGGACTGACTGCCACAGGAGGAAAAATGAGAGCATGTTTATGGAGAATAGAGTGACTTGCACAAAAGTAGTAAATGAAGGGTTCTATTTGTTATTTTACCTAATGAAATGAGGTAAATCAGTGGAACAGGCAATGTATTTTAAATTAATTACTGATGGAGCTTAATCCTATGATATTTAACTGAATGCCTGGTGGTCATTGCAAAAAAAGTAACAAATGTGAAGCAGAAACGCAACAAATCACCATTCAGGTCAAGGTAGATTCTGGACTTAACGCTGGTTGTAGCAGAAGCAGTACTGAAATAGAATAAAATGGCTATTTAAAACTCGAAAAGAAAAAAACCCAACAACCGACTGTTTCAAACCCCATCTTCAACCCTCAAAAGGTCAAATTCAGCCTGAGAACAGCAGGTACAAAGTACACATAAGCTGAATTTGGTGCTAAAAGTGTATGACTTTCTCCTTCATCTCCAAGGTTTTACTTTATTTTTTTAGCTGTTATTCTCAGCACAGTCCCATAGGCTTTAATGTGACTATCATATTTTATTTGTGCATTTTAGGCAAATGCATTAGTCATGTATCAGAGATGACCTTGTAAGGGATAATGTTGAAAGCAGGAGAATATTACAATATTATGAAAGATAATTTAATTAAAATGATTAAAGTTAATAAAGACAGAGCATTAAATAAAAAAAACAAGCTCAGGGAAGGCACCAACTCTAAATGGAAGTAGGCAGTGAATATTGTCATCCTGAATTATTTTTGCTATAAGCATGTCCATTGTTATGGATATTTGCAACTGAATGCAGTTAGCATGTTCCACTTTGTCAAATACAGGGCAATCTATTTTACAGACTCCTTTTCTTGCAATATTAAAATTAAAAATTGCCCATTAGAAAATACTTAATAGCAACTGCAGAATACAAACCAGCTGAAAAAGGAAATAAAAATAAGAAATGACCACTTTTCCTGAGAAAGCATGGTGGACTTTGGTTGTTTGCATTAGTGCTGCAGGACTGTGAGAGACAGTGCACAGCTTGCTATAGGATGTAGGCTCTAGCCCGTTCCCTTGGCTGTGGGATGGAAAGCAGCTTTCACGTGCTGGGAATGGTACTGGAGGTGCAGAGCTGCTGTGGTTGTTATTAATGCTGAGCAGAGCCAGGGGAGCACAGGGTCAGCAGGGCTCTTGCAGGAGGGGCAATGGCAGTGCTGGTTTGTCCCAGGAGTCACCTTCCCTGTCCAGGCTGGCCCTGCTCTTGGTACCTGAGATGTGGGGTCGCGCCTGTGCCCAGAGGTGCCCACGGGTTCTCTGAGCACCTGCTCCTCCCCTAGGCAGAACGGTGTACACAGGATACACTGTGGGATATGGAGGCTGTGTTTATGTACTGGAAGCCCAAAGAGAGGAGCCAAGAGGTGTGGATTTATATCCACTGCCAAAGCAGAAAAAGAAAATGTACAAAATTCTGGTCCTAACTTACACTAAAATCTTAGAAAATGCCATCATTGCAGTCTTATGTACAATATTGCCTGAGGATGTGACCATGGCAATTTGCACATCCTCAGGAAAACTAGTGATTATCTCAATATGGCCAGAAGAAAAACTCCTGACAAAATAGAAATGGAATGAAAAAACTCGATAACACAAACACCACCAACACATCTGAATCTGATTAAATGCTGCCCTTGCTGAGGAGAACTGTGCTTTATGTTCAGAAGATGTGCTATGCCCTGAATGAGCACTCTAGATATTTAATCCAAATATGGTTAAACTGAAAACTCTGTTATCCCCTTTTTGGGCTGAATTGTGGGCAGAGCTTGGCACAGGAAGGCTGCCTTTGGAAACGTGCCGGTCGCATGTCACTGCCTCTCTGCAGGGATGATGTGATTCCAATCAACCAGAGGCAGTGCGAGGGGGATGCTGACTGTAAAGAGCAATCCCATCACCTGACAATAGCCCTGTGATGAAATCTCTTACACAGATTAAAAAGGGAAGGGCAATAACTCATCAGAAAAAGCAGAACTGTCTGCTTAATTACTTGAGAAATGTCTGAGCCACTACCTTTTATGACACCTGGTGGGTATAAACATGTCCACAGTTTTAATTAATTTTACCTCTTCTTTCATTGCACCTGTATAGCCTGGAGAAATGGAATTCTAATGAAATTACAATTGCACATTTCTGTGTGAGTTTGAAACACGCTTTGGCAATAACCAAAATATGAGGCATTTCCATGGATTTAATTAGAAGCAGAAAGTGTACTTGGAAAAATACCTCCCAACAATTATAATTATTCCAAATCAAGCCACAGTGCCAAGTCCTTTCTCTTAATTCATATAACTTAGCTTTTCGGTGTCCATTTTAATTTAAAGGATAATGGAGGAGACTTTTCTCAGGAGTGAAGCAGAGTTACAGTAAAAATCCCTCTTGGAATTTTCAAAGCAGCAGCAGCATAAGCTCATACTTTTGACCTTGCAGTCCTGTTACTCTCATTTAAAATTGATGAGTGAGACCCTTGAATTTATTCTGCTGAAAACAACACTTTTTATAATTACTTTTATAAACATACCACTAATTGTTCAGCATCCTGAAGTGCCAGCTCTGCAGAAAAATAAAAGGGGGTGAGAAAAACCTCTGCTCCTTTCTTCCTTTTTTTTTTTTGGGGGGGGTGGGGGCAGGAGCAAATTTTTTTCCATTCTTTGGGGACATGAGGTAGGAGCCACTGACTTGTCAAGCACAGCCTGAGTTTGTGCCAAAGCTTAAGTGAAGATACCTTGCATGTTCCTTTTTTTCTATACTCTAGGGGAGTCATGCTTATGCTGGTCTAAAGCAGACAAAATTGAGATAAAACCCTAAATACAAATTCTAGATAGAAATCAAATGTTCCCTAACACCCACAATTACTCAGTCACAACAGGTAACCCTTCTAGAGCTGAAATGTTTCACTCCTTTCTTATAGCAGTCTGTGAATTTGTAAAGAAAGCAAGTGCTTTAGAGGTTGAAATGGTTTTAGTGGATGAAATCAGAACAAATTAAGGATGCAGGGTAAATAGTGGGAAGCAGAATCTAAAATGTGCAGGACAGTGCAGTCACAGCAATGTAGTATTGACATTTCTATCAAACCTCAAGCTTCATAGCCTGGAGTTTGGGTTGGTGCAGGACCAACCAGGATTTGTGGTGTTCCACAGCACTGCTGATGAATACAATGATGGCCTCTGGCTTGGCGAATGCTGACCAGAACACCTTCTGGTCATGAGCCCCAGCCACAAAATTACAAACCTTCTGAGCTGCTAAGGAATGGCTGGAAGCTAACCTCTAAGTTTTATTTGTGTCTCAGTCATTAAATTTCTCATTCCATGGACAGGTACTTTATAGTAAATGCAGCTCTAGTTTCTCAAAAACTCACTGACTGATATTGTTTTAGCATGTTCATACAGGTGTTTAGCTAGGTCTTATTTTACGCAATCAAGCACATTACACTTGTTTTAATTTTTTGCTTCAAAGGCTTAACATCTGGAAGGTACCAAATTAATAATGATGAAAATGTCATCCCAAGTTTATGAAATACTTTAAAAGATAATTTTTTATCTTGGTCATTTGGAAAAAAAAAACCCAGTATACTGATGGTAATCAGATGCAACGTACCACAGCATGAATTTTCAAGGTTTTTTGACACCATTTTTAGCAGCATTTTGGACTCCATGTTTTCCCCTATCCAGAATGCCTGTGTTTATCATTTAGCATCATTAGAAAGCTTGCAAATATTATCAGGTGGACAAAATTCTTTACTGTAAATGCACTGAATTGTTTGGGCCTATGGTGGAATGTGTGCATCCTGTACCAGTGCAGCCTGGAATTGCCAAATGACTCCAAGATGGGTGTGTCTTGGAATGACCAGTGTATCCCTTGAGAAGCGGGCATCTGAAATCTCCATATGCTTATTGTCCTGAATAAAGCCACGGCAAACCTGACATGCTGAGGCAAGAGAAATGACAATATGCTGCTTAGGAGAAGCACAGCGAAAAGACAGATCCAGAAGATGTTTATTCCTGTGAGTACAGCCCTCCTCCCAGGGCACGTCACTGCTGAGTATCTGTTCCGACAAACATCAAACACGGTTTGCAGTGACATGGAAGACAAAGCAGAACTGGACCCTCAGTTTTAAACTCGAGGTACTGGGGGAGGAAATGGGGTTGCTGTAGGGAAATTGATCAGCAAGGCTGTAAGTGACTGAAGTTGAGAACTGTGAGTCAAAAGCAGGACTGCAGAGAAGGGAAACTGTGACTGCAGGAAACATTCTGCATAGAATGACTTTAAGCGAGCAGGATCTGCTGTACCTCCCGCCTGTCAGGTGGATTAATTTGGAAAGTCACACTTGGGCTAAATATGTTTCCACTGTATTTAGTTGCACAGAGCAGAGAACTGAGCTAGCTATAAATCTGTTGTTTAGATGTTCTTGTGATAGCTAAAAACCCGATAGCTTGGGTAGCAGACGACTCGCTTTGGCAGTGCAGTGCTCATCATGGGCTAATTGGCCTTGCTGACAGTGGACTGGCTCTGCCAGATGATTTATGGCTTCCATGCTACATCACTATCATATCACTGTGATACAGTCTTTCCTATCCATCTTCCTAGTTAAACTCTCATTGAGGCTCTTCCCATACTGTGTTTTGATTACAGCAACAACCTTTTTTCTGGCCTTGACAAATGCAATCTAGGCCTGTTGATAACCATCCAGAAATCCAGAATGCTTCAGCTAAGGTTGTTTTTCTAGCTCATTGCACGCTCTTGTTGCACTCCAGCACCAGATACTCCTTCTCCATCTCATCAGCTGCTCTCCCTCACTTTTGAAACCCCTCACTGCCTGTTCCTGCCACGCTCACCATCTCCAGTTTGGTATCAGTCAGTCAGTGATGCCCTCGTATCACTGCTTGGTGGTGAGAGCCTTTACTCCTTACCTATTTGTTTTTTACTTGCTTATGCTTTTTTTTATTACACGGGAACCCTTGTACTTTCTTCTGTGCTATTTTTCACACTTGGGAGGAGTTCATCATGAAATCAGTGAAATGAGATCATGAATCTCCTTTAAGGGGCTCCTCCTTTTCAGCAAGTAGAAATATGGTACTAGATATTAATTGTGCACTCTGTTACAACTAGTATCTTTCACGCTGGTTAGTGTTGATTGCTTACTTCACAACTTGTCCATAAAACGAGAGCTTGCATTTGGGTTAGGGGATCACCCAGATGTTTGGACAGCATGCAGTTAGCACAAGAAGGGCTCATAAATACATGTTATCCTAAATAATACAGTTGTATAAATATTTTTACAGTGACAGCATAGAAAATGCTCACTTGGGAATCAAGCAGTTAAACCCCCATCTTCACTAAGTTTATGGAAATGATGCACCATTAAATGCTGACGCAGAGCGTGATACTACTCTCTGCCTGACTTCCCCTGCAGACTCCCACAACTTTTTAGACATTGTTACTGCTGTTGTTCTCATGCTATTTGATGTTCAGAGAACTCTGATTATCTTGTGACAAAGAAAGGAGAAGCATGGAAAGGTTTTTTAGACAAAGAAAATCTGGACTGCTTGGCTGAAAGAGATGATTGAGAAATGATAGATACAAGTAGATAAAGTTGCTGTAATAGCACCATCAACTTAAAAAAAAACACAACTAACTGGAATGCCTGAGTTATAGCAGTAATCTCCTAAATTTAGCTGGCATGGCAAATAAGTGCTATTCCTTGAAATCTACCACAGTGACTTTTAGAATTCTATATTAAAGCAGGAACTTTAATGCTCTGTGATCTCCTATATAGCCTCTAAAGCACTAAAAAAATATACTTAATTCTTTTAAGGTATTTGGAGTGAACAGTGAGATAGACAAGGAAATATGAAGTATGGTTTTCTATAATTTTCTTATATTAATTTTCCTCTGGGAGAATCCTTAATCACAGTATTCAATAGGAGTTTGCACACTAAAGCATTTAGAAGCAGTGCACTGCTGTGGGAGGTTGTCTGCTCAGCCACGGAACTTGTGTGAGCTGAGGTGCAGCTGCTGACTCCTGTTCACAGCACATTACTGCGAGTACATGGATTGTCACAGGCACTGCAGATGAACAGGAAGATCATATCTCCCTGTATAAATCATGTTATTTGAGTCAGAGGTCTTCAGGTTTTAGAGCGCACCCCATGACGCATTTGCTCCACAACACAAATATTAAGTGCAATGAAAGTCCATCAGAGACTGAATTTCTCAGGATCACTCACAGCTCTGCACTTCAGCTCACGGCAAGAAACTGAAGTGTAATCAGCTACCACTGTACACATTTATTTCTGGTCATTGCAATTTAGATTAGTTCATGCCTCTATAGGATTTCTGTCAGGCACCCTGGTTACAAGTGAGTCATTTCTCTGGAGAAGGGACCAACTCCATGCACTCACAGATATCCACATTTATCACAGCACAACACCTACAAACGCTTAGGTCTCCTGTGAAGGGCAGGAAGCAGCACTGATTTATTTGCTATGAACTGAAAGGAAACATCATAAAGGGAGTATTTTAAACTTAAAATAATGCTATTCTGAGCTGGCAAGACTTGTGATTTTGATCCTTCTCAGATACACAGCCAACAGTGAGCTATCTGACTGCACAAATGCCCCCGCTTTTCTTCTCTCTGTTAAATCTGTGATTCGAATGCATGCTCCAGTCCTCAGGAACATGATGTAGATTTGCAAAACTTTCTGAAAG
Organism: Rhabdornis inornatus; assembly: GCA_013397075.1. Taxonomy (NCBI): domain Eukaryota; kingdom Metazoa; phylum Chordata; class Aves; order Passeriformes; family Rhabdornithidae; genus Rhabdornis; species Rhabdornis inornatus. The sequence goes on along the minus strand of VWZS01008230.1, from coordinate 1,556,985 downwards.
ACTTCCTGTCCATTAGCCACTGGCTGCTTTACAAAAATGCATAAAGATAGCGTTTTCCTCTTGTAACAGATGTAAGCTCCTTGCACTGTGCAAATTGCTTGAAGGAAAGCAATATTCCTTTTCTCTTTTTGCTGAAATAGTGGCATCTCTCAGCATAAACTGAAAATATACTTGGAACTTAATTTGATGTAGCTCTCAGAATTTCACATGAGGGAACAAATGAGGATCAGCTTTCTGTAATTAGTGAGGCATATTAGAAGGGCTGCATCCTGTAAAGTTTTCTGTGCTGTAAATGACTTGTTCTTGTAGTACCAAGAAGCACTAAAAATTTGTGTCCAGTTCTGAGCCCCTAGTGAAAGCTCTAGAGACTCTGAGGAGCAGCTGAGGGAGCTGGGGGTGTTTAGCCTGAAGTAAAGGAGGCTCAGGGTAGACATTTTGCCCTCTAAGATGACCTGAGAGGAGGCTGTAGCCAGGTGGGTGTTGGCCTCTCTCCCAGGCAACCAGCAACAGGACAAGAGGAAATGGCTTCAAGCTGTGCCAGGGGAAGTTCAGGTTGGACATCAGGAAGAAATTCTTCTCTGAAAGGGTGGTTAAGCATTGGAAGGAGCTACTCAGGGAGGTGGTGGAGTCACCATTCCTGGAGGCATTCAAGAAGCAACTGGATGTGGCACTTAGGGCCATGGTTCAGTTAACAAGGTGGTGTTTGGTAATAGGTTGGCCTCGGAGGTATTTTCCAAACTTAGTGATTCTATGATTCTATTCTATCTGAAAGGTTTTGAAATGTTTATTTCAGTTGTCATTCCTGAAGCTTATTTGAGACAGCTTCACTTTTTAAATTTATTAACATACTGTAGAAATTGTTACCTATAGTGTGGAGCAAATTAATGTATTTTGATTTCCAGTTTATGTTCATCACAAATGAAGAGGGAGAAAAGTAGTCCTAAAGACCATTTCATCCTGATTAATACTTGGAAGAACTCTAAGTATAATTTAGACCATCCTATAGGCTACTCTAGCTTGTGTTGGTCACACAAGTCCCAGCATTCTGACTGTCCAGAAGGATTTTCTCAGGTCTGCTCCATGTCCTCCAGCTGTTGGCATCGTCCATCTCCTGAATAAGCTTCTGAAATAGGGGAGGATCAAAGAGCAGATGGCATTGAGCTGATTTCACCAATCCTCTGCCACTGGAGGAATTTTTCCTGTGCCAGTAAAAATCCTCTGCTCCATCCTAAAGCCTGGTTGGTTTTTTTTGGTCTACTTAACATGGTGAAGGCAGTATGAAGAAACTAAACCAGGGTCTAGATGCTTCTACACTGACTTCAGTAGGCCTGCCCCAGACTCAGAGGTGCTGCTGGCATTGCAGAGAAACCCATGGCACATAAAATAGGTGTTTTGCAATGAATGAGGAAAGCTGTGCAGTAAATTCGTCAGGGACACTGTGGCAAGCCCCAAAAGAGAAAGAGGTCTAATATCCATTGAAGAGTGATGATAAAAATAAATTTTGAACAGCTGCTCTCCTCACTTTGTACTAGACAAGGACATTTTTAAGGGTAGATATTGTTTAGAATAATCTAAAAGCTTCTGCATAATGAATTATCCACCTTTTCTGCAACACCCTTCAGAATAGTTACCCTGAGTTTTATCACAGGAATGTCCACAATGATTTTCCTGAAAAATTACTAGAAAATACATTCTATAGTTCAAAATCTGGACAAAGTGTTTAACAAACTTCACAGCAAAGCAGGAGCAGGCTGCTGGGTGAGTGGTGACAAGGTGTTTCATAACTGAGGATCTGCAAAGCCTTGCTGACAGCAAGATCGGCACAGTGGGACCAGTGTTCAAGGAAAGATATTTTAAGTCTGCCAAAAATTTTACGGCTTTTGTACAACCCAAATCATCATAGAATCAGTTAAGGCAATTTTTATTTCCGAAGGGCAGCATCTGGCCTACTTGGCATGCTTAAAAATTTCAAATGTGTATTTTTCAAAGCAAGAAGCATAACAAAAATATATAATTCAAACTGGCAGAACATTATACTTTGGATGACATTTTGTAGTTAATAACAATTTAATATAGCATAAACTGTACTTCTGGTGCAACCTAGAAAAGCATCACACAGTTTAGAACAGACGTGCTAAAAGTTCATTTCAAAGTGGTGGAGCAAGCAGGCTCTGAGGCTCTTCCAGGAGCAGTAGCTTCTGCATTATTATTAGTGACTGGTTTTAGCATTTGATACTTGTAAATGGACAAGATTCCGAAATCAAAAGGGAATGTGAGGGGTAACACCTTGGTCATTGCACTGCAAGATTTATACTATAGTTTTGTCTGTTCACAAAATCAAAAGGCTGTACAAACTTTAGGAGACTTGTACCAAATACACTGTCTGGGATTTTGACTCGTGTCCTCGTTGGCACAGAAAGCCCTGCCTGTGGCTGAGCCCGACCTTGCCTGGTGCAGGACTGGCTTGTGCCCACTCAACCTTTTGGTTTCCCTGCCCTGGTTTGCAATCAGTGGCACTTAGAGTGGATTTTCCTTTCACCAAATGCCCAAATATAATCTGAGAATGTCTTGGAGAGCTAAGCTGTGCCTGAGCAATGCAACTGAGCACCAGCTGCCTTTGTTTGTCCTCAAGTACCATGATATTCCTCCACTCAGTACATTCTGGAAAAATCTGGGTAGCCCCACACTGTGCCTGGGAATGGCCAGACCCTGGGATGTGCACACACCCTGCAGGCTGGAGGAAAGCCAGACTGGCTAATTCCTCATTTGTGTCAATGCAGTTAAGCTTCTTCCTAATGATATTTTGACCTGGGTAGAGAAGAAGAGCCATATGGCATCTTCCACCCCTGACAACAACTGCTGTTAGTGCAATCAGCACATTACCTAGGTGATTTGTTTAGATTCAGCTGTCACTAACTTGTGGCAAACTCAATTATAATTAAGTTGTGTATTAGGCAGAGTCCTAATATGAACTGGTTTCATTTTCATGTGCCATTTCAATTGTATTTTCTGCCATAACTCTGCTTACGGATGAAGTGTCCTGACTAACTCTTCCTTAGGGCCGTTGCCTTTCCCACTTTCTAATTCAAGAAGTGAATTTGTCTAGCATGGCAAACCAGAGAGCTACAGCATCAGCCAGAGAGCCATGCCACAATTTCAACAAAAATAATACACAGTCATTAGCCTTAACACATGCCTAAGTCAGCCTTCAGAGCCTCACTTTTTAATTGGTTTTGACATCTGTGTTTCAATTATGCTCGAAGCTATTTAAAATGGTGGCAATGTCTTTTTTTAGTTTTGGGCAATATACAGACCAGTGCAGTACCAGGTGTAAAGAAGGGCTTTGAAAGTCAGAGAATCACAGAATATTTGGAGTTGGAAGAGACCCACCAGGACCATCTATGAGGTGAATGGCCAATACAGGGACTGAACCCACAACCTTGGTACTGTCCACACTATGCTCCAACCCACTGAGGTGATAAACCACTATTTGTTTTTGCAATTTGCTGTCCTTGGAGGTAAATGATGGTTCAGAGAATGGATCTGGGTTGCAGCAGCACTTGAAGTTGTTTATCATGTAGGTTTTCTCCAAAAGCGTTGATGCAATAATGATACTGGTTTAAGTCCTTTAAAATTCCCAATTTCCCCAAACAGCATCCTGTGTTTATGAACAGGATGAAAGATCTCAATAGTACTAACCCCCATCCTGCAAAATTAGCCTTCCTCCCCCAATATCCTGAGGACAGAACAGTGATATCCCCTCCTTTTTACAGTACAGATTTCTGAATCAAATATTAATGCTAAGCATAATGTAAATAGGTTTATAAAGCTTAGAGAGAGAGACAATGTTGATGGTTATCTAGGGCTGTACTATTTCTCAACTTTATTGCATTAACATGCTAGTTAACAGAGGGCATGTAATTCTTAAAAGCTTACTGCTCAAGAATACTGAATGGCAAAAAAAAATTACAGATGCTGTCAGATCACTGCAGTTGATTTACAAGCTTTTGCTTTTGAACCATAACCTCAGAAAAACAGGGGAAAAGATCATAATAATCACACATAATGATCAAGCATTGAATATGGCTTTGATAAATGCTTTCAAAATTGCAATGATAAACAAATTAGCACCCTTTTACTATGCAGTAAATAGGCTCAGTTCACTATTAAAAGAACAAAATTATGTAGTTTCTGTAGGTATTTAAAGTAAGTGTGGGACAAAATACAGGGCAGCAGACAATGGAGACTTAATACCAAATAAATGCTCTTAATATAATTCAAAAATTTAGCAATTCCTTGAATTGTCTCCATCCCCTGCCTGGAAATGGAGGAGACCAGAATGAGATGCAAATCAGTGCGTTTATCTAATGAATAATGCAAATGAGTGCTCCTCTTATGGCATAGCAGTCTGCAGGAATCCTCTCTGCCTCACCTCACATTTCGTGTGGATTTAAGCACCATGTGTCAGAAGAAATTAGAGAACAGAATTGCCAAGAAATGACAAAGCCTTAGAGCCCCAAATCAGTGCAGACAGCAAGGTACATTAAGATGCATAGTAGAGAGGAGGAGAGAGTAGACATCTCATTAAAATGAAAATGTTGCTATTTTTCCTTCACCTCATTAATTGAGTTGTACGACAATTTAATCAGCTATTATTTGTGTGGCTACTAATTAGAAACATCCTCTAAAATGTGGGATACCAAGGTGGGATCTCAAAAACTTGACAAAATCTTCCAGTTTGGCTTTTTTTTTTTAAATGCTGGTGCTATTTTATCTCTCTGCTATCAGATAACTGCATCAGCATTTTTCTCATAGCATCACAGAGCATATGGCATCTTATCCATTAGTCACAAGCCTTGCTGTAACTTTCCCTTAGCATCCAACATCACCCTCCAAGCAAACAAATCTGAAGGCATGCAAGCCCTGAAAATTTACTTTTTTTCCCTCCAGTCATATTTTGCCTGAATGCATATGTGATTCAGAAATCCAGGATGGATTTCATCTGCCCCATCAAAACCTCTTAGCATGCAGACCAGCTATGCTGCCACAGCTGGGATCAAGTCCCTCCTCTTAATCATTGCATTGAGTCCCCAGTCTGGGGATTTGTGAAACTTTATGCTTTTCTGAGGGGTGCTCTCTTAGAATACAGAGCTGGTACATCCAAATGAACAAAGCCATTTGTTCCCTGGACAGCTTCTTAGTTATCAAATACAGAGTGGTTGTCCAACCGTGAAAGGATTTGGGACCCCATGGATTTTGGATGCCAGGAGAGGATCTCCCACCACTGATACGCATAGGGAATGCACAGAAACCAGAGGCCTGAGAATGCAGTTTGGCCGGGTTCAATCAAGCCCAGTTTGGGGTGGAGGGAAATTGCCTCTCACTTGGAAAGGTAAGTGCACCTCAAAGTTCTGAACTGTAAAGCTGAGAACTTCATGCAATCACTAAATTTTGGGGTGCCTGTTGTATACAATATAACGTTAGGGCAGTGTTCCTGTGGGTCACTGGGCTTTGTTGTGAGCCAGCAGGCAACAAACTGGTGGCTGGATTCAGTAGCCCATCAAGGACATAAATCTATGTATTAAGCAAAAGAAGAGATTAGAATTATCTTACTACATGTACTTCCAGGAAATGTGGGGGAAAAAAAAAGCCAAACCAAAAAACAAAAGCAAGATCCAACCCTTTTTTCTCACAAGCTGACAAAGACATCATCGTTATTTATAGTTGTGCTTCAGTTCATCAGTTGGAGGCACACTGCAGAAGATGCTAAAGCACTAGCGACATTGCTACTAAATTAAGAGCTTGCAGTTTCTTTATAACAGTTGAAAGCAAAGCTATTTCTCCATTGGGCAGCTTGTTGCAAACCCCACAATACTGGAAAAAAACAGTATATTATTTTGATGGATTTTCTCTCAGGTCAATCCTAGTGAATCAAGAGGGAATTGCCTGGGATGCAGGTCTACAAGGAATTTGGTGTGAGCTCCATGAAAATGTGACTTGCAATCAGTAGCATTTTCACTCTCTTAAATTAGAAGGACACGGGTAGGTTCTCTGCTCCTGTTCCTGTTGGCAGTTATCATGCCAGAAATATACAGAGAGCTTAGGTTTCTTACAGCAAGGGCAATGGTAACTATAGTGAAAAAAATACTGTTAAAGCAAACTAAGCAGTTGATTTGAAGCAAGGAGACAATTAAAGCACAGCCTTTCTGAAAGAGTAATAAAAATGTCACTGCAAATGACAGATTGTTACAAGTCCTTGGCTTCTTCCTAGCACTGCAATAGAATACGGTGTTAAATCAGTTCCCAGAGATTATTAGTGCTATATGTTATTTTCCCAAACTCAAGGAACTCAGTATCATTTCATAAATCAACTGCAGGTTAAAATTAGATTTTTTTTTTTGAAATCTCAGTTCTTGTGACCCTTGCAAATACAATTAGCAAAGAAAATTATATTAAAAAAAAAGCTGAAACCTGACTCATCAAACTTGGAAAAGCTAAAAACATCCCACCAAAAACCCAAACCAAATCAGAAAATAGCTCTTTTCTATGGCTACTCAATGCCTGTGAGTTTCACCGACTGCAGAATAAGACACTGAGACAAAGATATTGTAGAAATGGACTCTCATTTCTCATTAGCTTAAAGTTCTGTAAATTACCTGTAAAGTGTGCCTATAATTTGTTGTGCTTACTATCTGTACTGCTTTGCTATATAAAGCATTAAGAAATCTAGGTCAGAAAATTGTAATTAAAGCAAATAATAACTGAATCCAATCACCTGGCATGTGAAGATCTCCAATGTGCAGGCTTGAAATAGGTTTATGTGTTGTCAGGTACAGTGGCATTGCAGGCTCAATTACAAGTTCCTCTGTCTCAGATGTTTATGGGCCAGATAATGTCTTTTAACAAAGTCTCAGGGACAATGCTGCCATGCATTTCTTATGTGGCAGAAAGCTGATTTCTACTAGAAACAAATAATCCAAGAATCCTTCAAGTTCTGCACTTGAAGAAAGAGGAGGGATCTCTGTTACCATCTTTGACATGTACCATTGCTGAATGCCTGGTTTATGGATGAAGTTATGATGGTGTTCTGAAGTTAAGATGAGGTTTACTGCCCTCTTCTTCAGCAGCTGCCCTTTGCTATAGCTGCACTCCCAGTGTTCACATGTGTTACAGCAAAATGCTGTGTGCCTGATCCCTGGTTAGGATGGGTAATTTTGTATTACAAAGTGCTTCCAATTTATGATTTATTTCATCACTATAAAAGTCAAATTGTTCTGCTTTTCCTGTCGTGCTTTACACAGGCTGATAATTATGAACAAAACAATTACTAACTCTGAGTAAAGGCTGTGACAGCAAAGGTTTGCTCAGCATTGCCCTTACATCTGCTCTCTGCAGCCTTGGTGGTTGGCTAGGCTGAAAGACAAGAAAATCAACTGTGGCTTACATGACAGGAGTTGAGAGAAGCTCATGTACAGTGGTGTCATCAAGAAAGTGTTAAACAGGTCATCACAGGCACAGGTGCCATTCATCTCTGTAATAATTTGTGAAGAACATTATTTTTTTCTTGGTCAGCTCCTGTAAATCTTATTTTGAAATTATGAGAACTGGCCTGACAGTAGGAGGATGTTGATGGTTGCATTAGTAGAGGTGTAGTGACCTTGAGGATGGAAACTGAAAAAAGCTCTTGATACTAAGGTAAAATTCAGTGGTGCTACCCTGCTGCTTTCTGATTTTTGTTTCTGATCTTATGCACAATTTTATTATTCCAAACCCATCACTTAGTAGTATGAGGCCCTTGACAAGATACAATCACCAGAACAAGATTTACTTCAAATTCTTAGCCAGATTGTTATTGACTGGGAGAGTCAAACACTGCCTTGTAAAAGGGCTGTGCTGTCCCTATGTTCTCTGAGCCCCTGCCATGTATTTAGTGTCCTAGAGAGCGAGCATCTGGGAAAAGCAGCATGGTGAGCAGGTCCTCATCAACCTATCAGCATTCCTGCACAATCTTCTCCCATCCTACTGCTGAACTCTTTAAACTTAGAAAACATTTAGAAAACACTTTACCTGCACCCATCTAAAGTCCACAGACGAGGTCTGTGTGGTCTGTACCATTTCCAAAAAGAATATTATCCAAATAGGGTATCAGAATTCTATGTAAGAACAAACGCATCAGCCCTGGTGGCTTCCCAAGGTGCAGACAGGTCACCTTCACAAAAATGTGTAACAGGAGAGGGATGCAGCCAGAAGGAAGGCAGGCAGGCTCTTCAGGTGTTCTTTGGAACAATTCCCCATGTTTCTCTTCAGTCTTTGTTTTCTCCACCATTTTCAAGACAGGGAGAGAGGGGCTGGCTCCCTGGAGGGCAGCATGGACTGCACAAGTGGCAGATGTGTGAGAGATGCCTGCTACACCATCCCACTAAATGTACATAAACTTTACACCAGCTGAGGACTTGTAGATTGTAGAAGAGAGAAAACAATTGTCTGTATGGCTTCAAAAAACTCAAACCCCATGTGGCATTTCAGACATCAGTCCACTGTTTAACACTGGAAAAAACGGCAAACTTCCTGTCAAAGATTAAAATTTGCCAAAATGTTCTGCTGAAACCTCCACCTTTTCTGATTAACGAAGGAAGGATAACTGTTGTAATGTTTTCTGAGACCTGTTTTTAAACTTATAAAACTTGAAGTTCATGATTGATGATGCCTGGCTAATGTTTGAGTGCTACTAGCAATGATGGTGCAGTTATGGAGAACTATGGAAAGATTAGTCAACAATAGTCTTCTGTCCTTTTAAATTATTTACAAATAATCCATGAGATGCATAAAGCTAAAATAGTATATTTTAATATGCAAACCCTGTTATGTATTCTATATACGTATCCTAGCTGGAACTTTGCAGCTAGATGCTTTCAGTGTATTCCTGTATGCCCCAAAACTGTACCAAAAAAAGATGGATAATGCCCCATTATCCAAAATCTGTTTTGTCACCTGGAACAAAGAGCCTTGCACTGAAGCTCACAACGGCTGAATTAATCCAAAACCCAGCACCAGTAAAATGAGTAAAGAAGATTTTGAAACTGAAAATGCTGGAAATAAGTGAACTTCAGTGAAATTGCTTCTGACAAGAAAAATATTAGAATATAAAGGCATACAGTTAACTTTACCTTTACTAAGATAGTTTTATGGTTTTCAGTTGAGCGTTTCAAACTGGTACAGTGCAGAGGATAATGCCCACTACTAAGGAAGCTGTATTTTGTCGCCATCCATTGCTGTCAGTAGGAGTCCTTCTGCTGCCTAACACAGGACACATTAATTTCAATGGAAGATCATATTTTAAGTCCTGTTGATGTAAAGTCAAACACTAATTCTTGGGCATGAAATATACATGATGAGTCACTTCTAATTTCCTTTTAGTTACTGAAGCGTATCTTATTTAAAAAATCAAAGCAACTGCTTCAGATGACAAAAAGCTTCTATGTTCTTAACATTTTATTTTCAAAAGGCTTATCCCACTTATTTTCCAGCAAAATAGGGTTTTCAGCTGCAATCTTTTTGAAAATTGGCAAAAATTTACTCCAGAAATTAGTGAGGGAAGCTCCAATGCTTGAACCCCTTAAACCCGTTACTTAACGTGTCTGGAAGTCTGAATCAACCCTTGTGAAGAGAGACACCTTGCTAGGATATTTCTGCAGGCTATCCCTACAGTATTCATACTACTTGGCAGATCCATATGGTCAAGGAAGCCAAGAGGCATGTCAGTCTGCAAGCCTGTGTTAAAAACAGAGGAGGAAAATAGCACATGTAGAAAAAGTCGTTTTAGCAGTTAGAAAATTGCATTCTGTACTTTTTTTCCCCTGCAGCTATGCATGTTGCAGTTTTTAGAGAATGAGGGCTTTTGTGTAGTTGTTTGCTATTCCTTTTTATTTATTTTTTACCATCCCCCTACCCCCAGTCACTTGTAAATGTCACCCACAAGTAGCTCTGTTTCTAATTTTCACTGGAGGAAAGCATCTTATGAGCAGGTGTAGCTGGTAAAAATCAAATTGATGAGTTAAAATGTGGCTCGTGACAGTTTTAGTGATAAAAATCTAAAATGCACCAAGATGTTGGAAAGACACGGCACGTACATGTAAGAAAATGCTCCTTTCATCATAATGGTGTCTTTTAGAGGTTTTACAACTGCTTAGCTATAAAAATTCTCTCTGGGCTGAAGCCTGACATAAAATATCCATGATATAGTACAAGTTCTTGCTTGTAGTAAATATAATAAAAATTCATTTGCACCCTTTTCTTTCCTCCCCTTTTTTTATCCCTAAATTCCATAGAAAGAATTTGCCTAAAAACTAGAAGATAAGAAATAAAGCCATTTTCCAGAAAATGCAACACAGCAAACATCTAAGCTACATGAAATCACTTATACACGTTGCCAAGTCAGCTCAATGCCAAGAATTTTTCTGTCCTTAGCTATATTTGTACTTGTAGACCAAGATGATGTTACCACAAGTGACCTGTGAAAACACAAATTTACACACCTAAAATGAGTGCAGCAGTCATTGTTTCTACAAGTTAATTAGGTACAGAGCTACCCCTATTTTTTAGCTAGGGAGATTAGCATTCCAGTGTAAGCAGGGATCTGCATCTCATCCCTCAATGGCCTTAATAGTATCTGGGATTATTTTTTATTTTCATATTCAGCCAGTACTTATAGGCCTTGAAACAAGTCAAGAAATATTTGGATTAACAGATTTCTCACCTGGTTTTAGCTACTCTTAAATAGGTGTGTTATTTTATGTATTGGAAATGGCAGTTTTGGCAAAACGGTATCAGTATTAAAAACAGAAAAGTGGCAGTGGTACTCACACTAAAATTGACCAGGTCCCACAGATTCAGCCCTTTCTCAACTCTTTGGGTAAAAATAAATGGCAGGTTTTCATCCTCACATAATATGATGGGTAATTTCCATACTTTGTCAAGAGGAATTGCTAATGCCTGTCTGTATTTCTCCTCCTCTGCTTCCCAGTGTAAAGCAGAAGGGATGGAAGTGCAAATTATCGTCCCAGTTTGTACATTTATTTTTTCTTGAATGAAGGTGATTTGGGTTGTATTAGGACTGGATGCTTTATAAGTAACATAAACGTCTGAATGTTAAAATCATATTTGTCATTCAACTTACTGATTTCTTCCTTCTCGAAGGACCCTGGGAAGCCCACTAACCAGAATGGTTGTCCTGACATACACTAGGTTTGTAGAACTCTCAGCTGAGTTCACTTGGCTTTGTTTCAACAAGATGCTTACAAATGGAAATTTTAATATATGTAAGTGCCTCAGGAACTTGCATTTGGTTTCCAGTGATTCTTAGCTTTTACAAAGTACAAGCTCTGCAAGAAAAAGACATGAAACTCTGGGGTTCAGAGATGTACAGGTACTAAATGAAGATGGAAAAAATATGTTTATCTGGGTAATTTGGACAAACCCGAGCAGCATAAAACCATCTCTGCTCAGTTCTGCCAAGTAAATCCAAAATTCACATTCTGAGATTTGTCTGCCGCAGTGGGAAGAAATATAATATCATGCTCTTTGTACAGTGTCCTCAGCCTGGAAAGGCTGATGCTGCACAGCTCTCTTGGGTCCGCAGGGCATCGTGCCCCTGACCAAAATGTGTGAAAGCAAACTGAGGGGGTGATGCTGCAGCTCTGCTCCTCCCGGCTGCCTGCGTGACACCGGCAGGTTGGCAAGCAAAGGTCACCCTGCTGAAAGGAGGATTCACCATCCTCGAAAAAATTCTCAGTTCAGGCTTTCTAGCAGAGAAGAAATGGGGTCACCCAGCTCTGCCTCCCGTCAGCCCAAGAGGGATGTGCTGTCCTGCCCTGGCCAAGGAGTGCCAGCTGGGATGTGCTGCTGTACTGCACTGGCTCCCTGCACCCCAGCAAATCTGGTCAGGAGTCTCCCTGCAGTGAGCCACAGGCTTCAGATCACCTCTGCCTCACCAGCAGCAGTTCAAATGATGATAGATCTAGTAAATATTTTATTTATAAAGTGGTATTATTTTACTTCACTAAAGGTGCTGCTGAGGGGATGTTTCTGGTCCAACTGCATTGACAGCAAGCCATTCACATTCCCCATGGATGTCTGGGTATTTATTTTATAGTGGAAAATACTTATTTCTTTATGAAATTGGTGTTGCTGGTTCCATACCCAAACAAGGCCAAAACTCCAAGTTCCCACAGAGTACTTGGGTATCTCCCTCCATGTACCTACCTTGGTGCTTTGGGGGCCAGGGAGGAGGGAGCAACAGGGAGAGGCACAGCTCAGGTATTTTAAAGAACCTCGTCCAGAGAGCCACAATCTGCCCCGGCACAATTCCTTCCTTTTTCTGATCAATTGTTATTAAAATAACTGTCTAAAAATGTCTACTATTCCCAGCTAACTTCAAGGGAAAAAAAAAACCAAACTAGAAGAGCAAGTAGCAAATGGAATAAAGGCAATGCTACAAAAGGCTTAACAGCTGTTCTTACAAAGTGTATTTATAAAATATAAATCTCCTTAAAAGGATGCTCTTCTACACATACTAGTGACATGTGCCTTAAAACTACAACTGAAAATATGTAGAAACCGCTGATTTTGTTTAGGAACCCTGTTTTACCCTCAAATATTTTTAACAACTGAAGTACTTTGTGGGCGTGCTTTTGTTTTGTTTCAGGCTTGAAAACATTCCAGTACCCAAAGTGTAACTGAGGAGAGAAAAAAAAAAGCAACTGGACAGAGTGTTGTTAATGATTTACTAGAGCATCTTGATGTGTGATAATGAATAAAATGCAAATCCGTTTTACTGCCAATCATCAGCTTTGATTTATGAGCAATTATTAATTTTTAGATTGCTTCCAGTTGGAAGAAAACAGAGATCTTACTAAACCATTTTTTTATTTCTGCTGTCTTAAGAAAAAAAATCTTAAGATTTTTCTAAAATCTTGTAGGAAACCAGGGAATCCTTTCCCACAAGGACCAAGGAGCCTTTGCAGAGTGTGCAGCAGGCACTGCCAGCAGCACAGGTAGGCTGGCATGTGGTGCTGCCCAGTGAGAGGGAGCTGGGGGACAGCCAGGGACAGTCTGTGCCCCTGGTGTCCCTGGGGGACAGCCTCAGCAGCGGGGGCTGAGCTGTCCTGTGCTGTTGGGGACAGGCCAAAGGGCAGGGGCTGAAGCTCACAGAGTATCAGAAATGAAATATTTAGTAACTTAAGAGGAGACACCAAAATAAAAACCCCGCTTCCTGAAGGGTAAGGTGCTCTCCTACAATGACAGTGTGACAGCTGTAATAATGGTATGTGCCCAAAGAGTTCAAATTAGATGAGTGCAGATGTTGTAAATAAAGTCTGCAATAACTATGAGCTGTACATACTTTAAAAATATATAACTATGAAAATCTACTTTAGACAAGACTGTAGCAATAGCTTAATCTTTAACTTCCTGTTCCCATTCTACCCCATGCTATCTAGTAAGTCTATACAGATAGAATTTAGAATCCTTCATTTTTATTCAAATTTAGCCCATAAAACAAAAAAGCTTTTTCCTTAACAGCATCTCTTAATGATATTGCAGAACACTGTTTTAAAATGCCTCACTTGAGAACATATGTATGAATGCCAAAATGCTTTCAAAAATAATTTTTGTTTCACATTGTGATTTATCCATTACACAGAAAAGTATCTGTTCATTTAATTATTTCAGTAAACATAATACTGGTATCACTATCTGTGCTACACAGTATTTCCCCCTTTTTAAGGAATATGAGCCTACTTGTAATTAAAGAAATGCTATATTAATGATGCTGAAAGTCTCAGAGGGGAAAAATGTAATGTCCACCACATAATATTATGCCAGAATTACATGTGCAGAATATTTTTAATAATCTTTGTTTCTTAATTTAGTTTTGATTGGTTATGAAATACAGAGTAGCACTCAAGGGCTCAAATTTCTACTGTCATCAGCATTTCTGGTTTATAAATTGTACAAATGCACAGGACTCCCATCTGCAGGCTCCTTTTCAAGCTTCTGTTTAACCTATGACGGAAATTAGCTGCAGGCAACTATAACTGATGATAATTTCATCAAATTTTAGCTGTTGGGATGGTGTTATGATGTCTAGGTCTAAACAAAAGCAGAAAATTATATTTTCATGTTGCCATTTGAGCTGCAAACACAGGTCAGTAACGTAAATCCGTCTGTAGTTTGCAAACTACAGCAACAGCCACTAGGAGTCTCCTGGTCAAATTCATGATGAATTTGCACAGTAATCACAGCTCAGGTTTGAATGTAAGCCCCATGCTAAAGGCTGGATTTCAGCAGAGGGGCCAGTCCATGTGCAGGGCAGGTGGGACTGGGGTGACAGGGTCCTGGAGCTGTGAGTAGCATCATCAGGTTCCTGGATATAGCTGGCACATGTTTTAAAAGGAAAGCCAGAAGCCACCTACACACTGTTCAGGTAGAGCAAATATGGTGACAGTCATGAGAAGTCAGATTTGTTTCTCTTTATGACTGGACAGAGTATTGCGGAATTGTTCTTACAAAGAGGGAAGTAGATTTTGCTGACTGTTAGTTACTCCCAGGGATTTCAATCAGATTTGTTTTGCACTGCAGGCCACAAGAACTAGCACCACCAGGTACTTCAAAACTTTCTTAGTGTCTCTGCACAGTGAAACCTGCAGTTCCAACTTGAAAATGTGAATAGCTTCTTTCTCTTCTCCTCTCTCCTCCCAGGCCAACTATGTACAAGCATATGGTGACAGACACACTCAGCAATGCCAAATGCTCCAAGTTCATAAATTACAGACCTGCAGGAAGGGGTCACTCTGGCTCAAACACTGCGGCTGTTCAGTCCAAGTCTGTGACTGACAAAAGATGTCCCAATTTCCTCGAAGGAATACCACAGAAAGCAGCCATGTACGTTCTGCCAGTGTTAGTACCTCGCTCTGAGACACTAGAGATTGCTTTAAAATGGGCAGGGAAGCCAGAGGTGACCACTGAGCCCTTCCCCACACTACTGGTTATCCCATAGGCAAGAGGAACGCTGTTTATCCTGGAAAGATGCTGTCACATCCTCCTAACAGATACATGCAACTCCACATCTAGAAACTGTAAGTGTTCACTGCTCTTAGCCACTTATTTGTTTATAAGTTTTTTTAATGCATCTCTCCTCTTGAGCAAAAATCCGTTCCAAGCTGTACAAATCCTGAATGACTCTAAATCTGATGAGATTTTAAACAAATAATAATTTGGAAGGCTATTTATTTGGCTTCTGCTTTTTGAGCTCCTTGGTTTCATTTTCAAACTTTTCCCTGCAACCAGAAGGACTGAGGAAATAAAGATGATGTTTTAAATGAAAGCTGAGAATCTCACATAATCATAATTGTAGGACTCCAGGGGTTTGAGGTTTCAGGATAATCTCATGAGCTGTCAATATTGAATGTCACCAGAAACTATAATGTTATTCTCAGAATAGATGCCTAAAAGCAACTGTGGGATAGTTTTTCTGTTGCATGCTCCTCATAATACCTACAAATGCTGTTCTGGGGGGACACCACAAAGGTACCTGCAAGTGGTGAGCTGCCAAATGCTGGCTCTAGCTGCCAACTAGGGTTGTTATATTCTGCAACAAATTTACATATGCAAAGCCCCGTTATTCAGTCTCTCAACTAAACAAGCTTACTAAGTACAAATTCATCATGGACTCATAAGAACATTTAATACCATGGGGAATATGCAGAAATAAGTAGGGGGCCAATTTAACCACCCATCTCCTCTGTATTGTATGCTCGAACACATTGCAATTCACAGCTGCTTTGTATGTTATTGCAGATTATTATCAGCTACTCTCACAGACTGCTTAGATTCTACCATAATCTCCCAGCAGGACTTGAATGAAATTTTCAGTCTGGCTTGTTTCAAGGATCTAATCTATATTACACCAAAGGCTGACAGAGACTCAACAGCTAGTACCTTAGTCCATTTGGTGCACAGAAAATTAGTAAGCCTGATCAGGGAACTGACATGCAAATAAAACAGGAGGCTGCTTCAACCTCCTTGTCATCCTGCAGAAGCAGACTTGGCTGCTTGGTACCCTTGATTATTATTAGAATAGCTGAAAAGACCCTGTTCTTCTCCAAGTCAGTGTTAACCTGATTTCAATAACAAAACAGTGGTACAGTTTAGCAGGCACATAGCCAGTACTTACAAGAAAACCAAGCATTTGTCTAAGCCAGTTTGGCACTTCACCATGCTGAAAAGAAACCTTTGCATCTTTGTCACTTCAAATTTGGGATTTTTTAGCACAAGAACATGCCTAACACGAAAGAACTCTTTTTTCCACTGCCCACTTTCCCCAAGTATGTCACTGCTATCTTCTCAACTCATTTTCTAAAACTAAAAATGAACACAAAAATAAAAGACCTCAAAAATGCCAAAGGCTCAGCCCTACAAAATATATAAAACTTGATTTTGAAGGAAATATCTAATTCCTACTGGTAGCTATAGTACAGATAAAGCATTTTTAGGGATGAGAATGCTCTGCTGTGAGCCATGGGCAGTTCCTTAGGAACATTAAATATTTCTGTGGTTTTCCTTATGTTTCAAGCAAGCCAAGCCATTACCAATGCATATCTAAATATAGTGTATACGTACAACTACATCTATCCTGGAAACAAATCCCACAGTTTATCATGCAAGAGTCAGTCACTCTACACCTGTGTAGCTAAATACATACTCTCATTCTGCATGCTTTCTCTCCCTCTTCCCCAGTTGCTCCCCTTTCTCTGCTCCTCACGTGAGGATTCTGGTGGCCTTCTGCATCTCACGGGCTTAAGCTGCAAGTGAGCTACAGCTGTAACCTCAGGTCACTCCCAAGCAAGCTTTCATCCCACATCACAGCACTGATGACCTGGTGCGGTCAAATGCTTTCCAGGGGAATTCTGGCACCATTTTTAACACTTAGATTTAATCAAAATGTCTTTTGTTTGCCTGGCTGTTTTTTGTTTAAAGTTGTTGTTCTAACTAGAGTGCATACTGACAACAAAGACCTTCAGAAACTTACAGAATTACTTAAGATAGGAACTGCTGCAATGTTTATATGCACTAAAAGGAAGAAACAAATTTAAATGGGCAGGTTTGTTTGTTTTGGGGTTTTTTTATTAAAATAATAACTCTTTGCACTACATGATGAGTTACTAATATTATTGAGTGCTAAATCACAGCTATTACTATTCAGAGGGAAGAAATGTATTTCAAGATGAAGGACAAAAACCAGTAAGACAATATTATGTGGGGCACATGACTTCCATTTGTTTTTCAACAGTGGCTGCTTGAAGCTGCTTGGAGGTTTAGAGTGTCAAAGACATGTCAGCAGAGATGGATTTGTGGGCAGAGAGCAAGTGGCGCAGTCAAAGGTTCATAGTGAATGTAATTTATTCATGTAGCTCTGCAATTTATCACGTGGCTATTACCATAATGTATGTGGGAAGCAGCTGCATGCGTGCAAATAATGCCTTAAATGTATGTGTGGTTGGATCTGAACTCCTTACAGAACAGCAGTGGTGGAAAATGATGCCACAAGGCATTTAAAAGCAAATTTCCTTCCTGCGGGGACGCTGTCACCCAGCAATGATGATTTGTACACAGGCAAATAAATATCTTGTAGACTTTTCTCAGTTGTGATAACCTCACTTACTGAAACTCATTGGTTTTTCAAACCTAAATAATGTAGGTAATGTGGTGCATGTTTCCAGTGCTGTATTAACAGATGTAAGTGTGCATTTTTGTACCCCAAACTCATATTTTCTAGTCAAGGAACTCAATATCTTCCCCTCACTATTTAACAGAAATGTTCAATGACAAAGAAAAGAAATCCTCTGTGGGTGTGAGGACAAAGTATGATCTACAAGTTAAAGATCTCCTTTAGTGAAAAAACTTCTCACAGTGTGATCTATCAAACACTTGGGAGCAACACAGCTGTAAAAGATTAATATACATACATACATATGTGTGTATACACATATACAGTGTCTGCCTGGTTTCTTATACCTGTGCATTTACTTACCAAGCCAAACATTTCCAAACCCAGGCTATTTTAAGACCATGTGAAATAAGGAGCTTTGGTCTCTCTTAGTTTGCTTGAATGCCTACAGTTTCAGCTAGGAAGAGAGCTGTGAGCAGTTGCTAGAGCTTGGAGATGTTTTTAGCTGCAGTGTCCATACACATCTGCTGCAGCTCCTTGGGGAGCTGGGAAAACTTCAACAGCCCAACTCCCACCACCATTTTTTAAGCTTTAGCAATTTGAGTTCAATTGGTCTCACTGTTTGGAAATTATGCTTAATTATGCCGTGCTATGATGCTTTAAAGTGATTTTAGTGGAATGGGTTCATTCAAGTCTTTTTTGATGAGGCAAAGGCCACCCCAGTTATGGGTTAGTGCAATAGGAGTTTTATGCTGGTTTCTTTTGGTATGTTAAAAGTTGCTGTAGAGAGACTGAATTCAGATAAAGTCAAGTCCTTATAAGCAGAATATCTCATTGCTCAGCTTAATGTACTGCTCATAGTTTTGTACAGCAGAACCTTTCACATTTGGAATACGATGCAGGTTTTCTTGGATAATTTTGTGTGCACTCTAGGGCTTCTATTTTGAAGCCATCTATTACAAATATATCCCCACTAATTATGCAAAATAAAAAGTTTGCCTTACCATTGCACAGAAAGTCTCAGGAGGATCTCCACATGTTATGTCTGGGGGATCCAGAGTCACTTTTACATATTTGATCATGTCTCTGGCTTCTGGCTGGCAGGCCATGTAATCCCATACTTTTCCCTCTTCCGTGTAAATCTGAGTCTTACACACGTCATAGTGTCCCCACACAGAAGGGTAGTGCTGCATCACAGAGGATACAGTAACCCAGAGGGCGTGAAGTGACAGGAATCTTGACAAATACATTTCTAAATCCTTTGATGTCAGCTTCGTAAGGATGCTCGGTGCTGGCGTATGTGCAGTCTAGAGACTATATGTACATATACACGTATATATTATAAAATAGGTTCCAACTCAAACGTGAAGCATTAGGATAGGATGTTTTTTTTCACTGTGTTAAAGACTTTGGTAGAAGCCACCCAGGCCCTGATGACAGCCTTTCACAGCCACGCAGCGCTTGTCCTTCGTCTTATAACTTATCTGCCAGGGCTTCTTGTAAAAGATGTCCAACAGCAGATAATAATTTGTGAAGTTGCAGGTCTTCTGCTACACTGTCGATAACCCTGAGTGATCCTCCGTGTTCAGGGCTTGCAGGGGATGCCTGGATGCACTGATAAATCAGTATCCGAAGGAAGAGGGTGAGTGTTTATAGGCTGGTGTCTGTTTCCCATCAATCATCCTTTTCTTCTGGCACCAGCACCCTTTTAGAAACAATAAAAATTAGAGTTATTGTCCAAGAATCAATGCATTACAAAATATACGATATGTTGACATTTTGGAGGTTTGATGCAATATAAAGTAAATTGGTACAATATGGATAACCTTTACTGTGGGTTCTGTGCTAGAATGAAGAAACTACCAAAATCATTCACAGTGAAAAGTATTTTGACATGAAGGATTTAACTGTACTCTAACAAAGACAGATTTATAATGTTCCAGGTGAGTTAGAGGTTCCTGCTTCCAAAACTGTATTTTCACCCTAGCAAAACTGGAGAGCAAACTACTGAACTCAGCCGTGGCCCAGATGGTGCAGGCAGGCGGGGAGTAGGCAGACCAGCACTGCGGGGCAGCAGCAGCAGCAAGGTTTTTATTAAAGTGACACAGAGATGGGCATCAGGGCTAGCAGGTGCTGGTAGTTTCTTGGCAAGAGGACCTCATGGAGCTCCAAAAGCCTTACGTATTTCTTTTAATATTATTATTATTTTAAGAATAACAAAGATATGGCAAGTACAATTCAATTTCCTTGACAATTCTCATTTGGATTGCAAAAGCTTTGCTCCTTTTTTTTTTCCCTTTGAACTGTGATTTACTGACCACATTGACGACAAACTACTGAAAAAGATAATGGCTTGTTTTGCAGCTTACTATAAGGATGCTTTTCCCCCCTTATTTTCTTAGGTTTGAGGGTGGCTGTACCTGAGTACTCAGCACTTATTTCACAGCAGATCTATGCCCTTTCCCCTCTTCAGAAAACAACAAGAAATTCCCTCACTTTGTAGCACCTGAATCACATAATTATTACAGGTATAAAATGCTAGAATGTTATCACAGCAACTTCAAATATACATTTCCTAAATAACGCAGAAAATAAAATCCAAATTATGTATGAGGAAACAGCAAAGACAGAGTAAGTACCCTAAAGAGGGCCAAGGAGAACCAGAGCTAGGAATTGCAGTGCATTTGTGTCAGCCTGTGCCACCTGAGGTTGGAGAACCAGGGCACTGGGCTGTCGGCAGGAGATTTCAGCCAGACGCCGCAGCACTTCCACACTTCCTTTGTCTGGATGCTAAAATCTAGGCAGCCCCGTCGGGCAGATGTTGAGAAATGACCGTAAGTCGCCACTTTCTGCAGCCTGCTTTGCTTCCCAGCTTTAAATTATGCCCAGTGTCCTGAATCGTCCTACATGCCACAGCCACGGGAAGAGGTGTGTGACCTGGTAAGCTCCTTAACGTGTCATGTCAGGAATAGGCATTTTCAAAACTTATCTTCAAAGCTATTCCCAAACAGCCTCCCTATATTTAAATAATGCTTCATCTTAAACTGAGCTAAACTACAGACACCATGAAATGCCAACAGATGGTTGAATTGTGTTTCCATAGCAAAGTAATTTACAATAATTGCTGTATGGACGTAAATGCAATTTTCCATTATATTCATTTTATCAAGTGTTACCATACAACTCTCATGTATTTTATCAGAATACACAGAGAATATCTGAATTTTCCTGCAGTAACAATTCTCAATTCATTCAAACATATTTAAGCTTCAAATCTGAATTTGACACAAAAGCAGAAATATCTGAGACCAAATTAAATTTAAATCTCTTTAAGAAGCACACTGGGTAGTACTGTTGGTTTTGTAGCAACCTCACTTTTTTTTTTTCAGTGGGAGTGTTTGCATATTATTTTGGAATTCGGTAATTCTGAGAACACTTTCCATGCCATTCTAAAGACACTTCTTCCTTTCCAATGTATTTACTATTTTGAAGGGGGGAAAAATGCATTCACAAGACCACACAGTTTAGGGTTATGGGAAACTACGTCACTATGAAAATGGGAAACAATTCCTTGCTAGAAGAGGCCCCAAATTATTTTAAATTTATGGCAAATCAAATACCCTTTATTGGAGATGGCTTGGTCATAGCTGGAATAATCAGTAAGTATATAAATAAATGTAATTTTTCTGCGTAGAAGTAAGAAGTTACTGAGTTTAATTATCTTTAGACTGTAAGCTTGTATAATCAGGCAAAAAAAGAGTTTGTTTTCTTTAATATCTTCCTTTCTAGCTCTTCAGTTACCCATAACCTTTTATAACTGCTGAGGCTCAGATCCTCTAATAAGCAGGACTGGGTAGGACTAAATAATGTGAAGCAAGCCGCTACCTTAACACACTGTGCTAAAATACTTCCCATATAACGAATTCTCATTAAAGTAAGCCAGTCATAATGATGGTCGTTACACAGAATTATAGACTATAACATCGATTGAATTTAGTGCACTGACAAGAAAAAAGTGCAGAGGAGCGCACGACATCTGAGCATTAGGCAGCTGTAGCTGTGTACAACAGACACTCCTGACAAGAAGCAGCCAATTATAGCTTAAATTTCTGGCATATAACCAGTTCTGATTAATAGTTTTCCATTACATTACAGACATATTATTAATGTATTAAAAATGTCAAGCTTTGGCAAGAACTAGTATGGCATGGCTCAGTTAGTCTGCAATATCTTCTTTTAATGAGCTTCCATTGATATAGAGAAAGATATTGACCAAAGCACATTAAGGATCATGTGCTGAGTGCTGCCAGGATTTTTTCTGATGGAGCTATATAATTTGTCTTGCTTTTGTTTGTTCCTGCAGAGTCACTCATGATATGCGTTTTACATTTCAGTGCACTATTGCTAAGGACATACCTATTTGAATTATTTTGTAAAAAAACATTTAGAGTAACATTTCTGAAGTTTACAGCTGTACCAGCTGTTTAGTGATAAGCCTCTAGCTGTGGGCAACACGCAGCAATGGGGTTTTTTGTCCCCTGTAATGTCTGTGCATTTGACCTTAGAAAAAGGTAATCAAACCAAGCAGGAATAACCACAACCTGATGCCCTGATTGCCTCTGCCCTGCCCTGCCAGTCACACACCCTGGGCCTTGGGGGCCATGGAGGTGGCAAAGAGGGATCAGCGTCCTTGCTGGCTGGGACGGCAAACTGCCGGGAGCACTCCAGCTGATGGATGCAAAGCCTCCACAGCACACCACTGCCGGCGTCTTCTGTGCGGGGCAGCAGCGCTGGGCCCTTGAACGCTCCTGTGTGCCACTGCACCATGGAAAACGCTCGGAGACACTGGTGCAAAGGCCACATCTGCTCTCTGCCTTCCCCCCGGAGCGCTGCTCCGTCTGAGGTCCTTCTGGCCACAGGTGAGTGTGTCACAGCCATTGAGAAGAATGGTATGCAGCTGACCCCCAGACTGAAATCAGCTGCGAGGAGGCTCTGAGCACATGCATCCCTTTCCAGGTGGGGAAGTCACACCTCACGCAGCGTGTTAATTCTGCAGATGGAGGAGACACCCCCTTTACAGAATAGATCAAATGCATCTTGGCAGAATCAGTGCCAGGGAAGAACTTCAGGTCTCATTAGGGGTTGTTAGCAAACACTCCTCCTCTGCCTCCTCCCATCACTGTGAAAATCCACCCCCTTCCCCAAATAACTCCCTCCTCACAAACCACAGCGGCTGGATGTCTTGCATGAGGTCCCTGCTGGGAGACCACGGTGAGATCCATAGGGATGGGCTCTTGGGCCTCTTTCTCTGGCAAGCCACGGGAACGTGAAGGAGGTAATAAAATAAAGAGTGACCACCTCCCCACTGACCGTGCACTGGATCGAGTGTAGCCCGGCAGCACACACGAGCAGGAACGAGCCAACACCAGATCCTAGACTGCCTGAGGAGAACTGGCTCAAAGAATGAGGAAAGGCAAGGAGTGCCGGCTGTCACCTCCCAACAGCGGCAGCTGCAGAACAGATTTTTCCAAAGGAAACATGTTTCAAGTTTGTATCCCAAAGAGCTTAAGCAGATGAATGTATCCAATCAAGCCCAAGTAAAAAGCCCCTTTGCCTCCACTCCAGTTGTTAATTACTTAAAGCCCGTTTAGAACATAGGAAATAATGTGTATTAGAAAACAGAACTAACCCTCACGCAATTTACATTTACTAACCGGATGTTTTATACCGTGCTACACCTAGGCAACTTGAGAACCTTGTACATATACAAACCAACCCCTTTTATAAAGGCAAAATAATTTATCTACTCAAAGATGAAAGGAACCTGTACTTAACGATTTAATACACGATTTCTGTCAATACTTGTATGAAATGCAGTATACTCAAGCAACTGCTTTGGTGTCTTTAGCCTCAAATGCTGTTCCAATCAAAGTTTAGGTTCTATTCTTACCCAGCTTATTTAACTATTTAGCAGAAAAAGATTTCTTTGCCTCAGGAGAAATTTAAAATGTCAATACCTATTGGCTAAAGAAAGCAAAATACAGCTACCAAAAAACTGTGATTTGGCACTATACTTGAAACACTTTTGGTTTTCACACATTATTCTTTGCTGACTGACACATCATACTACCACTGCCATTACTTGCCAGGTATCATCAGCTGTCAGAATATGGAGTAAAAAGCATTTCAGCTATTCAAATTTTAGAGCCTTAGTACATAGCTGCTTTTTTTCCTCTGGCATCTTTATAATTGTAGCTTATTGCCTTAAATATCTCTGTACCTAGCATCAATCTGTTCTGCAAGTTTTTCCTCTGGGAATTTAAGTTAGCATTTGGGGCAGTTACAGGCTTTGTTTTTGGTTTTTTTTTCAATGATTCTTCACGCTCAATAAGGTGATGCATACGCATCACACAGCGTATCCAGGGTATAGGGCTACAGAGCTTTCAAGTTACAGTGTGAACAGATGACTTTATAACTGAAAGTTCTTAGCCTCAGAAATGAATGCCTACCAGTTGCGGAATTTGTTCTGTGCTATTGCTGTATTTTACATAAATAGCTAGAAAGTTGGTGCTGCTTATCAGTGTCAGAAGGCTGAGGGTTGAGACAAAGTTCATAACTCCATGACAGTATTGCCACTAACTGCTTGAAACTCTCTGGTAATCATCCTTTTAAGGTCCAGAAATATACCAGAAATCAACCTTTATTTTTTCCACATGAAAACCACAAAACAAAAAAACCCAAAACAAACTACCACCATCACAAAAACAACAGCAAGAAACAAGCCGGGGGAAGTTCTACTGTGGTTTTCTTCCCTTTGACGGGCTTCCCAGGCCACAGCTTCTCATGCTCAACCGCATTGTCCTTAGGCAAGACAGTGACTTATTCCCTCTTTAAAAGCATCTCCACCGCTTGTTCCACTCACTGTCTCCGCTAACATTTCTGTAGAAGTAATGCTGGCTCCTACCACATCAGATCCGGAATATTGAAAAGTTGATTGCAGAACAATAAAAGTATATCAATCAGAGGCCAAAACCGCACATGCACCAACTTTAAGAGTAGAAAAGCATCTGCTTTATCGCGTTTAGCTGATCGGCGCTGCTCACCGCCATGAGGGGTTTTCTTTGGGGGTTCTGTGTGCATGTGAATGTTTAGAAAAGCCGCCTGCAATTTCCGATGCAAGGGAGGAACAGTTTCCAGGCTGGGTACCAGTGCCCTGTGCGCTGCTCCTCGCCGCCGGGGCGATGCGCGACGCCCCGCGCCGCCGCCTCTGCCC